>CM066224.1:2284802-2674079 GCA_033675125.1 Athetis lepigone
ACGGTTTTCAGAGTTTTTCCTTTACTTTTGCTACATGACGTTGCTTCTTGCCAAATTTCATGATTCTTGGTCAATGGGAAGTACCCTATAGGTTTTGAGTTTTGATTCCCTTGAAAATGTCTAAATATGCAATATAAACCGCCGTATCTTTTTATTGCGTTGATTTAGAAATTTGATTTATTCACTGCTTTGGGAGATAGCAGACTTGAGTATGTGATATTAATTTCAGTTTGATATCTCGACGCGTTCCTGAGAAAAAGGTTCTTGACAGACAGACGGACAGACGGACGCCTGATGTGAACTAACTACAAATTTACGGTTTTCGGAGTTTTCTCTTTACTTGTGCTACATGACCTTGCCTTTTGCCAAATTTCATGATTCTAGGTCAATGGGAAGTACCCTAGAGATTTTGAGTTTTGATTCTCTTGAAAATATCTAAATATGCAATATAAACCGCCGTATTTTTTTATTGCATTGATTTAGAAACTTGATTTTTTCATTGCTGTGAGAGATAGCAGACCTAAGTATGTGATATTAATTTCAGCTTGATATCTCGACGCGTTTATGAGAAAAAGGTTATTGACAGACAGACGGACAGACGGACGCCTGGTGTGAACTAACTACAAATTTACGGTTTTCGGAGTTTTCCCTTTACTTGTGCTACATGACCTTGCTTTTTGCCAAATTTCATGATTCTAGGTCAATGGAAAGTACCCTATAGGTTTTGATTTCCTTGCAAATGTCCAAATTTGCAATATAAACCGCCGTATCTTTTTATTGCGTTGATTTAAAAACTTGATTTTTTGACTGCTTTAAGAGATAGCAGACCCGAGTATGTGATATTAATTTCAGCTTGATATCTCGACGCGTTTCTGAGAAAAAGGGTCTTGACAGCCGGACGGACGGACGGACGGACGGACAGACGGACAACAAAGTGATCCTATAAGGGTTCCGTTTTTACCTTTTGAGGTACGGGACCCTAAAAACAATGATAAAGGAATAAAAAAAAACTGCGTGTCTCGCGGTTGCGCCAAATAGGTTCAGTTCAGCAAAATGCCAGACAACTACGTTGCCTGACGCTGGTTTTTAACTGAACCCTAAATCAAGTGAACGGTTGTAAAGGTAAGATGTAAAGTGTTTGTTTATGTGCAGTAAGTAAGAAAAAAAATACCTTCAGTGTCATAAACTGGGAAGGGGCCCAACGGGGCCAACGCCTGCCGGGGTTGCGGAATGTTTATAATGGTTACCGTGACCCCGGAACATAAGGGGCAACCGAAGGAACATGAGTGGGTTTTAGTCAGTAAAAATCTGACACGCCCTCCCGCCGCCTTTACGGCGGGAGAAGTCATTTGATGATTTCCCACTCACAAAAAAAAAGTGTCATAAAATTAGTAATAATATAGCTCATACATCAGTATAAGATATAAGTTACATAACATCACGCTGTGATCTACGGGAGCGGAGCAATTATCAAAATCATAACAAAATGCGGGTGAAACCGCGGTGTGTAACTATATAAAGATAAAAGGGATGGAGAATGGCCAACCTAAAGTGTACGTATGGTATTACAACATTTAATATGAGGGAAAATATTAAGAGTTGGAAAAAAAGGCACAGTAATAAGTCATCATCGTGTTATCGTTGTTATAAACTCATTGTATGTAGTATCATAGATTCGCATCATGAATTATTTTTCTATTGTGTCATCAAAAAATGTCATTCTGATTTTTACACGTATGAAATAAAATACTTATTGTTTGTTACAAAGCTATTTATTTTATTGGCGACGAGTCAAATTGTATTGTTCAGTAACCAAACATGAACACTGAACAATTCGCGGCATTCCTCACCGCACAACAAGAACAGCAAAAAATTCTAACGGCCCTACTACAGCTGTTAGCACAACAGCAACAACACCAGGGAAGCCCCTCAACAGACATCAGCAACAACAATTATGGTAACGAAGCATCCTCAAAACAAAACATTGTTAAACATTTTAAATGCGACAAATTTAGCCCAGACACAACCCCTGCAGAAAATTTTATCGATCTCTTTCAATGCCGAATTTTTTTTCATTTTCTTTAAATACCGAATATGGGGCGAAGAGACTGTGAGTATTCAAAAAGACTTACTCATAAACTGCTTAACACCTGAAATATACCACGAACTGAAAGTAGCATTGACACCTAACTTTGACAAAGCAACATACGAGGAACTAAAGATGAAACTGTTGGATTTATATAGGACAAAGAAAACACGATACAAAGCTTTAATAGATTTTTGGAATTCCACGAGAGATACCAACGAAACTATGGAGCGTTATGCTAATAGACTGAAAGAACTTTCAAAAGACTGTGGCTACGAAGGGGCTATGCTTGAGAGACAGCTCCGTGATCGTTTTGCAACCGGTTTGAACCATATACAAACTAGAGGTAGATCTAAAGCAAAGATGGCCCGAACTACGTGAAGTAACAAGAGGTGGCAAAACGAGAGAAATAACATTCGCAGAAATATTTGCAGTTGCCCAGTCACGACAAATCGCAGAGAACGACGACAGCACGCTAAATAACAACCAACACGTTAACAGAATTCGTCAAGACAAACGCACTGCAACCTTAACCAATAATGAGACAGTCAGGAAGTTGCAACCTGATCAATGTTGACGATGCGGAAAGCATAATAAACATGGCTTCGACGACTGTACAGCTAAAGATCACCCTTGTAGGGCGTGTGGCAATACAGGACATTACGAGAGTGTATGCATCAAATCAGGCAGAGCATATTTACGAGTAACATCAAAACCTAAACACTCTCAACGTAATTATAAATCTAATAAACGCAACAAAACACAGAAGATTAACAATCGAACGGACGCCTCAGAGACCGCGTCAACAACATCGTACGCTGACTCCTCAACGGAAGAGAGTGAGAGCGAGTACAATCCTGTCCACAGTATCAATAAGAAGACATCCCGATGTAAGAAAATTGACACGATCATTAATGGTGTAAAATGTACGATGGACTGGGATCCAGGATAAATTTACTCTATAATTTCCACGAAAATGTGGAAAGCTATTGGATCTCCAGCATTAATGAAAGGACCAAAACTCCAAGCTTATTGCAATTTCAAACTAAAACCGAAAGGTATAACTGACGTAACAGTGGAAGTAGACAACGTACAAAAAACTTTACCTGTCGTAGTTATGGACAAAGCACAGCCTATGCTTTTCGGGTTACAGTGGAGCGAAATGTACAACATGACTTTTCCCAAACCTGTCTACTCTATTAAACACACCACAGAGGCATCACTTGACCTTGTACTAGGTAACCACACCGACCTATTCAACAACAAATTAGGGAAAGTCAAGGATTACCAAGTAAACATCCATATCAAACCTGGCAGCGAAGCAAAACATCTGCCAGCACGACCCATCAAGTTCAGCATGCGCAAAAATATCGAAATGGAACTAGAACGGCTACTACGCGAAGGTATAATAACAGAAGTGGACCCCAACATTACACCAATAGAGTGGGCTACACCTACAGTCAATGTTTTAAAACCAACTGGCCAAGTACGCATTTGCGGCGACTACCGCATAACGATAAGGCCGCGTTTCCACTGACGCGGAGCTGGGCGGAGCGGAGCTTAGCGGTGCACAAATTGACCAATGACTATGCTTGAAATCTCCGCTCCGCTTCAATGGAAACAGTACGAGCGGGGTGGAGCAGAGCTGAGCGGATATTCATACATCGAAGCGGTGCAGTGCGGAGGACAGCGAGCATTGGGGTGCAGAGCGGAGGACAGCGGGGCGGTGCGGAGTGGGGCGGTGCGGAGCGGGGCGGTGCGGAGCGGGGCGGTGCGGAGCGGGGCGGTGCGGAGCGGGGCGATGCGTGACTCGCGCGCAGTGTGTCAGTTGTCTTCGTTACGTCATTTACATTACGAAATCGATCTCCTGCAATTAGTATCCTTCTTCTGTATATATGGTTTAAGATGACAATGTAATTCATGGAAAAGTTTTCTTGATACCCTATACGAAGTTTCGAACATTTCGTCATCACACGTCTTAAAAAAGTTGAAAATTCTCCATGCACAGGATGGTACTTTATATGTTGTCGAATCCAGAATCTATGTTTTCTCTTCGAATCCAAAAAAGTCGCAACAGCCAATGCTACTTCATCTGATTAGTTATCTTCGTCTTCAAGTAGAGGAAGATATAAAATGATTGCTTTTTTCTTTTTAAACGACAACATGACGTATGGTCTTTCCGTGAGATTGGGTGTAACTAAGTGCAAAAATGCGCGATTCCAAAAGTATGCTCCACTCCGCTCTGCTCCGCTCTGCTCCGCTCTGCTCCGCTCTGCTCCGCTCTGCTCCGCTCTGCTCCGCTCTGCTCCGCTCTGCTCCGCTCTGCTCCGCTCTGCTCCGCTCTGCTCCGCTCTGCTCCGCTCTGCTCCGCTCTGCTCCGCTCTGCTCCGCTCTGCTCCGCTCTGCTCCGCTCTGCTCCGCTCTGCTCCGCTCTGCTCCGCTCTGCTCCGCTCTGCTCCACTCTGCTTCGCTCTGCTCCGCTCTACTCCGCTCACTGACCACTCACCGCTTCTCTCCGCCCAGCTCCGCTTCAGTGGAAACACTGACCACTTTTCACCGCTCTTCTCCGCTCCTCTCCGCCTAGCTCCGCTTTAGTGGAAACGCGGCCTAAATCCAGTACTTATCAAACATACTCATCCGGTACCTCTGTTTGACCAGTTAAGACAACAGCTTGCTTACGGAGATAAATATTCAAAAATCGACCTGAAGGATGCTTATCTGCAATTCGAAATAGCGCCGGAATCGAAAAAGTATCTAACAATATCAACCCACAAAGGATACTTTGTATACAACATAATGCTCTTTGGTATTGCAACAGCACCCTCAATTTTCCAACATTATCTTGACAAATTACTTGATGGCCTACCCAACGTCGCAGTATTTTTTGATGATATTGCCATTACTGGAAGAAATGACAAAGAACATAATATACAGACCCTATCAAAGGTGTTTAACAGATTGAAACAAGCCGGACTCAAAGTTAATCTTAAAAAATGTACATTTCTACAACCTGAAATCGAATACTTAGGACATATTATTGACAAAAACGGAGTACGACCAACAACGTCTAAAATAGAAGCTATTTCCAAGGCACCACCGCCTGCAAATGCTAAAGAATTGAGAGCGTTCTTAGGACTTATAAATTTCTATGAGCGATTTATTCCACACTTACATAGTATATGCGCCGACTTACATGAACTAAGAGGTGGCCGCCAGAAATGGCAATGGACGGATCACGAAAACCAAATATTCACGAAAACTAAGGAACTGATAACTAAATCTAAATCACTAGTAGCATTTGACGAGCACCGGCCTCTTTTCCTCTCCTGTGATGTTTCGGAGAAAGGAGTAGGCGCAGTATTATATCACAAGGATAAGGACATCGAACAACCTATTGCATTTGGCTCGAGAAAACTAAAACCGGCTGAAAGCAAGTACTCTGTCATAGATCACGAAGCATTGGCAATATTCTACGGTATTCAAAAATTTGACCAATATCTCAGAGGCACAAAGTTCACACTCGTTACAGATCACAAACCACTGATCCATATTTTAGGCCCTCAACGAAATCTTCCGAAAATTGCGAACAACAGACTGGTCAGGTGGGCACTCGTTATTGGAAATTATAACTATGACATCATTTATCGAAAAGGTGAACACAACATTATCGCTGATTACCTCTCTAGAATGCCAAATGGCGCGGAACAACCTAATGATCCAGAGGTATCAATATGTAATATCTAGCTAGAATAACCGAGTTGCTACAACATAGCAAATTAGATGATTTGTCCTTGAGCGAAGAGAGGATCAGGTAAGAGACGAAGCAAGATGCCACATTGAAGCAAGTACTACAACTAATTAAAACCGATTGGTGTGGTTGCACACAGCCTGAATTGAAACCGTTTCTTAGGAAACGGAGCGAGTTGTCAGTATGACGGGCCTGTTGGTCTAGTGGTCAGTGACCCTGACTGCTAAGCCAGAGGTCGTGGGTTCGATTCCCACCCAGGACAAACTTTGTGTGATGAGCATAATTTGTTTGTTCTGTGTCTGGGTGTTATTTATCTATAATATGTATGTATTTAAAAATATATAAGTATGTATATCAGTTGTCTGATTACCATAACACAAGCTCTGCTTAGCTTGGGATCAGATAGCCGTGTGTAAGATGTCCCAGGATATTTATTATTTATTATTTATTTATTAGTAGAGAATAAGATAATCATGTGGCAAGGTAGAGTGGTCATCCCGAACAAATTAAGATTAACAGTGCTACGTTATTTGCACATTGGACACCCTGGAACGTCTGCAATGAGAGCTCTAGCACGCTTCTATGTATGGTGGCCAACACTCGAAGAGGACATAGACAATTTTGTAAAACAATGCCAGAAATGCCAGGAAAATCGACCTAACAATCCAGAGCTTCCAGTATACTCGTGGTCGGTTCCAGAAAAGGTATGGGAAAGAGTTCACGTTGATTTTGCCGGACCCTTTGAAGGCAAATATTGGTTAGTACTAGCAGACGCTCTATCAAAGTGTATAGAAATTAAACCGATGACAAAAATAACCAACACGACATTATGTAAGAAGCTAGATGGTATCTTTACCACGTTTGGTTTACCTCAAATCATAGTTTCCGACAATGGACCTCAATTCATTTCCAAAGACTTTCGTGAATACTGTAAGTCACAAGGGATAGTGCACATGACGTCTTCACCTTACCATCCAAGAACAAATGGATTAGCTGAGAGACTGGTGCGAACTTTTAAAACGAGAATGTCTGCAAGTGAAGCTGATAGAAATAATTCCAAGCGGAGACTCCAAAATTTTCTCTTTTCTTATCGGAACACACCACATAATACCACCACAGGAAAGTCACCAGCACAAATGATGTTCGGCAGACAATTCAACTGCTTGTTAGATAACGTAAGACCAAATATGAGAAGGACATTGCGACACAAAAACATCAAAGCCACCATCGAAGCTGAACAAAAGACACCACATTTTCAAAAGGGGGAAGCAGTGTACATCCGTACCAAATTGGAAAAGAAATGGAAGCCGGCGGTAATAGAACAAAGGAAGCATCGATATTCATATGTGGTGAGAACTCCGGAAGGAGTCTTGAAGCGCAGACATGCCGACCACATACTTACGGCCCCAGGGAATTGTAGCTCAGTCACCAATCTTCGAGCGTGAGACTGAAATGGAGTTATATTCTACACCTGCTGGATCAGAAACATCACATGAGCTACTACCGTGTGCTAATGCTACACCACTTAGTCAACCGGTTATTGAAACCGCTTCTTCCTCTTCACCGCCAACACTCGAGCAGACGCCGGTGTTAAGACGTAGCAAGAGGACCATAAGGCCGCCGCAACGCCTCATAGAGCTAATGTCTTAGCCCGAGAGGAATGTTATAAACTCATTGTATATAGTATCATAGATTCGCATCATGAATTCTTTTTTACCGACTTCACAAAAAGGAGGAGGTACTATGTTCGGCTGTTTGTATGTTTTTTTTGTATGTTTGTTCATCGATTACTCCGTCAATTATCAACGGATTTTGATGGTTCTTTTTTTGTTTGATAAGTCATGATTCAGGGGTGGTCCCATATAAATTTTGTGGCGATCGGTTCAGTGCTTCTCGAAAAATTCACCAAGAACAAAAAAAAATAACGAAATTTTCATAGACGATGTGTGCTTTGTCTTCAAGTTTCTATTTTCGTTTTATAAGATTGTTAGTAGTTTTATTTTGAAAATAAATTACTTTGAAAGATACTATACACAGTCAAACATTGGGAGTCGACACTAAAAAGTAACAAATAAAAAACTTTTTTCAAAAAAAAAATAACCGCCTTCAAAAACTAAAAACCCAATAATAACTAAAATTTCGGAAGTCGGTGGTTTCTCTTCTGCCATTCAATTTGTGTTGCCACCGACTTCCGAAATTTTAGTTATTATTGGGTTTTTAGTTTTTGAAGGCGGTTATTTTTTTTTTTTGAAAAAAGTTTTTTATCTATTGTGTCATCAAAAAATGCTTATTGTTTGTTACAAAGCTATTTATTTTAATCGTCAGCTTATAGCAGTGCTACTTCAGCCATCCAGAAAAGTGCCAGACTTATCAGTTTGCTTAAAATTCTGGGAGTGATTTAAGGAATTGGTATAGTTCTGCCCGTTATTTGGCCACACTACTACAATCCAGGAGAACGTGTCTTCACCCTCTAAGTATTAATAAGCAAAAATATGATACAGTTATACTAAACGCTTATAGCTATTACGTCTTCAGAACGTGACCCAATCATACTACCATACTTGTATAAGAATATATTTATGTTTGGTGTCGAAACGCGCAATATGAAATGTCTATAATATTAAAATAATATATGGAAATTAAAGCGACAGGATTTACTGAACCTTATAAAGGAATTTTCTTCTAAGAAGCGAACGCTTGTTGCTTTGTCACGCACTTGGTGAGAAACTCGTTGCGTTTTTTTTTTTTTTTTTTTTTTTGCCGCGATTAAAAATAAAAACGTCACTAATCTGTATTTTGGGCACGCCGTTATAGCGGCGGTAAGACCCCTCTTTGAGGAGTGGCTGGAGAGGCGTCATGGCACTCTTACGTTTCGCTTGACACAGGTCCTCACCGGACATGGTCAGTTCGGGAGGTTCCTGTGTCGGATTCGGGCGGAAGCGACGCCTGGGTGTCACCACTGCAGTAACGGTCGCCTGGAGGACACGGTCGAGCACACAGTCGAGGTGTGCCGCGCATGGGCGGAGCATCGACGTGTCCTCGTAGAGGCGATCGGCGGCGGTGACCTCTCGCGCCCGGCGCTGGTTCAGGCCATGCTTCGGGGCGAGACGGAATGGGATGCCGTCGCCTCCTTCTGCGAAGCAGTTATGCTAGTGAAGGAAGCGGCGGCGCGCGAGAGGCAACGACGAGCCTCTCGCCCCGGACTAAGACCCAGGCCAAGACGTCGAGAGTCGCAAGACGATTACCGGCCACCGTAGGCGCGGTTCTGCGGATGGCGAGCGATGGGTAGCTCGCCGCCCGGCTAGGACCAGGACCGCGTAGACGGCGCGTTTTGTTCCACGCGCGCCTCAAAGAGAAGGAGTCAGCACAGGAAGGGGCCCAACAGGGCCAACGCCTGCCGGGGTTGCGGAATGTTTATAGTGGTTACCGTGACCCTGGAACATAAAGGGCAATCGAAGGAACATGAGTGGGTTTTAGTCAGTAAAAGTCTGACACGCCCTCCCGTCGCACTCAGGACGGGAGCAGTCATTGGATGATTTCCGACTCACCAAAAAAAAAAAAAAAAACTAATCTGTATTTTTTTTTAATAATTGGTTTTTAATATTTATGGAACAGAAAAAACGGCAATTTTTTCATAATCTCGGTATATGTAACTGTTATTTAACAAAAAGGTTCTCTATTTTTATTCCTACAACTTTATGTAATAATTTAACATTGCATAATGTTACTTGTCCTAACATTAGTTACACATAATACTCATTTGCCATAACTTTTTAATCATAATTTTTAAATACTATTTACTATAACATAATATTTAATAAGCATACTGTCCCAAAGCATAAGTTTACTTAAGCATAACGACGCATAGACTCCACGGAGCCGCGCTACGCGGGGCTCCCACTTCTGTGTGGTTTATAAAAAATAACCACGAAGGGGATGATGAAGTCTATTCGCTCGCTCACACGACCCCTCCATCCCCTTCTAACCTAACCTATCCGAGTCGGGGTGCCTAAAGTCCCGATTGCATTAAGTTACTCCTGATAAAACAACAGTTAAGTACGTTTCCTTTATGATAATTATTAGAAAAATAAACAATATGCGTTTTAACTTTATGCATATCAAAGTTATAAATAAAAACAATAGGATATACAATATTTATACTCAATAATACAGTATGCTAAAAATCAATTATGGCACAATATTATTATGACAAAGCCAATTATGCCTAACTTATTACGACAATTTAACACGTTCATTGCCAAGCCAAAATGCTGAACTTACTTATATGGCCAAATTAAAAAAAATCGTTTATGTGGTTTGTATTGTGGCAGTAATGCTTTTATATAAGAAATCTACCATTATATAATATATAAGTTCATAAATATATGTATATATTTTTATCACGCGAAGTCGCGGTGATCGGCCATACGGGACGCAATTATTATATACATCTTGCCCACATGCCGGTAACGCGAATTCGCGATTTGTATTTACATGGCAAAATAGGTTTTTATTAGTAAAAAAAACATTCAATATGCATTTTGTAATAAACTTTTATTAGAGAGATGTAAACAAAACGAAAACAGCCGAGTAAAAACAAAAGCACTCCTACCCCACGTGGCTGCACAGTGCAAAATCGTGCGCGGCTAGCTGCATGCAAAACAAAAAATTCAAGATAGCTAACCGCAGGCCACGCCCACAAATAGATAGGTAATTTCCTTCCCTAGTGGCCAAAACAAATACCAGAATCCAATACGCTGCGGCCGCTATTTTGTGGCTCATATACAATTGTAAGGCACGATCACGCGACGTCGCGTGAACAGCCATAGCGTAATAGTTCGCTTCACGCGACGTCGCGTGACGTGGCAATGAACGTGTTAAATAAGGATAAAACCATTATGAGCAAAAGAGGAATCCCTAACAAAAAGCTGCATATTGCGACGTACAAAGACAAAATCAAAGCATTTATGCCAACAGGCACTAGAGAGTTGTCATAAAATATGTCAGTTAGTCAGAAATTGAAACTAGTTGCTTGTTTCAAGTCATAGGTTATTCTAATCTGTAACAAAAATTACCATTTTGGACAAAGTATACGTGAAACATGATAGGCAAGTCTGTGCAGTTTAATATAATATAGAAATATATCGAATATTGAAAAAGTATTGCATTACGTAAAGTAGCCTATATTACTCTCCTTTCTACTTAATAAGTCGCGTTTCTTACACCTAGTGCGTTCGTATGTTGACACAAGACAAGTAACGAAGCGGAAAATCGTCTCGAGCCAGCGATCCGGTCATTGCTACGTCACAACCGGTACGTCTGCTTAAATTGTGTGTATTTTTAATATTATTAACGCTATATAACGTTATGTGTTCAGTTTTATATATGCCGACTTATCTTTGTTTCGCTGCGAGACACTAGCTTTTCATAGTGGAGACGTATAATCCTTGGATTGACGATAACAGACTTAATTTGATATGTGGTTAGGTTTCCTCATGAAACTGTTCTCAGTGTCTAAGATAACGATAAGATAGTAAAAATAAATTAAAAAGTCTCATTGCTTTTTGCCAACATGCCAAATACTCGATTTGCGTTACTATGACTATTAGTAAGCACATATAAACGTTTTTGTGACTTTCTCTCTCTTTCTCTAGCCTTATACAATTCCCATTAGAGTCGGTTTTCTTTGTCATTCTTTGCCAGATGGCTCCATTTCTGGGTCGTCGAGTTGACGATTGACTTGGGCTTTCTTCAGGTCATTGCTAATGGCAAACAATCCAGTTAGGGTGGTTCTACCGCGCTTCTTTGAGCTGTTGTTGATAGCTATTACTTGTCTAATCACTTGTTTCTTAGATTTTCTCATCAGTGAAGCACGTTTCAGATAGCATGGCCATGTAGGCCACCGTCATGGCCATCATCCATCAGGCTACCATCTGAGACATACTTCGCTAACTTTGTCTTCGATGGGGCGAAGGAGTTGAGTATTTTAGTAACATTTTCCTAGTCGCAGAAAAAACCGTCTTGCCCTAATTTTGACCTTAAGACAGCTCTATTCTCAACTACAACCTCATTTTAATGAGCCTTATATAATTCCCATTAGAGTCGGTTTTCTTTGTCATTCTATGCCAGGTGGCTCCACTGCTGGATCGTCGAATGAACAATTGACTTGGGCTTTCTTCAGGTCATTGCTAATGGCAAACAATCCAGTTAGGGTGGTTCTACCGCGCTTCTTTGAGCTGTTGTTGATAGCTATGACTTGTCTAATAATGTGTTTCTTAGATTTTCCCATCAGTGAAGCACGTTTCAGATGGCATAGCCATGTAGGCCACCATTATGGCACCATCACCATCTTAGACATGCTTCGCTAACTTTGTCTTCGATGAGGCGAAGGAGTTGAGTATTTTAGTAACATTTTCCTAGTCGCAGCAAAAACCGTCTTGCCCTAATTTTGACCTAAAGACACAACACTATCCTCGAACACAACCTAATTTTAATGATCCGTTTAACCGATTTTTGTTCCTCAACTGGATACTCCAGATATTGTAAACCGTTCGACCACTCGTCAGACACGGGTCGATCGATCCATACGGTTTTATTTAGAGGGGCGCTCAACTGATCCGCTAAACATAGCCATCGTTCGAAAATACATGAGTCTAGATACAAGTAGGTATTTTCTGAAGTACCAAGAAAAATGTACCAAAAAAAAAGAGTCGCCAATTCGTTTATTTTATAATGCATATTGGCGAAAATTCAAAGTAAATGAATTTTATGATTTTTTTTTCTTTTTTGTTGTGACAACATTAAATAAAGATATAGCAAACATGTAGTTGCCATTGTATTTTTTTTAATACTTACACATGAAGTTTTTTCAGTTTATCTAGGACATAGCAGGCATCGGTGAGTTTAGACTTTATGTGAGCGTGTAATAATGATGATATTCATGATCATTTTTGTTCCACGCGCGCCTCAAATAGCAGTCGGCACGTGACGGGCCCTCTAGGGTCAATGCCTGCCGAAGTTGCGGAATAGTTCTAATAGTTGCCGCGGCCACGGAACGTAATGGCCAACCAAAGGAACAAGAATGGGTTTTAGTCAGTAAAAGTCTGACACTTCCTCCCGCAAACCCAGGGCGGGAGAAGGCATTTGATGATTTTCCATTCTCAAAAAAATATCTATGATCATGTTTTTCTGTATGAGACAGCATATTCCCTGCAGTGGGAAAATAATTACAGTTAATCGAGTTACGTAATTGTGTTAAAATTGTGTGGTGAACACGAGTAAATCATTACGCATCCATACTAATATTATAAATGGGAAAGTGTGTCTGTCTGTCTGTCTGTCTGTCTGTCTGTTTGTCTTTCTTTCACGGCAAAACGGAGCGACGGATTGACGTGATTTTTTAAGTGGAGATAGTTGAAGGGATGGAGAGTAACATAGGCCACTTTTTGTCTCTTTCTAACGCGAGCGAAGCCGCGGGCAGAAGCTAGTTTTTAAATAAAACAAAACTGTGTTTAATTAACGATACCTACTGACTAGGGTACGGTCAAAAATAACAACTTCGAATTTTCTACCAGACGAGAGGTCATACCCAATAATTAAAAAAAAAAATATTATGCTACTAATAATAAATGTGAAAGCTTTTAAGCGTGTGTGGGTGTGTGTGTTTGTTACTTTTTCACACAAAATCTACTGACCGGAATTTTATGATACTTTACAGTAATGTAGCTTATACATCAGAATATCGAATAGACTACATAACATCACGCTATGACCTACCGGACCGGAGCAATAATCAAAAACATAACATGACGCGGGTGTTATATAAAAAACTAGCGACCCGCCCCAGCTTCGCTCGGGTGTTACAAATCTTTAAAAATCCCGGCTTTTCTCTACTATATTATGTATGTATTATACATATAAACCTTCCTTAAGAATTACTCTATCTATTAAAAAAAACCGCATCAAAATCCGTTGCGTAGTTTTAAAAATCTAAGCATACATAGGGACAGACAGAGGATAGTGACTTTGTTTTATACTATGTAGTGATAATAGTATTATTTTTGTAAAAATCCTGAAGCTTTCAAGGCCAATATATTAATACAAAAGCCAGGTGCGTTGTCCAAATTACTTTGTGATGTAGTACAAAGGCTATGTTTCATATAGCCTTAGGCTATGTGAAATATCGTGGGCCACAACAGTGTCTAATCCCTACATTCGACCTGTTACCATGGTAACAAGAATTGTTCTCATTTCTGAGTATTTATTTTAGAATGGTATCTAACCGCACATTCAATTAACCTTTTGACGACCAAGCGACAGCCGGCCGTCGTATATTAAAAAGCACACGTAGGTACAGGCAGCGGAAAGTGACTTTATTTTATACTTTGTACTGATATTTATATATGATACTAGCTGCTGCCCGCGACTTCGCCCGCGTGAAATAGTTCCCGTTCCCGCGAGATTTCCGGGATGAAAACTATCCTATATTCTTTCTCGGGTCCCAGACTATATCTGTACCAAATTTCATTCAAATCGGTTCAGTAGTTTGAGCGGGGAAGCGTAACAGACAGGCAGACAGAGTTACTTTCGCATTTATAATATTATATAGTATAGTATAATAGTATATAGTATGGATTTATTCGTATTTATAGATTCTTTCAACGGTTACAAAATCTATTAAAACCAATAGTAGAAGCAGATAAAAAAATAAATAAAAGCAAGACAGGTCCCCAGCGGTTACAAAGGGACCTCAGGGGTTCTAAAAAATAACGGAGGACACATACCGGGTCCCGATCGAGCGGAAAGGTATCGGAAAGATAAAAGGTTTCCGCTGATTATGGAGCGGAAAAGCAAGAATTGTCTGATGCTGTTACTGTAATGGTTGTTTTTCAATAGTATTTTGTTTGTGATAGAAGTCACATGTTTAATATACAATGGTAAAGTGACTGACTGACAATTGATACAAAGAAGACATATAAAAAAATTTTTTTTGGGGAGTGGGACATCATCAAATGACTTCTCCCGCACTGGGCGCGGCGGAAGGGCGTGTCAGACTTTTACTGACTAAAACCCACTCATGTTCCTTCGGTTGCCCTTTATGTTCCGAGGTCACGGTAACTAATCAGCCCAAACCGCTGGTCCTAGTGACATGATAACTTTGAGGGTATGTTTATAGGTATACCACTACGTAATGATATCATATGAGATGGAACCCAAAAATGGCGTCCATTTTATGTGATGTCCAATAAAAGTACGAACATCAATCTACCTACTTCGATCAGTGATAAAATCATTGACGGAATTTGGGTCCGAAATGGAATTCAAATTCATAGAAATGGAATTTTCATTATTCAGTTTTAAGTGGATCCAATTTTCCGATGCGACTTAACCATTCTTTTCTGAAGTTCGATAATTATAGAGCCGGTTAAATAAAAAACGAACTTCGACAGATGTTTTTATACTGCCAGAGAACATCTACACATTAAAGTTGTGAATTTGAAACTGGAAAATACCAATGTGGCTGTTTACTTTTTACTCGACTGTCGAAAGGGGTTATTCCGATCTGTTACCCCGTTTTGTCCCCATGGGTTGATAAAATACTGAAAATACTGAGATACTTGGTATTTTAATCAATCAAAAGTACTAGGAGCGCAGTAGCGTGAAGAGGTTAATAGAAAATGTGTTCCACACATTGCTAACTGGGGGACAAATCGAACTTTTTTTTCCTATCTGTCACCCGTGGGGACAAAACGGGGTGACAGATCGGAATAATCCGTCGAAAGGAGGGTTATGTTTTTCGAGCGTATGTATGTATGTATGTATGTATATGTATGTCTCATTCTATAGCATATAGCCTAAACCGTTTAACGGATTTCAATATATGAGGTGTCATTTAATTCGTCTCAGTTGTGGGAGTGACATAGGGTATAATAATTTGAAAAAAGGGAGAAGTAAAAAAGTAATAATTAAATAATCAAAAAAGCCAACTGCAATTTCGGAAGTTGATGGCAATTACATGAAAACAAAGCCATTGACTTTCGATATTGCAGTTGGGATTTTTCTTATTTTTTTTATTATTTTCTTTAGTTTACCGTGCACTTACAATCCTATTAAAGATTATAAAATGTGAAAGTTTGTATGTATGGATATTTGTTACTCTTTCTGTTCATGCAAAAACTACTAAACTGATTTTGATTACACTTAAAAGTAATTTAGCTTATACATTATAATAACACATGCTACATAACGACACGCTATGAGAAGTGCCTTCTTTTGTATTAGAAAAGGCTTTTGACCCGCAGTGGATCAGCAAATAGACTATAATAATAATAATACCAGCCTATAACTGTCCCACTGCAGGGCAAAGGCTTCTTCTCATACAGAGAAGACACGAGCATTGATCACCACGCTTGCTCAAGACGGGTTGGTGATTTCAGACTATATTGACTACAAGTCCCGGTTTCCTCACGATGTTTTCCTTCACCGATGTCTGTGATGTCTAAGATAATCTTTTAGAAAGTACATATGAATTGAAAAGTCACATCGGTAATTGCCCGGGCAGCGTATTGCCAAACTGTATGCTGACCCAGACCGGGGTTGCTCTGAGTTCGATCGCAGTTTGCCTTTTTAGTTGAAGAGCAAACTGTATACCTATTCAGAGAGTGTCTGAATCAAATTACATTTTGCTTTAAAATACTATACCTCCCATACCACTCCCAACCTTAAGAGCCCCATGGTTACAGAGATATCGATGATCAAAGTTTGAGGTTATGTTACGACAATTTTGATGTTAAGTTAGGATTTTTTCGTGTAAAATTAATTATTTTTTACTCTGATGTCTAAAAAAGATAACTCGACGGAGCCCCGCTTCGCGGGGCTCCTACTTCTGGGTGGTTTAAAAAAAAATAACCACGAAGGAAGCGGCGGGGTCTGTTCGCTCGCTCACTACGACCCCGCCACCTCCTTCTAACCTAACGTGTCCGAGCCGGGGCGCCCTAAAATTTTGATCGATCGCTCTCGGATTGACGATCCTTATTAGTTTGTCAGAATGCTCTGAGCTCGTATGTACATTGCTCCAATTTGTTTGTGATTTCAATGAGCACGACGTAGTTCAGTACAGACTATGGGTGTCTGGGTCAGCATACAGTTTGGCAATACGCGCCCGGGCAAGTATCCTCTCATGCAAGTTAACCACTTGCATGAGAGGCGGGTGCCTTAACCACTAGGCCATCACGACATAGACAAGTATTATTTTATTTATATTATTTATTATGGAAATCATTTATGATCGATATTACATATATGTCACATAATACATGTACAGTATTGAAATAATCACAATAGTTTTGAACAACCTTGCTCGCCCGTAGGATTGCACAATGCACGGAAGACATCAAATTGACTTTAATTAAGGCGTTCTCTCAATCCTTCAATTCAATTGGCCTATGGGTATACGTGCCATGATGTCTGGTAAATAACCAATAGGATACAGTATTGCGCTGAAGCTAAGAAGAGGTGAGATGTCGAAATAAGGCAGTCCGATTGGTTGTACGAGATATCTTTGCTCATCTCCGCTTTGGTGGAGTCCCTCAGGGCGTGTACGGGATTGTTTGATGCTCGCACGGATGCCCTTTACACCTTAACATGTAAATAAATGTCATCCTCACACGCTTGTGTAAGACACGTAGCGGCATTCTAAATGTGACTGGTAGGCTACATTGCTCCATCTTAAGTCAATGGATGAAATAAGCTAGGCATGTAATTAAATTAAATACACTTAGTATGCTCATGGAAGTATAGAGGTGTGGAGGAGCACTGCTAGACATGGACCATTGTAGAGTAGGTAGGTTGCAGAATAGAATATATTGTTAAATATATTTCCAGCATTTTCAACTATTTTAAGCGTAATCGTCGCGTCGTTAAGGTCATTTTCAAACTCTCTAACGAAAATTTCATCGCCGCGATAAAAATCCAATTAACGAAGATGAACTCTTTTCCTATTAGAAAACTGATCAATCTTTTAAAAAGGGACGAAATAGCTAATCGCCTAATGCTAAAAGTATTGTGCTTGCTATGATCCTAGTACTTAATGGTGGATATTGCAATCACCGTTACTTCAAACTGTTCTCGTAATGCTAATGAGGTCTGCAGCTGTTGCTAATGGATTTATGTTTAGATCTTGGCAATGTGTATATAAACTGAAGATAATTATTATCTATAACATACCTACTTATGTAAGTAGTCTGTTACACGACTGTTTTACTGTCAAAGATATTAACGGAATAAACTAAATACCACTGTCACTGCTTCTCGTTCAACTGTCAAACTGTGAAGGCTAGATAGGAATATAGAACAGCTAAGCCAAAGAATGTGCTAAGTAAAGTCTATTTATCTCGGTCTTATGTCAAGTACTTCGAAATACCGTCGAATTCGTAGTTCTGAACTATGAATACAGTACATCTACATTTGAAACGTCGATATTCCGAGAAACAGTCCCGCCTTGGACTTTAATTCAGACCTGAGTTTTGACTAGACAAGCCATAGAGATTTGATATTCGACAATAACATGTCCTATTTAACTGTAATACTGAAGGCAATAAACATTTATTTTATTCTAAACTAATACTAGTTAGAAAATATGTTAACGCTACATTTAACAAGCGGCAATATAGCAGCACTAGAGATTCGTATAAAGGAACTCATCCGTAGTAACACCACAATATCTATTTTCATGCAAAACGTTGCTGTTCCCGTTTGAAGGGTAAGATATCCATACATAGTTTAGGCGTGAAAGCGTAACAGACAGACAGACATAGTTACTTCGCATTCAGAATATTAGTATGGATATGCACATGGACTAATAAAATTATACAGATGGGCATAAGTTTATTGTCGGAATATTTACTCTGCCTAGTATGGAATTAGTTGAGCTGGTGTGAGTAGTTCCAATATATTAGTTTATTTAATTTATCGTTAAAACAATTAATAATTCATCTATCTCTTCCCTCAACAATGGAAAATTCTTCCATGTCCCTCCCTGAACACTTTAGAGAGGATTATTTGCCTTTTACTAGTGATATGACAAATGCACTCGTTAGTTATATATTCCTATGGCGTTATTGGGTCACATTTGATTAATGTTCAATTTGAATGTACTGTTTGTACGTTTGTACAATTTGCATTTAAATATTAGCTATGCATGCTTGTAATATCAGACAAACTAATTAGTGTTACCAGCTCTTGTCAATACCAAAGTGGTAAGAATACCACAACGTAAACTTTTGTTGTATACTTCAATAAATACTTGGTTCTAGACCCATATTTGGGATGGGATCTTCCTGCTCTGGGCGGAGTGAGTATTCCTTTTTAGTTCTTTGTGTCCGGGGTTTTTTTTAAACCACCCACAGCCCCATCAGGCTGGTTATAAACCCTTCTGATTTGAAAATTTTATAAACTAAATACCTATTAAAAAAAACTTTAATCACCAATTCATTTAAAAATTCTGAAGGGTATAATGAAATAATAATAAAAAACTTAAAATTAACTATCATAAGTTTCAGCTCTGTAATTGATATGATAATAATTTATAGCATCATACGCATTGAAACAGTTTGTTTCAATCCGACTGTTAAAGCGTTAAAAAGATAAAATAACACCAAAAACTCCTACAAACCGTCACCTTACTACATCTATATCTATATATAAATAAAAATGAATTGATGTTCGTTAGTCTGATTAAAACTCGAGAACGGCTGGGCCGATTGAGCTGATTTTGGGTTTAAAATGTTTGTCGTAGTCCAGGGTAGGTCTAAACGGTGAGAAAATATGGAAAAATTGCGAGAAAGATAGAGTAAAACAACAATTTCATTTTTCAATATAAAAGTTTAAAAGTACCCGCAATCAAGTGTCAAATTCAAGTGTGACAATTACAACCATAGAGATTACAACCCGTCAACCTGACACAAGTAATGTTTAATTGTTTTCAAAAGACGCAAAGGAATCATTTTCATAAAATTAAATCCAAATCATGCAGATAATTATAGATGTACCAGTAACTCATGACAAAAAAAAAAGTAAAACAAATATTGATTTTTATATGATTGTTATCATGTCATCTGTCAAGTGACATTACGTTTGTTTGTTTACATATTCTGTTATTTTCAAGAATTTTTAAGTAAAAAGTGAAAGAATTACTACGAAATCACCGCGGTCACAATCCAGAAGCACTGTTTATAACGTCTACCGATAAATCTGTAAAGAAGAGGGTGTAGCTTACACGCAATTTCGATTTTAGACCGTGTGCCTCGCCAAGGTTGATACTTTGTTTCATATCCATATGAGATTAACATTTGTATAATATTAGGTACGTAACATACAACTTTGGCTTATTACAGGGGTGTGTAATAGTGCTACACGACGAATTATTGCAGAAGGCAGATGAAGAAGTCAGTAGCCTTGGTGTCAGATTCACATGAGCCGCCTAAAGACGTTTAACTTGCCTTATGTGACGATCACTACCATAGTCATAATCTTGACAAAGTACAGAATCATTTTTTTAACGGGCAATAAGGTTGAATCAAAGTTTGCAATGCCCCAACCAAACTGGGATACTAATCACAAAGCGAAATACCTACCATTTCTTTCATCTTTGTTTTGTAAATAAAGTACTTATATTATAATGATTGGGTTTATCTTAATTTATTTTATACTAGCTTTTGCCCGCGACTTTGTTCCCATTCCCGGGGGATTTCCGGGATGAACACCTATGTTCTTTCTCGGGTCCCAGAATATTTGTACCAAATTTTATTCAAATAGGTTCAGTGGCTTAGGCGTGAAGAAGAGACAGACAGACAGAGTTATTATCGCATTTATAATTTTAGAATGGATTAACCAGATATGTATCTCGATATATCTCACTCTCTTTAAAAAAAATATCTTTATTTGGTCACTCATGGCTAGGGGCTAAAATTAGTACCTAAAGCCTTTCTAGCTTTACCCAGAGTAGGCCGCAAGTAGGTCCCAATCATCTCATCAGCTAATAGAAAAATACAACTAATCAAACATCACTGTTAAATAAACTGCACAAATTATCGCCTGTCTTATTCTGATATATTTTATAACCTATATATCTGTAAAGTTTTATCAAAATCTGTTCAGTCGTTTTTGCGTGAAAGAGTAACAAACAAAAATACAAAAAAAAAGTCCTTTTTATAATAATATTAGTAGGTATTGCTATAAACATTTTAATCCTTTTCCCCAGTGTTGCTGTCATCATATTTTATTTACCATTTTTGTCATCAGTACACCTATTATAGTTGGTTTTATTGGTAAAAAATATCTAGATTTAAAATATTATTTATTAAATAATGATGCCTTTAATATTTTTTTTTTGTTTCTGTATGGCCATCCTGGACAATTTTCCCTACCAGAAAAACCGCACATGATAGTTGTTCAAAAACAAAATTATTATAAGCCCATTTCATAACATGTTCTTTCAACAATCTTTTCGTCAAAAGTTAAGGGACAATGACAATGACAGTATTGCCAGATTACTAAACAACTATTAGGCCGCCCCTAAACACGTCAATCCAGATTGTGATAATGTGGCGAAATCGATACAAATCTTTTATGAAAAAAGGTGATATAGTTTAAATAAAGTTTACATTGATAGGTAAGTGATACGAAGTTCACCGGGTCATCTAGTTTTTGAATAAGTTTGAAAAGCTAAAAAAAACGCCAATAATAGCGAGATGTAAAGTAATATCTAAACACATTGTCATTACACATGACTCTAATAACATTGACTGCATACCATAGCTTGTTCGAGTGTACCGACAACAACCAGTGTTGTTTCATTAAATACAACTTGCATTATAGTAGTTCTAAAGATCATACGCTAAAACTCACGCGGTTACAAGTAGCGCTTGTTCAAAGGCCTGGCAAAAAATCTATTCAAAGGCCTGGCAAAAAATCGTTACTCACGAGTCCTTGTCAGTTATTAAGGTATAGGTAATTAGGTTTTTAAGAAAATATTAAAGTTTTAATTGAACAATGCAAGATGAAGGATGCAAAATGGCAAACAGCAGGGGCATCATTTTTCGGGCGAGATACGCCAAAGCCAAACACAAATATATAAGTACGTGCTTAGTAGCGTCTATTTATCTCCTCTGAGTGTATTGTGAGTCAAGTTGCATTTTATTAACATCTGCCTTTTTTGCGGGTGGGCAGTGCTGTGTCTTTTTTTTGTGCCTGGGAAATCAAATCATCAAAACATCAAATCCAGCGGAGCGGAAGGGTGTGTCAGACTTCTACTGACTATAAACCACCCATGTTCCTTCTTAGCCTTTGTGTCCAAGGCCGCGGTATCTTTTTCTAACAACCTACAGTCATGACAGGCGTGGCCGTCGGCATGTCGAAGTACTTTACTTAGAGATCGAGATATTTATATAAAGTAAAAAAAAATAGCACGTACTTTGGCTTAGCACTATACCCGTCACTGTTACACAACTGTCAAACGTCAGATACACGATAGAGACGGAACATAACTAAGCCAAAGTAAGTGCTAAGTAACGCCTATATCTCGCCAAGAATGTTCACCATAAAGCTGTAAGTAGTTTTATTGATTTATTTTCTAAAAGGCGCTAGTTTTAGCGTACGTCCCAATATTCATGTTTACACATCTAACGACGACCAGTAATATTACGGTTGTGTTAGAGATGAATGCGAATTCATAACAGGAGAGGCGTATTCTGAACTATTGACCTTTCATTTGACGTCCGGCCGAATAGGAAAACCTGCTATTTTTGGCTTCCACACTCGTTTTGAAAGGTTATTTTGCGATGAATTTATTGGTGTTTATACCTTCATATTATATGATAATATGCCTATATTCATTAAAGGAAAACAGCCTGTATAGAGTACTGTAATGTCCTGAATTTTTTTCATAGGTTGAGCAATGTGTTATAAGAATAATTCATTAGCAGATATAGAAATAGATAGTGCCTATTTACCTAAACTTCGAGGAACAGACAGAGCTCAGAATTTAATACATTTTTTGCGAGGCATTGAATTGGTTTAGTAATATTTACTTCGTTCTATGATTTTACTATATACATCATACGTCCGTGTAAATCCCATCTAATTGTATCCATACTAATATTGTAAATGGGAAAGTGTATCTGTCTGTCCGTCTGTATGTTTGTCTTTCTTTCACGGCAAAAAGGAGCGACGAATTGACGTGATTTTTTAAGTGGAGATTGTTGAAAGAATCGAGAGTAACATAGGCTATTTTTTGTCTCTTTCTAACGCGAGCGAAGCCGCGGGCAAAAACTAGTGTATTTATAAGTTTAAGTAAGTTGTCTGGTTACCATAGTACAAGCTCAGCTTTGTTCGGATTAGATGACCGTGTGTGAGTGGTCTCAAGATATTCATTCAGGGTGCCCTCTATCTGGCAGAAACTTGTTTCTCCGAAACCTATTTGGCATAACTCACTTGGCAGAAACTTTTTTAAACGAACATTGTTATGGTATAAAAAATATTTAACATAATTGTTTTTTGGCCTAATGTTTTTATGTCCGAATTTTAAATGGGATACTTTTAAGATGGCAGAATTGTATTGGGCATAATTACCTTTGTCAGAATTACAATTTTGCATAATTTCGTTTAGCATAACGTTTATTTAGAGCGCCGATTATTTGGCATAATTTGACTTAGCGTACTACGAAGATCACAGAATTTCAATAGAAATAATTTTATTAGTCATATTGAAAAAAAAAATTAAAAAAAAAACACTATGGTGTGCTACAAAAGTTAGTGACAGAAATGAATCGCTCCAAAACCGACTTCACGTAGTCTTGTCTGCCCTACCCCTAGAGTGTAATCTAAACCCGCGAAGGCGCGGAGGGGCGAGGCGGCCCGCGAGCTGAGGTGCAGGTGGTTTTAACGCACACCGCCGCGGCTGAGGTTGGCCGGCGAAGCCGGCCAGCAAGCCGAAGCTGCGGTGGTGGACGTAAAACCATCTGCACCTCAGCTCGCGTGGGACCGCCGGAGCCCCGCAGCGCCGGAGCCGTGACAGAAGCCATGCCTGCTGCATGTTGCATGCTTGCTGCATGTTGCATGCTTGCTTGCTGCATGCCTGCTGCATGTTTGCTACATACCTGCTGCATGTTGCATGCTTGCATGCTGCATGCTTGCTGCATGCCTGCTGCATGTTGCATGCTTGCATGCTGCTTGCGTTAAAACCACCTGCAAATGCATGCCAAAAGATGATTCTGGCTGTGAATTTTCTGCGATATGATGGTTCTACTTTTGATCATTATGGATATAAAATATATGCCAAAAGATAATTCTGGTTGTGAACTTTCTACGAAATGATGGTTATACTTATTGATTATTATGGATATGAAATTTATGCCTAAAGATGATTCTGACTTACAAAATTATGGGTTTCGGTGTATGGTAAATGAGTGTATGCCAAACGATTTTCTGCGAAATGAGGTTTATGCTATCCGTTGCTATGTAAAATAAAATTATGACGTAAAAAGTTCTGCTATAAAGGGTGGACCCATTCATTCATATTTATACTTTCAAGTAAACACACGATCTTACTCATGAAAACTAACACTCACGTCCAACTGCAGGTAAAGATCTTTTCTTACACAGAAGGCACAAGATGATCAGCGAACTCATAAGGCAATAAAAATTCTTGCTTGAAATATGTTCTAAAAACGGCAGGTAGGAACCTTGTCACGTTGTATGATTTACTGGAACATCGTGAAAACTCAGTAAGTGCTGAGCATTTGTCGTAACGACCGGGTTGAATGCGAACCAAATACTAATGCTCTTTAGTCAGATGGCCGAATGCTCAAACCTCACTAGATTTTAAACTTTCAAATACCGTGATTCGAGACACAATGATGTTTGATTCTTTTGTTCACAAACTTAACAAAATTTAAGTTAAGTGCATCTTTCTCTTTCCATTTCGTTGAGAAAAGGACAGAAGAAACACATTAGTTTAGACCTGTCCAATTAGACAGCGCCTGAAGTGAATCGACGTATTTTTAATCGCATCAAAATTATCTATGGAGTGTGTTAATTTGACAGGTCTAAACTAATATTTTATCCTCTGTCCTTTTCTTAATGAAATGGAAAGAACTGAACTTAAATTTAGTTCAGTTTGTGAACAAGAGAATCGACACCATTAGAAAGACGGGCCCAACAGGGCCAACGCCTGCCGGGGTTGCGGAATGTTTATAATAGTTACCGTGACCCTGGAACATAAAGGGCAATCGAAGGAACATGAGTGGGTTTTAGTCAGTAAGAGTCTGACACGCCCTCCCGCCGCACCCAGGACGGGAGCAGTCATTGGATGAACACTCACCAAAAAAAACCATTAGAAAGGCAATAGGAGCCCGACAGCCGGCTGTTGCTTGGTCGTCGAAAGGAGTCGCTCTGAAAACTGTTGCTGTCTTTGTCACTCTAAAGGGATAAAATAAGGACAGCGACAGATTTGAGTGTCATGTGACGTTTGCATATTCAGCCAAGAGAGATTTAGATGGGATCTGAAGATTACACTGGCTAGAAGCAATGATATTATAAGTAAAAATGTGTAGATAGGTTACACAAACGAAATTCTATCTTCAAAAACGGCACACTAACGCACACATACATTACACGTCAAAGTAGGATGACATGATTGAAGTAGTGCGAGTGAAAAAGAGATAAACGTCAAATGTCAACGCGACACTCAGTATCATGTTTGTCAACTGGCAAACTTTTAATGTGCCACTTTTTGACTGCATATAACCTATCTACACTTTTTTACTTATAACATCATTGGCTAGAAGGGTTATTTTTACGTTTGTAATTTCCTTGGCCAGATACGAAAAATAGTCTTTTTATGGTTCTTGAAATGAAATGTAGGAATACTTGGAGAGTCACTGCGTTATCCGTTTTTGAGGATTTTCCGAATCAAGGGCCAATTTGGGATAAAATATGAATGTTGTCTAGGGTCTTTCAGCATTTTCTTGGAAACGCCTACTTTGGAGTTCAATCATCATTGCTAATTCTGTTTCTTAGAATATCTCCAACGGCTAACCGAGTCTTTTTGTAGTCAGAGAGCTTTTTCTTGCTTGAAAGAATAATTGCCAAATTGTCGTATGGAAAAGGGTGCGGGTTTTTGAGTTATAAGATTTAAAAACAAAGGGACAAAAGTATTGGTGTATTTATTTCCTAGTTCTTGACTTGATTTTAGACACAAGGCCAGTTAAAGCTACCGTACTTTCTCATGTTTGTTTAGAGTAAAATTTTTTTGGGATGTGGGAATCAACAAATGACTTCTCCCGTCCTGGGCGGGGCGGAAGGGCGTGTCAGACTTTTACTAACTAAAACCCACTCATGTTCCTTCGATTGCTCTTTATGTTTCGGGGACACGGTAACTATTATAAGTAATTATAACCATTCCGCAACCCCACCATATTCTGGCCTTATAATAAGACTTTGATCATAAGGATCAGTTTTATTCATTCAATTGACATTGATGACACCAGACAATTTATTGCAATATTTGAAACAAACCAATACACGCTATCAAGCTAAATGAAACCTTAAAGTTTTCCAGGTCACAATTTCAGTTTCGTCAGCATATAAAATGTAGCTCCTAGTTCTCATTACCTTCTATTCACCTCCACGACTAATTCCTTCCGAAATACTTGCACGTAAGCATTGATAATTTTGTTTATTATCATTTTTATCCTTTTTTTGTATAATCACATCTGGTCTCAAACAAGGCATGATATATCCATACTAATCTATACTAACATTATAAAGAGGAAAACTTTGTTTGTTTCATTGTAATGAATAGGCTCAAAAACTACTGGACCGACTTTAAAAATTCTTTCACCATTCGAAAGCTACATTATCCCTGAGTAACATAGGCTATATAGATAATATCACGGTATGTCCCACGGAAGCGAGGCAGTAACCAAAAACCTAACGTAACGCGGGTGAAACCGAGAGGAACAGCTAGTATTATATAAATGGGAAAGTGTGTGTGTCTGTCTGTCTGTTTGTCCGTCTTTCACGGCAAAACGGAGCGACGAATTGACGTATTTTTAAGTGGAGATAATTGAAGAGAGGGAGAGTGACGTAGGTTACTTTTTGTCTCTTTCTAACGCGAGCGAACCCGCGGGCACAGCCTAGTGCCTAGATGTAAAGCCGTTTTATTGTGCAAGTATGTTAACCTTTAATTAATTGTGGCACGTGTAAATGTTACTAATCATTAAGTTAGAAATGTATATATGTAAACAATTGTTGGTTAACCTAAATAAATAAATCTATGCTAATATTATAAAGTCAAATGATTTGTATGTATTAAATGTTTGTTACTCTTTCACGCTAAAAGTACTGAACGGATTTTGATGAAACTTTATATAAGATATAGGCTACATAACATCGCGGTGTGATTCACGGGAGCAAAACAGTAACCAAAAACCTTACATAACGCGGGTGAAACCGCGGGGGACAGCTAGTCTGCTTATGTATGTAGTCACACTGATATTATAAATGCGAAAGTAACTCTGTCTGTCTGTCTCTTCTTCACGCCTAAACCACTGGACCGATTTGAATGAAGTTTAGTACGAATATAGTCTGGGACTCGACAAAGGACATGGAATAGTTTCCATCCCGGAAATCCCCCGGGAACGGGAACTATTCCACGCGAACTAAGTCGCGGGCAAAAGCTAGTAAATAATAAAGTGTAGCACCTAGTTTTCATTGGGTTATTCCGATATGTGACCCCGTTTTGTCCCCATGGGTTGGTAAAATACTGAGATACTTAGTATTTAAATCAATCAAAAGTACTAGGCGCGCAGTAGCGTGAAGAGGTTAATAGAAAATGTGTTCCACACATTGCTAACTGGGGGACAAATCGAACTTTTTTTCCTACCTGTCACCCGTGGGGACAAAACGGGGTGACAAACCTCTAGAACAAATTCCTTCCGAAATACTTACACGTTTAGTGCAGAGAATGCAACGCATATTTCGGTTCATGCGAGAACATCGCTATTGCTGCGGAAGCTTTCAGCTTCACTTATGTTTTACGGAGTAGATTAAGATTTTAATATGAAATAGCGGGTTTGTATGGTAAGTCCTTTTCAGGTTAATTTCGGCGAAGTAATGTTTAGGTGGACTTTAAGCCTGTAGTGGAATAATATAAAAAAAATCCCTCGATGAATTTAGAAAGTGAAATATAGGTGAAATGCTAGGTAAATTTTTTTATGGCACCTCTTGAAATACCCTCACCTTCAGTGCAGAATGCAACGCATATTTCGGTTCACGCAGGAAGCGGAACTGCTGCGAAAGCTTTTAGCTTCATTCACTTGTGTTTTCAGCGGGTAGATTAAGAATTTAATATCAATTGTGATGGTCTTTTTTGAATATATAAAAAAGGTTAATAATATGGACGTCAACCACTGTCGAGTCTAGCGGCCAAAATGAGTGCAAGTCTAACAGATTTTAGGACCGCGTTGACGGCGCGTTGGTGTTCCACGCGCGCCTCAAAGAGAAGGAGTCAGCACAGGAAGGGGCCCAACAGGGCCAACGCCTGCCAGGGTTGCGGAATGTTTATAGTGGTTACCGTGACCCTGGAACATAAAGGGCAATCGAAGGAACATGAGTGGGTTTTAGTCAGTAAGAGTCTCACACGCCCTCCCGCCGCACCCAGGACGGGAGCAGTCATTGGATGATTTCCCAAAAAAAAAAAGTCTAACAGATTTTTACAACTGTAACTGAAAACACTAAAACTTCAATCCTACAAAAACTAAAAAAACTGAAAAACAATATATATTCTCCTCGAATTTTTTAGTCTTTGGTTCAGACAGAGGTGTGAATTATTATTTTGTTTAACAAATAGACTATAACTAATGTGAAACACACACAAAACATATACAAAAATATAAACATTGTATCAAGTCAAAAACTGGGAACGATTTGTTTATGAATTTGCCATCAACCTTTAAATGACGTAAGATCACTCAACCATAAAAAAGACCACTGACCTCTGAAGTTATAAAAAATATGTTTTCTATCCCTAAAACTGATAACTAAATTACTTCTGCCTAATAAGCAAATTAATATCGTACCTAATTCAATTATTCTCGGAACATTGAAAATCCTTTGATGAGTATGCCCGAGGCAATCTCTGATTATGAATTTCAAAATTCGTCATATCTCTAAAATTATTTAGAATTCACCCTCTAGTAATTTTCGTTTTGACTATAAAAACTGTTCAAGGACCAGCTTATGGTCGATGAAAAAATCTCTTGCCAAAATCTCTTTTCTTCTTTACAAAATTCTGTTTAAGTTCGCAGAAGAGCTTAACAATATTTTATAAGCTTCTAAACAATTTATTTATTTATTTATTTATTAAGGTTTGCCAACAGCTTCTGTATACAAAAAAAAACCTAAATATAAAACAAAAACAGTCTAGGACTTATACAGTCGCCAATTACAGGCCAACCAGCATGTCTACGAAACGGATAACACATTACAAATACAAAACCCTAAATACAGAATAAAAAAAACACATTAACACTAGCACAAATTACAGTAGCTAAGAGTAATAGAAGTAATAATAATAATAAAAAAAAACTCGAAATAATTTCAAACGTTATAGATATACAACTGACATACTTCCGTTTGATCCTAAACTAGGCAATGCCTGAACCGTGGTAATTAGTCTACTGATATTTAACATATTTAAACAATTTCGAAATTACTGACTTTAGCCTACTTTTAAGCTTAAAATTTCCAGATGTATTCTTTCTTAGTGAATACTTACTCATAACAAAGAACATACATAACCCTTTTTTTTTTTTGGTGAGTGGGAAATCATCCAATGACTGCTCCCGTCCTGGGTGCGACGGGAGGGCGTGTCAGACTCTTACTGACTAAAACCCACTCATGTTCCTTCGATTGCCCTTTATGTTCCAGGGTCACGGTAACTGTTATAAACATAAAATTCCGCAACCCCGGCAGGCGTTGGCCCTGTTGGGCCCCTTCCTGTGCTGACTCCTTCTCTTTGAGGAGCGCGTGGAACAAAACGCGCCGTCTACGCGGGCCTGGTCCTAGCCGGGCGGCGAGCTACCCATCGCTCGCCATCCGCAGAACCGCGCCTACAGTGAAGAACATACCCTCCAAGTTTCATGTCTCTAGGACTAGCGGTTTGAGCTGTACGTCGATATATTAACAATCAGTCAGTTAATCAATCAGTTTACTATTTTACATAATTAAATACATTTGCCCTTACTAATAATTACTGTGTAAAGTTATGCAATGAATAAAGCCTGTGTAACCATACATTTTTTGACGTATAAACCTGTCATAACTTTATGCAGCGTTTATTAGTAAGGCGCATTATATATAAACCAATTGCACCCAGACACAAAAGAAAAAAATCACAAAATCATCACACAAATATCTGTCGGGTCTAAATTGAGGCCACGGCCTCCTTCTTTTCTATAAAGTTTACTAACCACTGAACCAGAATGCCAGTGAAAAACAAAATGATATATTTTTTGCTAAATCAAACATGCAATTGTGTTGCATGCAAAATTAACCTTTCAACGACCAACCGACAGCCGGCTGTCGCGCTGCTATTGTCTTCCTATTGTATCTCGAATCACGTGTGTTCGAATGTTTAATTTGAATAATATCTATTCAAGTCAAGGCAAGTCGTAAATAACGTTTAACTCATTAACTTCGCATTGGCAGATCATTAATTATGCCTATCTCTACATCTCTTAGTTCGTCTGAATCTATTAGGAAAACTACGAAATCTATTAATTTTAATAATATGATAGATTACTTGTGCCGCTTTAAAGTATTGTATTGAGAATATCTTTAAAAAAATGTTTGCATAATAATCTAAAGGATAGTACTTTTGTTATTCATTTTTACTTAATAAGGAAGTATTGATACTAAACATACTTAGTTATAATTTTTTTAATAAAAAACGGCCATTTTCTTACTCACTATACTTATTTATGAAAACTTTTGGAATTTACTTCTTTATGAAGATCTGAAAAGGATAGTTCTATGCTGAAACTAAGGTTTATTTCCCCTATAGATTCACTTTTGTTTTATAAGTATGACGTTTCAAGTGCCTTTTTTTGGTCTAATGGAAATAAATTATTTGACTTTGACTTTTACCTAACTGTGCCGCTGAAAGTCAAAATCAAAAACATTTTTTTACTAAAGTAAGGTACAATGAATGTAACATTACGTAACACTGAGTCAGGCATATACGTATTTCTGCGATACACGTCACTCAAAATATCAACAAAACACAATTATTCAATAATTTTTCTCCCAATATTCAAATCTCCTTCATCATCATCCAAATTAAAACAAAAAATCTTAATTTTCTCTACCAAACTCGGCAGTATTATCGCGACGAAATCTTTGAGCGAGATCAGGCAAGTTACAGAATGGGGACCAAAGTTTGCCCGATCGTTAGGCGCTTTAAACACTGAACGGTAATCAATATTTTGTAACATTTGCCCAAACATGTCGTGGTGGACGTTACGGAGATTTATGTGAACGTATTGTTGAACTTTGACGGTGTCCCTGGCTTTAATATTGAAACATGTTTCGTTATACAAAGCGCTGTTTTGGCTGATTACATTTTAATTACCGATATACGTTTAGACGAAAAAAGCGCTAGCCGGACTCGCGGATTGAGATTTTCGTATTTTAAATATTGTTTAATTCGTTTTTTAGCGGTTTCCGGATATTTTCTTTACTTGTGCTACATAATATTGCATCCTGCTCAATTTCATGATTCTACGTGAGCTGGAAGGACCCTATGTGTTTGATGTCCTACCGAAAGTCAAAATACGCATCAAAGGGCGTATTGTTTGATTGCGTCGAATTAAAAGTTTGATTCTTCTACTGATTCAAAGGATTGCAGCACAGATTGCAGACTTCATCAATATATGGTTGCGGAATGTTTATAATAGTTACAGTGACCCTGGAACATAATGGGCAATCGAAGAAACATGAGTGGGTTTTAGTCAGTAAGAGTCTGACACGCCCCCCCGCCGCATCCAGAACGGGAGCAGTCATTGGCTGATTTCCCACTCACCAAAAAAAAGACTTCATCAATATTTGATATTATTCTCAGCTTTGTTCCTAAGAAAAACGGTATTGACGGTCAGATTAATATTCATTTCTGCTTTACGCGTTTCTGGGAAAAATGTCTTAAGGAACGGACAGCCGGACAACAAAGTGTTCTTACAAGGAAGTTTTTTCTCTTGAGGTAAAGCAATCTTTAAACTGAAATTAATTAGAATTGATGTTATTCTTAAACTAAAAGATAAAACAACAACAATTAAGAAAGACGCTAAGCTCAGAATCATAATATCAGTTTTAATTAACGATGAAGTCATTAGCAATGTTAGTGTACAGATTTGTAATAATTAATTAAGATAGTGTAATCCTTTCATCGCTTACAGAATATTGGAAAGGAGCCAGAAAATTAATTGAAATAGTACTTATTTATGAGCTGTTAAATCGCAATAACACTATAGATTTCATAATATGGATATAGAATAATCTGTATTTTCATATGGAAATAGAATATTGAATAGTCACGAATGATTGCTAACTCCACTGTTAGACTATTGATTCAATTGGAGGCACGATTGGTGCAATTGTTAAGAGGTTATATGGTACACAGCGTGTAATAGGAACCGATTCCCGCACGTGGCAAATATTGGTGGGGCCTAGTTGAGTTTGAGTCTAGTTGTTTGTGTATGTCTGTTTATAAGTGTGTAAACGCAACGGATGCATTTGAGATGTGGTGTTGGCGCCGCCTACTACGAATACCTTGGACAGCACGTCGCACGAACGCATCTATCTTAGAGGAGCTAAATCTTACTCGGTCCCAAAGGCTCTCTGCGACGTGTCTGTATCGAGTGCTTCAATTTTTCGGCCATATAGCTCGTAGAAGCTCCGACAACCTGGAACGCCTGATGGTCACTGGAAAAGTAGAAGGCAAAAGGCCTCGTGGACGAAGCCCCAAACGTTGGGCTGATCAGATATCAACAAGCCTTGAGATATCTGTCAGCACGGCCCTCCACGATGGTTCGGACAGAAGCCGATGGAGAGAAACTGTCAAGAAGAAGTTTTTTCAACGGAGTCCCGATCCTCAGTAATGAGGAAACGACAGAGGAGGAAACGCAACGGAAACGTTTGTTAACAAAATAGCAGTTGAATTTTAAGACTATATTAAAGCTGTTTTTGAAAGTTATATCTTGAAGAAATGTTTAAAAGTGACACCAGTATCATGAGCAATACGAAATTCAAGATAAAGTATACTAAGCAGCATCTATAAAAAAAAACTCAATTTTCTTCTCAAATTAATCCAAAGCTGACCCTAGTTAGAAAAAGTCACCAAAAGCCGGCAAGGGGCAAAAAATAAACGCCGTTCTTCATCTCCTACCACCGCATGTTCAATGTTCTGTGAATTCAATTATTTGTAATGTTCTAAATTGCTTTCAATCTATGTATATGTTAATGGTCCACGTTTGGCTCGGCTTCAATCTAGGTAATTGTCTTTCGCCTTTTTTACATTTTCTTTCTTTCTTTCTTGTACTCCTTTGTTAAACTTTGATCAATCAACTCCTGGTTTATTGTAGTCATTGATGGGCTGATATTGTGGCCTTGGGTTACTTTTTGACCTTTTTTGCTGGTTCATCTACATAGCCTTTGTTATACTGCTCCTTATATTTTGTATATATTAGAGAATATACTTTTTGATAGCGAGAATAGATTTTTCATTTTATTTCAGATAAAACTTCAGCATCCTTAATGTCTTCATATTATTGACCAATACAATTTATTCTTGGCTAGACTTTCAAATAAACTTTGACCTCTGAGTTAGTTTCTAATGTTTCTTCTCTAAGTAGTCTGTTAATAAATACAAGCCCATTGTTTGTTTAAAATAAACAAAACACAATAGTCACGTGTAAAAATTAAACACTCTTCATTGGCAAATAATTTTGTGGGGTTTGTGGGTCTGTTACAACTACCATACAAAACCCCTCGATTCGCTTCGCTTCGGGCAATCGTTTTGCCAACACGTCAATTTATATATCTTTCCTAATGAAGGCAAAGATATCATCTTTTATTTTTCTGTCCTATTTATGACGTCTTTGTTATTCTTCTTCCTGTAATTTTTATCGACACAAGATATAGGTAAATAATATACTTAAATAATCTTTTACATCGAAAACAAATTAATCATCAATCAATTCGTACTTCAATATTATTTACAATCATAATTATTTTTAGTTTTACACTAACACGTCACTCTGTCTGTCTGTTACTCGTTCACGGATAAACTACAGAACCGATTTTGATGAAGTTTGGTATGTAATCTTGAATCCCAAGAAAGTAGGTAGGCTATTTTCGTAAACTTCTGAGCTATAAGAGAGAATCCCACGAATAAAACCACGGTCAATAACAGGTCTTTTTATAACTTTCTTTAGCCCGTATAACCTGATAATCTCGACTCGACCACCCTTTTAGACCTAATTGAATGAAGCCGATCAATTTTTATTTTTAGCCTACAAGGTTTAACGTTGAAAATATTTTGATGAGGGCATAATAATGTCAGAGAGTTTTAATTATAGGCTTCGTAATGTTGGTAATTATGGTCTGTTTCAGTGGACTAATGCCCTTACTAATTACTGTGTAAAGTTATACAATGAATAAAGCGAGTGTAACCATACATTTTTTGACGTATAAACCTGTCATAACTTTATTCAGCGATTATTAGTAAGGCGCTAAATGTATATATTTTAATACAAATCAATAGTGAAATGTGGTGCTGAGCGCATAATTCGAGATAGGATAGACCAGTTTGGCTATTTCAGTTTATTTTAGGTATTCTTTGACTTTTTAAGTCCTAGAAACTATGAAGAGTAATAATTGAAAACGATACAAATTTTTAACTAACATTCACACAGGTAAAGTCGCGAATAAATGCTCAAATAGTCCACTCAGTAACTGAAAAATAGTAACACAATTCACTCTAAATTCTATTCTCTTCTAATCTAAATCAAACAAGACAAAAAGCCTATAAAACAATTCAAATCAGCGTCAAAAAACATTACTCTAAAACCGTTTAAACCCAAGAGAATAATTATAATTATCTAAAACCAAAATCACTTCAGTTTCAGCTTGGAAATCACCCTAGCGACCAATCGGCATAATTAATGAGTTTTTAGGACCATCCATTGTGGCAGGCAACGTCACGGGGTGGAACCTGTCCCAATGTCCATTTGTCCTATCTCACTTCGTCAGATTTGTCCATTGGGACTCAAATACTAAGGAAGCCTTTGTTTTTCCGTCTCTCTAGAGAAGTGTTAAAAGTATAAGAAATTTCTGTGTTTCTAGTCGGATTTCTTTTTTGATGTGATGAATTAAGATCAGGCTGGGTTTACTGTAACTTTTTACTGTACTTTCTACGGTTTATCTTGGACGTCACTAACATCGGTGAAGGAAAAACATCGCGAGGAAACTGGAAATAGATCTATACGAGTACTACAAAACCTATCCTAAATATTTTTTTATGGTAATCGGTGGATAATGCCGTGAGTAGTCCAATTGTTATTTCTACTATTAAAGTACTCCAATCAGGTATCATATTTAATATTCCTTAATAAAAAAAAATAAAAAAAATAGAAAAATTTGTTTGTTTGGTTGAACGTTCTGATCTCCAGAAGAACAGGTCCGAATTTGAAAAAAATATTTTAGTGTTGGATAGGTTTTTATCGAGAAAGGCTTTTATGATATTAGTCAACGACCTACGGGAGCTGAGTTGTAACTAAATAGGTAGGATTTGAGTAGTAATATAATATTTTTTGGCTTATGAAACCGCGAAGGCATCTTGTTTTTAAATGTAAATCAAATGATAATTTGGAATGATTCCATATGTTTCATTATGACTGTTTCATCTTTAATTGGTAATTTTATTTTAGGTTTTATGTATTTAAACTTAGTAAAAGTTCAAAGAAATCAATCAAGTCTGGATTCTACAAATCTTATAGTAGACGGATTGTTAAATATCTATTTTAAACTAAAGAATCATAAAACGGATTGTAATAAAACTATGCCTAAACTATTCAATTTATTTCAATCAGACCAGATTGGAAAAATGGTTTTTGATAGGTATGACGTACATGATAAATGTATATTTATTAAATGTTAACCTTTGGTATTACCATCTGGAAGATTAGAGTGGTTAACAAACAAATCAATTTATTTAGTTTTTATTACATTGGTACTTTAGATTACCACAGTCCATTTATTTTAAACTACTGACCCGCTACCCAGATTGTGACTAGCTTTCGCCCTCGACTTTGCCCGCGTGAATGCCGATACTTCCATCCTTTGACGGGCCTGTTGGTCTATATAGTGGTCAGTGACCCTGACTGCTAAGCCAGAGGTCGTGGGTTCGATTCCCACCCAAGACAAACTTTGTGTGATGAGCATGATTGTTTGTTCTGTGTCTGGGTGTAATTTATCTATAATATGCATGTATTTATAAATTATATAAGTATGTATATCAGCAATCTGATTACCATAACACAAGCTCTGCTCAGCTTGGGATCAGATAACCGTGTGTGAATTGTCCCAAGATATTTATTTATTTCCATTAAATACCCCTTTAGGGTAGGAGTTTTCAATAATCCTTACTTAGTGATTGTATTACTCTTTACAAAGAACACACCCTGCAAGTTTCGTGTATCTAGGTGCAAGAGTTTCTGACTCTTGAATAAAAAACCTCTCGTCATGTATCATTGTTTATATCTACGAAAGAAACCACGTAAAAAAAAATGGTTGCCTGTAAAGTCGGTTTTACGGGCGAAGATTTTACGTGACAACGTCTTTTACCGATCATAGTTGAGTGGGAGAGAGACGCAAGGCATTCGGCGGGCCTCTCTCTCGTTCGGTGACTCATCGTAACGTTACCGAGCGTTACACTTTTTCATAAGTGACTCCCAGCCGCAACCTAATTTAAGACGTTGTCACGTCAAAAAACATTGTGATAATATAGTCGCTTTCTCAGCGCTCTACTTCGGAGACAGTCAATAGACATTTTTTGAAGATAATTTCACGACAAGCAACTGCTTTGGTTTTTCGCGGTTTCACCCGCGTTACGTTTGTTTTTGGTTACTGCTTCGCTCGCGTGGGACATAGCGTGATATTACACAGCCTATGTTACTCAGGGATAATGTAGCTTTCTACTGAAAAAAGAGTTTTTGAAATCGCTCTCGTAGTTTTTAAGTTTATTCGTTACATACAAAAATACAAATATTTCCTCTTTATAATATTAGTACAGATTATGTAAAGAAAAAAAATAATATGGAAAATACGCGTGGCATACAATAGACATTCTCTAATCTTTTTGCTTCCATTACAAATTCAATTCACAAAAAAACTCGCGTGTTTAGTACGCTCGAAATTAATCCACCCAATTTACTTAGAACATTTTAAGCATTTTTTTCACGTTACAACAAAACAATCGAGAATCACCTGCGCGAAAATCTAACCTCTATATTTTTCGCTAAATTAAATGCAGAAGCAAGTCCTTTTTACACTGAAACGGACTTAAACATAACAGAATTAGAATCCAATTCCGTTTGATCCCAATTAGGGGGATAAATTCCCAGTCTTTTAGAAATTTCGGCCTGAAAAATCCAATTGCCTTCTGCTGTAGCTGTTTGTAGGAAATTACAGTTTTTTCGAGAACATTCTGTGAGCAAATGGGTATATATCTATGTTCTTTTTTTCGCCCTTTGAATGTTTCCTCCGTATGTTCGCTATCTGTAAAACTTTTGCGCTAACATTTCGAGTTTTCTGTTGTATTTTTATGAGGAACTGTTACGCTCGTTTAGGCGATACTTATTGGTCCAAGTTTCCTTGTGATAACTACATTTGGGGGATAAAGAATTGTTACTTATCACGTACTCTGGCATACCTATTTTCCGTCTCTTTCTTGCCATTGTACTTCGATAGCTGTGTGACTGTGATAGGTATATTGTTTAGCAGAAGCGTTTCATAAACAACGTTTATTTATTTCGCTCTAACACCGAGGCAAACTGTTTATAAGGTACTTTGGCTTAGCAATGCTCCGTCTCTAGCCATAGCAGTTTGGCAGTTGTGCGATAGAGAAAGGACTAGTGTAATTTTAAGACCATAGTTCTTCATCTCCCTCGTCAAAGCATTCATTTAGCATCATTAAACGGTTTCCATTGATTAAACGTTATCAATGTAATTATTTCATTATTGTTTTCACTGGTTTTGGATGAACTAAAATCAAATTAGTGCAATTTATTTGTAAAATCCACCTTAGTAGGTTGCATAACCTGCTGATTAAAATCCTGAAATCCATACTAAAATTATAACTGCTAAAGTAACTCTGCTTGTCTGTTTTTCTGTCTGTTTCGTTTTCACGAAAAATTACTGAATCGATTTAAATGAAAGATACAGAGAGTGTCCACAGCCTGAAAAAGGGTATACAATAATTATAGTTCTTATGCCAAAAACCTTACGAGAACGGGAACTACACAAGTAAAACCGCGGGGTACAGCTAGTTACTAATAAATTAAGAACATGAGACAATTTTGTTCTCCTTGGTAGGTGCGATTACAAACATATAAAACTTATATACACAAACACACACACATTATAAGCCATGCCATCAATAGTCCAGTGCTCGAATCTAACTCGTAACACACAGCATAGCAACCGCTTATCCAACCACAGCTCTAACAGTACCATCAAATTCCCAATGGGAAACCATTGTACAACCCATGGGAAAATTCCCATAATAAAAGGCAGTTTATTGTTTTAACAGACAGGAAAATCCGTAACGGATAGCCGTCTTCCTAAGGGAATGCTCTCTAGGATACATTTTACGATTCCCGTGGCTAGGAAAGAGCTTTTATGTCCTTAGTGTTGATTGATGCTCTTCAATATTCATTGCTTTACTTGTTAAAGAGTAGATTAGCTTTTTCAAGTTAACTGAGCAATGGATGTAATGACTGGAGAATTACTCAATTTAAGCGAAACTTTTAGGTTTATTCTGTTGGGTTTTCAGCGCTCATTTTAGGTTCGATTTTTATTAGATTAATAGGTTCAAAACCAATATAATAATCTTATTAAAATGTTGTATTTATATGTGTTTGTGTATGCGTGTTAAATTATATATGATACTTTTATTGACCTACCTTGTTAACCATCATTGACACATTTGATAATTTATTTATTCGTTATAGGTTAACTATTGCAATATTTTTGTGTGTTTTAAATCATGCCTGAATAACTTGTAATTTATTTTTATCAAGCCTGAGTAATTCAGAAGGCGTCAAGGTTGCCGAGATAAAGGACGAAATCTTGAAGGATTTGTTTGAAAGTCCTGTTGGTTTTCCTGGCTACAATTATGTGATTAAATATCTTTAAAAGTATTAGTCACCTCATATTATAATATTAACGGCTATATAAATTGTCTTCATACATCCCATTAATGACCTTACAAAACCCATCATAGATAATTTTACAGCGCTATTAATTGTTTAATGTCGTTGTAACAATGTTTGTTCAGAACTCTGCAATAGATTATAATTTACTGTTGTCAACATTATGTATGAGCAAAGATGTTTATATACTACATTGTTTGTATACTACTGTTATATGTTTATTAAGATTTATATACACTAGTTGTTTAGGCAAGCGTAGTGCTAAAGTTAACTCTTTGTTTAAAGATTTTATTTTTCCTTGGTAGACTGGAAGAAAATGCCTAATTCTTTAAGACCTATGTACCGTTTGTGTATGAAGTTTAAATAAATAAAAACTTTAAGCATACCTGTTGGTCTAGTAAGTGACCTAAATCTTTTTGTATTAGATATTAGATAAATAAAATATTTTTTTCAATTCGATCCATTTGCTAATTTATCGTGGAAGGTATTTAATCCTTCGAACACACGTGATTTGAGACACAATTAAAAGACAATAGCAGCGCACGACAGCCGGCTGTCGGTTGGTCGCTGAAAGGTTAATATCAATCCATGACTTACGAGAGCGTAGCAGTTACCAAAGGCGTGGGTAAAACTGGGAGAGACTCCTAGTTTAATATTAACATGACAATGTACATTTGTCGGAAACTTCACATTTATTTTAATGTTAACAGCACTATTATTTCTTTCACCAGTATGTTGGCTAATTCATTCTAGTGCGGGTGCAAGGAAAAACAGACTTAACAGTGACGCACCTTTTTATTCCGCCACTGTACACATTTACCCTTGTTCCAGGAACTACCCAAATTAAAATGATTAGAAACATAAAAGGGTCCACCTAATTCTATTTCATCTTCAAAGATAATTCTAATATCTCTATACAATGATGTCATAAGTACAAAAGTGTACATAGGTTACCTAAACGGAATTCTATCTTCAAAAACGGCACACTAACGCACACATACATTACACGTCAAAGTAGGATGACATGATTGAAGTAGTGCGAATGAAAAAGAGATAAACGTCAAATGTCAACGCGATACTCAGTATCATGTTGGTCAATTGGCAAACTTTTAATGTGCCACTTTTTGACTGCATATAAACTATCTACACTTTTTTACTTATAACATCATGGTCTCTATATACACACATCAAAAGTGTCTAGCGATATTTCAATTAAACCTAAATTACTAAAATTCTATTAACTTTTTGTTAAAACATGTACACATTAAAATAAACCTTGTTTAATAGACTATTTAATCTGATAATAAACTTTTAGATAAAGTTAAATTTAAAAAAAACTTAGAAGAAGAGGAAAAACTCAAACAAAATTTCAATCTTAACTTTATTTTTGAAACATCAAAACTTAAACAAAACAACAATTTTTTTTATAAAAATTCTTGAAAACTTAAAATTAATATTCCGTGGATCCACCTAAGACTCTCCTGACACATCTGCAGCGGTTCTGCATACTCAAAACAAGGGTGTCAATATCCTGTTGTGGAATACTGTCCCATAATTGCCGTTTCTGAAGCCATGAAGACCAGTCAGAGCGTTATATCCAGGCTTTGGTCATGTTATCGTGTCACGGAGGAAGTGGTGGAACGGCACCGAGGACCTCAACGCATTACAACACATGTACAGGACCGATTCATAGTAAATGCTACACGAAGTCAACTAAATGCAGCTGCGATGCAATTGGTTCAAAGGCTACAGAGAGAGTATGGTTTGCTGGTAAGCGGTCAAACTTTGAGAAGACGACTGCATAAAGTCAACTTACGTACTCGTAGGCCATTTTGGGTATCAGCACTAAGGAGAGGTAATCGAGGAAGAAGATTACAATGGGCTATTGCACACGAAAACTGGAACCATTCTCAATGGTCACTTGTGCTTTTCACTGATGAATCTAGGTTTGGATTTCATCCTGATTCGCGAAGAGTACGCGTTTGGAGAAAACCTGGACGTTGGAATCGACTGCAGCACCCACAACAAGTTCATGCATATTAAGGTGGTACGATTATGGTTTGGGCAGGAATTCGTCTCGGCGGTAGAACGGACCTCGTTTGGATACAAGGCAATATGACTGCTCGAAAATACCGAGATGAGGTGCTAGAGCCTGTAATCTTGCCCCACAGACAGCAAATGGGACAAAATTTCCAGCTAATGCACGACAATGCCCGTCCACATATGGCGCTTATCGTTACAAGTTGGTTACAACAGCATGTTATCCAAGCTTTAGACCGGCCTGCACAATCCCCTGACTTAAATCCTATTGAGCATGCCAGGAATATGCTTCAGAGAAGAGATCGTAGGAATTTCCCTGTTGATATTGTGCATCAAAACCAGCTTTTCTTGCACCTTAGCAGGATTTGGGACAGTACTCCACAACAGGATATTGACACCCTTGTTTTGAGTATGCAGAACCGCTCCAGATGTGTCAGGAGAGTCTTAGGTGGATCCACGAATTATTAATTTTAAGTTTTCAACAATTTTTATAAAAAAAAAATTGTTTTGTTGTTTAGGTTTTGAAATTTCAAAAATAAAGTTAAATTGAAATTTTGGTGAGTTTTTCCTCTTCTTCTAAGTTTTTTTTAACCCTTAATTCGATAATGGGCAATATACTGAACATCAACTTAAAAAAAAATACTATGTTTTTTTAAAACGATATTTTATTTATTTAAATTACAATAGCTTATTTGGAAACCAATATAGTGTCATATAAAATAACACATAAGCTGCGCCTGTTTTTTGCTGGTTAGTAGCCGCCGAAATGTCTGGAAGGAAGCACGTGCTGCGACCGCTCTCGGTAAGTCCCGATTTATTTGTTATTTTACTTTGCAATGATTACTTATCTTTTCTCAATATATTTTATAAAACCTATAAGTACGTGTACACAAACTAAAATTATAATAGCAGTTCTAGATTTTTCATAATATTCAATGAAAATAGCGTGTCCAGTATATTTCCCATTGCCAAGTAGGTACTGTTTTAGTGCGATTTTGGGATGTGTAGTATATTGGACATTGCCAGTTAGTTAGAGAAGTAACTATTGATATGATTTTATAAACTAATTATGCTGTGTGTATTTTTTTCTTCTAAAATTTGTATTATTTGCAGGTCTTCAAACAAACATCACGTACCTGCATGAAAGTTATTGGCACTAGTGCCGCGAATTATTGTGGATGTTCAAGGTAGCCCACGAAATTCAAATTTTCTAACGTATTTTTGCAATTTGCAGCTCAGTGCCTGGGTGTGTGTTGATATAGAATGAATTTCGATTGTAATAGGTCATTATTTACAGAATTATAATCATTTAAATCACTAAAACAGCCCTCAAAGTGCATATAACTCGATTGATAGCCTATTTCATAAAAAGTAATTCAATCGAGTTATACTTACTCTTTGAGGTCTATTTTGGTTGCAAAAAATGTTCAAAATTTTAAATTTCGTGGGTTACAGTGAAGCGTCCTCCTTAACGCTTCATCAGACTTAGAAAGTCAAACAAGTTCGAATGAAAAGGTTGTTGTAAACACAAACCTCCAAGACACTAAGACAGTGAAGAGATGTTTTCTGAAGCACTATCTATACCATCGTCGTTAGAGAACGTATAAAGCATTATAATAATCACATGGGAGGTGTCGATCTTGCAGATATGCTAGTTGGGTTGTACCGGACTACTTATAAAGCAATTTTAGCATGAAACGCAGTAGTGAAAGGTACTAAATAAATAAATAGCTGCGGCAACATAAAGTCGCGTCTGTCGAGGAGGAACATAGACCTACAGACGTGTAGATGGCTCCATCATGGATCCATCTGCGGATGCGTCGGCAAGCGTCCGCGGATGCGTCAGACGTGAAGAGGAAGCTTAAGAGCCGACGTTGGTATACCTACTCTAATCTTTGTTCAAATGCTCGACATTTGTGTGAACAACGCCTGGTTAGTTTATCGCAGAGATTGTAGTATTGGGACAGTGAAGCCTTTGAAGTCTTGCCGTTTTCAATTAGCAAGAGAGTTACAAAAATTAAAGGGAGATCTCATAAACCTGTAAATAACAACTGTCGATCAGATGACAACGTTCGCTATGATAGTAGTATATCTTGAGACTGATTTTAATTGTTGATCTCACTTGGAATAAGAAAAATGTTCCTTATTACCTCTTATTACATTCATAAATAAAGATTTTGTAAAAACTTATCATTTTTCGCCTTTTATTATTATTATATTTTATCATTTGCACAAAATAAAAATAACTTCTAGAAAGTAATAATTCGGCAATGTGCATTATACAGTACATCAAAATTATTGACAACTTTATGGCAAACCTGGCAAGGTCCAGAATACTGAACATGCATTTTCTGAAAATTAGATAATACCAGATTTTCCAAATTAATTTTTCGTGTCCTAACAACACCTAGTGAAGCCGAAAATGTAAAAAGAAACATACATTTTCACATTTTTTTCTCTTGCCAAATTAAGGGTTAATTTAACTTTATCTAAAATTTTATTATCAGATTAGATAGGCAATTAAACAAGGTTTATTTTAAAGTGTAGGTGTCTTAACAAAAAGTTAATAGAATTTTAGTTATTTAGGTTTAATTAAAATATCCCTAGACACTTTTGATGTGTGTATTTACTACCGTTACCCGCAGCTTTGCTTGCGCGAACGACGAAACTTTCATGCCACATTTTTCTCTTTTAGGGTTGGGATTTCCAAAAATGATTTCTTAGTGGTTACTTTGTCTTCGGAGAGAACTACCCTGCAAGTTTCATGTCTCTAGGACCAGCGGTTCGGGCTGTGCATTGATATATCAACAATCAATCAATCAGTCAGACAGTTTATCATTTTATATTATACGGTTTCACCCGCATTTTACGTTACTGCTCCGCTCCCGTGGGTCGTAGCGTGATGGTATATAGTCTATAGCATTCCTCGATAAATGAGGTATCTAACACTAAAATAATTTTTGAAATCGGTCCAGTAGTTCCAGAGATTACCGCCTACATACAGACTTCTTCTTCTTAATCGTGACACTCTTGACAGAGCGGTCGTGGTCATCGTGGTAAGTCTCCTCTTGTGACACGTTTGACGGCTCGCCTCCACCACTCCCTGGCGGCTGCTCGTCTAGCGCACTCGTGCAACGGGCCTTCCATTGCCGCCTTTACTTGGTCCGTCCACCTCATGGGTGACCTTCCTCGCGCTCTGGTACCTTCCACTCTGCCCTGCACCACCAGTCGCTCTATGGACACATCACCACGTCGAGAAACGTGCCCAAAAAGGTGAGAATGCGAGCTTGGACGATGGAGGATAGACGCTGCTTGATGCCGCTGCTTGACATACAAACTTACAAACCTACAAACTTACAAATTTTACCTCTTTATAATATTAGTATAGACTAGCTTTTGCCCGCGACTTCGTCCGCGTGGAATAGTTCCCGTACCCGGGATGAAAACTATCCTATGTCCTTTTTCGGGTCCTAAACTATATCTGTACCAAATTTCATTCAAATCGGTTCAGTGGTTTAGGCGTGAAGAAGAGACAGACAGACAGAGTTACTTTCGCATTTATAATATTAGTACGGATTAGATATCCATATTGGCATGCAGAAAATTGTTGGTATTACTTGGTTAGTAAAATTACAATTTTCTCATATTGCCTCAATATGCAAACGCACCAATATCCAACTCTGAAAGCGACGTGTTTTAGAGTTGAATAAGATGAGTTTTATGAAGTTGGTTGCTTTGGTAGGAGTTTGGTTGATTGTAGAATGATTATTTTGAGTAGAAGAATATAGTACGGAGCAAAGAAATTAAAATTATTAAGTGTTTTTTTTTTTTTTTTTAATAAGGAAAAGGATGAAATTTATTTAACATGACATGATTTAAACATTACATACAGAGAGATTTTTTTTTTTATTTATAAAGAAGTAAGCCCACATTTTATAAAAAATGTAACAGACTTTCAGAAACAATAAAGAAAACATAATTTTTACAATAAAACCTAAACGTTTTCAAAAACTGCTGATAAAAAATAAGTCTAACAGTGTCTTTGTCTCTACAACATTGCATGCCATTACAGATATTTACAAACAAATTTTTTTTTTTTTTTTATTTATTAAAACTTTATGCACAAAGAAAAACAAAGCACAATGGCGGACTTAATGCCTAAGGCATTTTCTATCAGTCAATCAATATTACCACTTAACAGATTAGAGATGTCATCGTCAGTCTATTTGCCAGAAATATTACCCCTTTAATTAAGCCCTAAATCGACATCATCCAAACATCCAATAACAAAAGGATTGGGCAACCCATCCATATTTTTCTGTAGTCTAGGTTATAAATCAAATTGATTGTGTCTGGGACCCGTAGTGGCTCTTTTGTACGCACTAATGGAATATCGAAACCCAAAATTTAGGCCAACTGTGTTTGACAGACGGCCTTTCGTTAGGGTTGATTAGTACTGTGGTGTAACATGGGTTGTTGGGGCAATTAAATTTATGTATACTTAATGACATTTTAAGTGCGAAAGTAGTAGTATCTTTTATACTACCGCGGTTTATCACTAGACCAATTTCGGTAATACGGAATAAGCTTGAACCTCGAAAAAAAACATATGCGAAGGGGTCGCTAGCAAAAGCAAAAATTAACTATATCTGTCTGCATGTTACGATTGCGGTCAACCTTAAAATGGGTTAGATCGACAAATAATCAGACAATTTACTTTCCTGTAATAAAAGCTATCTAGAACTTTGCGATAGCGCTATTCTGACAATACAATTCACAACTATTAAACAATATAAAAAGTATTACTCCCACTAAAAGTTTTACACGATCAATAATGCATTTTCGCAAAATTGACCCAGTTATTCGCTGAAAGTGCTAACTATCTACCGCTGCAGTGCCCACGAAACCTTTAAATCATTCGAAGTTGACTAAATTTGAAATATCGAGCTGAATTAATAACACTGGAGTAGCGAGTAGGTATTGTTCATTTGTCGCCATTGTTTTTAGTAGCTGAGTATTGTCTGACGTTCTATGTAACTGACGTTTGCGGGAGACCCAATTATGGTACTAGGGTCCAGTGTGGTGAGAAAAGTGGTTTTTGTGCCTAACCGTAATTGTAGGGCACAAAAAACCTTTTCTCAAGATGGCTCAGTAGTTAAGGGTCATCTAATGCGACTTCTTTAATTCATATTTACTTTCTAATTTTATCAAGGACATTAACGACATCCCGTTTCTTAAAAAGTACTCATTAATATTGTTGGTGCCGGTTGTCATTCGAGCATAGCTCGTAACAACAGACAGAAGGGTAAAAGTATGTTAATTAGTCTAACCAAGGGGTATTGTGTTACCCAGTAATTAGGTCATAGAGGTCTAATATGCAACGCACCACGTAAAACACTAGTAATCATCTGAATCCGGTTAGACTGGAAGCTGACTCCAACACTGTTAGGCAAGGGGTAGGAAGGTAGATAGATAGTCAAAAGTATCATCTACTCAATAAGTTTACTTTATACACATAGAACTACCGCAATCAATGATTTAATCTAATATTGTACTATTTTTTTATTTCTATGGGTTGCTCTTGGCCCCAGACTAGCCTGAAGGCATAGACGGGCCTACGATGGAGCGAGCTTACCCAATAGATGCCTATGCACTCATTTCTTGAATACTTCCGGGTTATATGAATTTGGAAACACAGACAGCCGGCAGGGAATTCCATTCTTTTGCGGTGCGCGTTATAAACGTTAATTTTCAATAGATGGTGGTTTCGACCCCCTTCTGATGCCGTTGCATCGTACTATCAAATGATCACAATACATACCTGAACATTTACGAAGAGAAAACTAAAATATTATGACAGAATCTGAACAAAATCCAGTGTACAATTTGCACAATTTATATTCATCGCACGTACTTCCCGAATTATTAATACTAACTTTGTTTGGCGGAATGACTCCGTTGTTTTTCATAAGGAATGTTGAGATACGCAGAATCACGACCAACCGAGAAAAATATAAGTTTCTTTGTTTCTAGGCTACGGAAAACTTATTTTTTCGGGACAGTTTTTGCTGTAATTTTTGCTTTCGATTGAACCTTAATTTTGCATAATGTGTGTGTCTATGTCTTATTGTTTTTGCTCTAAAAATGTGACAAAGTTGTCACTAATTGTAATAGTTTTTTTTTCTGTTTTTAAAGTTTTTTTAGTTTGTTTACTTAAAACGCTACTAAATTTTAACTAGTGAACTCGACAAACTTTGCAGTTTGATGGCAAAGAGCGCTCGTGTTTCATGCAGTAACAAAACGTAACTTAGACTTTTTTTACTGTATTTTTAACTAAAATTGCGGCTAGTATGTCATCTATTAAATAAAAAACTCTAGAGACCGTTAATCCAGAATCCAGTACAAAAACATCGTAATGTAAAAAAAAATGTTTAGTAGTTTGTAATTGTCAAAACTGAATTACTGTTAACGTAATAAAAGGTACAACATATGTTGTACCTGTACAGTCTTATACTGTACACATTTTGCTGACGCGGGGATTTACTCCCAACGTCCATGACTTTATTACTATAAATAAACCTACTTTACAATAAATCGATGAGTGCAATTACTGCTACGCGGTGACTAACATTAGAGAAAGGAATCGTCAACAGTTTTCATTGTAAACAGTGTTCTTACGGAATAAACGTTACGAAAACTACGCGATCTTTTCTCTTCGTGCTCCAACTTCAACAGCAACAACTCTGCAAGTGTACGAACCGTACAGTACCTTTGATTGAACTAAGCGACAAACTTTCTGACTTTCTGGCTTCTGACTACCCGTAACAACGACGGCCAAAAATCTACGAATGACAACCAATTCAAATAATGATTTGGCCAGACTGTCTAAATGTAATAGGCAGAAGAGTTTTACACATAAGTTTATTGTCAATAGGTGTCTTACCGAATAATAAACGTTAATCTGATGACCCGAATGCGAAGCAGTGTAGTATCCGTTTTCTCGCTCAAGGTCGTCGATTCAATTTCCGCATTGGAACGAAATCTTGCCGAAAAATACGTTGAAATTGTACCTTTGTAGTAGTAGTGGGATTTTATTGAAAGGGGAATGTTAGTGCTGTTATTATGGCTTTTATTTTGTACTAGCTTCTGCCCGGGACTTCGTCCGCGTGGAATAGTTCCCGTTCCCGCGGGATTTCCGAGATGAAAACTATCCTATGTCCTTTCTCGGGTCCCAGACTATATCTGTACCAAATTTCATTCAAATCGGTTCAGTAGTTTAAGCGGGAAAGCGTAACAGACAGACAGACAGGCAGAGTTACTTTCGCATTTATAATATTAGTATATTTGCAAAAGAGTTGTATTTACTTAGTCAATGAGTGACGATTTCCAGTCTCAGTTTTCCGGGTGGTATTATGTTTTTAACGTAGAATGTGTTATTCAAATTACTATTATTTAACTTCAAATCGTACTCATAGTGTACCGAAACCATACAAAAAATCTAAATATTGTGGCTTCTTCTCATACATAGAAGACATTGAACACGGTTGCTCACTGTAAATGGTCGATTGGAATTTTATATTAACTTTAAATCCAGTTTTTCTCGCGATACTTTCCTTTTAGAGGATTCTCTGACAACACAACACTCATCTGTGTTGTCTGGTGAGGTACTTACAAGCTAGTATCGCGTCAAACTTTGATTGCGCGGTTTAGAATGACAGTTGTAGTTTACATTTTGAGCGATAGATGGCACCACATGTGAAAGTATCGTTAACGTATTTCTAGAACTTTCTAAGCTAGGAACAGCGTTTTTTTTTAACAAAAGAAAGAAAATTAAATTACCTACATAAATAAAAATATATAATTTATGCTCGTAGCCTCCTTTTATAACATACTAGCTTTTGCCCGCGGCTTCGCTCGAAAGAGACAAAAAGCAGCCTATGTTGCTCTCCATCCCTTCAACTATAATTCCACTTAAAAAATCACGTCAATTCGTCGCTCCGTTTTGCCGTGAAAGAAAGACATACATACAGACAGACAGACAGACACACTTTCCCATTTATAATATTAGTATGGATCTTTGTTCTGCGTACATAGAATGTGAGACTCGGTAGGCAAGATATTTTGAAAAGACTTCCTTGTATATAAAGTATGCAGGTTTTCCCTCAGAGGGTAGGGTTGGAAGGTTCCCTCATAAATTATACATTTTTACTTTCATTCACCTCGTTAGCTCGTTAAAAGTGAAGCGATTTGGGTGTCTTGTTACTGAATCAGCGTAAAATACATTAGGAACGATTTGCTTGTTTAGATAATTTTACTGAATTATGTGGAATAAATTGGCTTTCGAGAACTTTCTTTGCTATAGGCGTTTTTATAGTGTTGGGTAGTTTCATGCTTATGTCCTACTCTGATATCTAGCTTTTTTTCCAGAGGCGGGATTATAGTTCATGACAAAATGGGTATTAGGCCCGAGTCACACCGGAATGGCAGCGGCCGGCAGCGGCGCGGCGAGCGCCTTCAGTGTGGAATTATTTTAAACTTTAACTACCTACTTAAAAGACTAGTATCGCTTGAAAAGCCTAAAAAGGTCGCGAGGCTGCCAGCGGCCGCCAGCGGCCGCGCGCCTCTTGTTTCTAGGGACGCTGGCGGCCTCGCGGCGCCGCGGGCGGCCGCTGCCATTCTGGTGTGACTCGGGCCTTAAACTAAAAGCGTAATTATACACTGTTACGATATTTTTCAACAGCTGTGCAGAAAATTAAATAAATTTTCATATACTTTAGTAAGTAATTACGGACAGTTAGAATCATAAAAATGGCGCGCAGTTTTCTTAATTAAAACTTTGAACCCTGACCCTCGACCATCGACCATCATCATAATATGTGCTGACAATTTGCTACATTATATACCCAATACCGCTGTAATAAGAGCGAATTTACAACTAAACTTGTAAAAAAACTAACACACAAGTTCCTACAATTCTTATTCCAGAAAATCCTTTGTTTATTTATAATCAAGGATGCGGCGAAACAGAACAGATTCTCATACATAATACATAAAAACTTCTTTAGAGTAAACCTTTTCAAATGTAGGTACAATTTGTTCACTTAACGCCAACTTACTTTACTTTGGCTTTACATTGTAAAATTGTTGATATAAGCTGAACTTAACATAAATATTTTGGCTGTTAAAGTTTCTTAGCAAAACAATAGTGCTTGTCAATTCCCTTGTTTACAAAATAAAACAAATTTAAGTCAAATTGAGATATTCTATCTAGATAATTTAGACGCTATTAAAACATGGCCACTAAAAATACGTCGATTCACTTCAGGCGCTGGCTTGTTTAACTGTACTAAACCAATATGATTCTTTTGTGGTTTTCCTATGGAAAAACAAAGATGCCCTAAATTTAAATTTAGTTAAGTTTGTGGACAGGAGAATCAGCACCAATAGTTAGAAAATTAGACTGAACATGAGTGGGTTTTTTTTTAGGTGGCTAGACTGTTTGTCACTTTATCTGGTTTCTGTCTACGCGTAAAGATTGTCATAGATCTACGAAAGAACACCAAAACATAAAAAAAGTCTTAAACTAAATTTAACGATAATCTTAGAAAGGTCATTTTAATTACAAAAGTTGCATTGGTACTATCCGTGCTTTTGGCCATTCGGACTTTATATCATCATCTCCCTAGCCTTTTCCAACGGTGTTGGGGTCGGCCTCCAGCCTAACCGGATTAGCTGGATACCGGTGTTACATGGAGCGACTGCCTGTCAGACCTCCACAACCCAGTAACTGGGCGACACGATACCCCTTGGTTAGACTGGTCAGAGTTTCTGGCTAACCAGTGACGACTGTCAAAGTTCTACCAATGACAACCGGGACCAACGGCTTTACGTGCTTTCCGAGGCACGGGATGTCAGTGATGTCCAAGATAAACTTAAGAAAGTACATATGAATTGAAAAAGTCACATCCCATTCCATTCCATTCGGACCATTCGGACTTTAAATAAGGGTATATATTTATTTGTGTACAGTTTCATAGACTTTTTTACATAACCCACAACGTGACCTACATACTGTTTTCAAGCAAAAGAAATAAAGCTCTAAGAGAATAAACCGCTGCGCTGATTCTATAAGTGCTTCAATTTTTTTACTCAGCGCTGTAGCGGCTTGAAGTTAAAGTTCACTCTTTTTTTATTAGCGTCCTGATTTATTTTCAGTTCTTTCGTATATTTTCAGTGGTGTTCTAGGACTTACAAAGTACAGTTTTTAACCGGCTCCGTCCCATCAGTCATAATTGTATTTTGTGCATTTTGTAATGTATACAGGTGGTTAATATAAATTATAGAAACAATAGCATAGCCCCTGTCGGACACAGCAACACAGTAATAATTAATCCCACTCCTGGGCAATGGCCATGAAAGTACATTTTGAATCCTAGAAGTAACACTATTAGTCGCTAGATGGCGCTGAGTCTAGCCTCACGTCACAAAAATCGCTCTGTGATTAAAATCCTTTTAAAAATACTATAAGTGTACAATAGTGAATAAAAATTAGTGAAACGATACATGGTTAACCCATAACTTAGTGACAGTGTTATCTCCGAATTTTATACACAAACTATAAAGTTAATAGTTAAAAACAAAAACAATACTCAAAAACCTTACAATAAATAATAACAAGTGACAATCCTCAATAAACCTTAGTGAACTTTAAAATTAATATTTATTGGACATTTCTGTGACTTAAACATTTAATAATACGTGTACTAAAAACAACAATAACAATGACCAAGTGAAAAAGTGATTCATCATAACATTCAAACATCAACCGTCATCAAACTGTCACAAATACTAATTCTGTGCTTCGCTGCAACTAGTCCAAAATTCGCTTACCAAAGATAATGCGTAGTTCGTCTAGTGGTTAACACGGCCACCTATTTTTTAACAATCTACGTGTGACACAAGAAGTCGCGAGTTCAAATCGCACTCCGAACATAAAATCACTTTTCGGAAATTTCATAAACTATTTGTAATAAAAATTAAAATTTCTCCTCAACAAAAACATAATGTCATCTACCACAACTAGTAACAACAGTCGTCGCAAGGTGGCGCCACTAGTAACATGCCATACTTGTAAAAATAAAGTTAACATAAAAAATACTGCGCTGTGTTCTGCCTGTGATCATAGATTCGAATTAGACTGCATTGGTTATCCAGAGGCTACCTATCGACTCAAGGATACAGAAGCGAAGAAAAACTGGAGATGTAGGATATGTATTAAAAATAAAATCTATGCCAAAGCCACCGATACGTCATCCAATATTACTTTAAGAAAAAAACCAATTTTAACAACCCCGTCGCCTCTAAAACTTGTAACAAATACGCAGACAAATCTACCATGTGACTCATTGGAACGGCTTTCGCCTGTCCAGAAGAGTACACAGTTACATGACTCCCACATACTTTCTGACGGCGAAACATCTGATGAGTCTTATACCACCAACAAGTTATCAAGGAGTGTTGACAGAACAGTAACAGACTTAGTGACAACCTCGGAAATGAAGGAGACAATTGTACAACTTACACTTAAACTTGAAAGTGCAGACAATGAACTAGGAAATATGTTGTTAGAAAACACCAATCTACAGAAACAAATAAAGAAGTTAATTGCGGAAAACAACACTTTGAAATCCCTATGTCATTCTTCCACCATATTCCGAAGTCCTGCTTCAAGTACTAGGAAAAAGAAGCAAGCTCTGTCACAACACTGCAACGTAAGTTCTGCACCGTCCTCTCCATCCACACCGAACGTCGGAACTAATCACTACATACTAAGCCTGACGCAGGAAATTCAAGCCCTACAACAGCAATTAAAAACTGCAGAACAAGAGATTGCAATCCTCACTGAGCGCATAGAATTCCTAATGCATAGTAGTCGGAACGCCCGTAAGTCGGCTACTCAGGAACCAAAGCAGGACAACATTAGCGTCGCCAGCACTACGACATGCACCGCTCCAAATGGGCAAAGTATCATTCTCGAGAAGACTAAATTGTGCATACTGACCAACAGTAAATCGTATGGCACCTTGCAAGCTGTAGAACACACATTTGCCCATCAATTTAATTACTGTCGCCATGTTTTGATAAACTGTAGTATACAACAATTACTGCAAAATATTGACAACAAATTATTGGAGTATAACATGAATGACTACTGTGTTATCATGTTATGAGAAGAAGACATTAAGGGCACAAATAACTACATTGGGTTAATAAAAACAATAAGGGAGTCTTTAGCACATATAACTCACACAAATGTAATATTATGTACTCCTATATACGCTTGCGGGGCTCTTATTCATAATTATAAAATTGAAATATTTAATAACCTATTAAGTTTGGAATTGCAAAACAATAATTATGCTTATTTTTTTGATTCAAACCGTAATCTTACGTTTGACATGTTTTCAAATAAAACAGGTAAAATTAATACAAATGGAATTAAAAATATTTATAAGAATATTTTAGATAATATAAATATTGATTTACTTAATACCAGCTTAACAAATGTCTCTGAACAAAATAATTCATTAAATTTTTTTCGTGAATAGTCATTTATCTAGCAAACAAATTGAATTATCTCGGGAGGACTGTGCAACCAACATATATAAAACATTGACTATCTACCATCAAAATATATGTGGAGTAAACAGCAAAAAGGATGACCTTGAAATATATTTGTGCGAATTAAACAAAGTAATTGATTACATCTGTATTAGTGAACATTTTTTAAATCAATCATTAGCAACTCAGTTTAATTTAATTAATTATAATTTGAGTTCCTATAACACTAGATTAAATAAAAAACGTGGGGGTACTTTGATCTTGACATTAAATGATAATAAAGTTGAAGATCTACAAATCTGTAAACAACTTTATAAAATTTACTGTTTTGAGGTTTGTGGTGTAAAGGATTTGGAGACAAATACTTATATTATTTGTTGCTACAGAATTCCTGAGAATAGTAATATAGACAGTTTTATGCAGAGACTTGAACAGCTGTTACAACATTTTATCAATAAAAGATGTATAATTTGTGGTGATTTTAATATTAATTTATCAAATGATGACTCAAAACGACATTCTTTTCTATCACTCCTGACATGTTACAACTTTCGACATTTAATTTATACAGATACATTTCGACGCAATAATTCAAGTTCGTGTATAGATAACATATTAACTAATATTGACGAGACTTTCATTCAAAGTGTAGACACAGACCACAATGGTCTATCTGATGGGCATGCGGGCCTTTTCTGTACATTGTTACTGGAAAAAGTGGCTTATAGGAAAGAACAAAGTTATATGTACGTTGAAAGAAGATTATATAATGAAGGGAACAAGTCTTGTTTTAGGCAAAAGTTATTACAAGAAAACTGGTGCGCAAGTACATTTATTGACAAACTGAGTGAACTACATTCTGAAACATTTAATAAAAAGAATATTAAAATAAATATAAAAAACAGAACCAAATCAAAATGGTTAACTACGGGAATAAGAGTAGCTAGTAAAATGAAACGGTTTCTAAATTTTGTTGACAAAGATAATTGTGACGCTTCAATAGTTAAATATCGTAGGAATTACTTTAGGATATATAAAAAAATAATACGACATGCAAAACGACTAGTAGTTAGAACGGAAATAAAACTAGCTCAGAATTCTGGTAAAGTTATTTGGAATACTGTAAATGGCAAAAGGAATCCTAAAAAATATGTAAATGACGATTTGATACTTATGTATAATGATAAAATAGTTCATAATCCCGCAGAAGTAGCTAATATTCTATTGGAAAAGTTCTGTAATAATTCAAATTTTATTACGAGTGACATAAATACAGCAAAGGAGTGTCTACAAACTCATGGTATAAGAGTAGAGGAGGAAATGGTCTTTGAACCTATTACACCTATCGAAGTTTTCAAACTAGTTAAGATTATGGACAGTAAATGGTCCTTTGGCCATGATGAAATGCCGATTACTATCATAAAAGATAACATTGATATATTAGCTAGCCCTTTGGCTGATTCAATAAACGAATACATAAATAGAGGTATTTTTCCTGAGCAATTTAAATTAGCTAGAGTACTACCAATACATAAGAAAGGATCTAAAACAGATCCAGGGAATTATAGACCTATCTCTTTGTTGCCGGTATGCTCTAAAGTATTCGAGAAAATTATGAAAGTGCGGCTTGTAAGTCATCTAAATAAACACAATATTATAACCGACCAACAATTTGGATATCAGAATAATGTAGGAACAATAGATGCTATTGACATGTTAATTGATGATGTAGTGAGTAAGATCAATTCTAAACAAAAGGTAGCAGGACTTTTCCTCGACTTAACTTCTGCGTTCGATACTGTGGAACATGGTATTCTTCTGGATAAGTTAGATTTTTATGGCATTAGGGGAACTGTGTTGAATTTGTTTAAATCCTATTTACATAATAGAACGCAGTTTGTGGAACTTAAAACAGTTCAAGAAGATGGGCATGAAAAAGTACACAAGTCAGACACTGTTATTATAAATAAAGGCGTACCACAAGGATCAGTTCTAGGTCCTGTCTTCTTTATAATATTTATAAACGATCTGATAGCTTACATGAAAAGTATCTCAGATGATACTAAACTTGTAGTTTTTGCCGATGACACAAGCGCTATTATAAGTAGCGACACTATAGAAAATTTAGAAAAAAAGATTAATTTCATCCTATGTGCTCTTCAGAAGTGGTTCTCTATGAATCATCTAAAACTTAATCTAAAAAAAACGCAATGCTTATTATTTAAATCAACAGTAAAGAACAACGATACTGTCAAAGTACATTCATTAGGGAATAAAGTAGATTTAGTAGACAATATAAAATTTTTAGGGGTACAAATAGATTCGGTTTTGAATTGGAAGAAGGAATTGGAGGTGGTCACTAACACTATGAGTAGTGCTTGCTATGCTCTCAGGAATCTTAGAGACGAATTAACTATTGCTCATCTCAGAATGGTATATTTTGCAGAGTCTAGGCTTAGATATAGCATAAAGTTCTGGGGCAACAGCTACCAATACAATGTTAATGCTGCCTTCGTTATGCAGAAAAGAGCCTTGAGGACTATGCTACGTATTGAACAGACCGAGTCTTGTAAAGAACATTTTAAGAATTTGCAAATTCTCACAGTACCATGCCTCTATATTCTGGTCCTGCTTAGTCATTTTATTAAAAACTAGCTGACCCGACAGACGTTGTCTTGTCAAGTATGAATATTGAATTCGAATTGACATACTACCTACCTACTTCCTACCTACTACCTACCTACTACCTACCTACTACCTACCTACTACCTACCTACTACCTACCTACTACCTACCTACTACCTACCTACTACCTACCTACTACCTACCTACTACCTACCTACTACCTACCTACTACCTACCTACTACCTACCTACTACCTACCTACTACCTACCTACTAAATACCTACTACCTACCTACTACCTACCTACTACCTACCTACTACCTACCTACTACCTACCTACTACCTACCTACTACCTACCTACTACCTACCTACTACCTACCTACTACCTACCTACTACCTACCTACTACCTACCTACTACCTACCTACTACCTACCTACTAACTACCTACCTACTACCTACCTACTACCTACCTACCTACTACCTACCTACTACCTACCTACTACCTACCTACTACCTACCTACTACCTACCTACTACCTACCTACTACCTACCTACTACCTACCTACTACCTACACCTACTACCTACCTACTACCTACCTACTACCTACCTACTACCTACCTACTACCTACCTACCTACTACCTACCTACTACCTACCTACTACCTACCTACTACCTACCTACTACCTACCTACTACCTACCTACTACCTACCTACTACCTACCTACTACCTACACCTACTACCTACCTACTACCTACCTACTACCTACCTACTACCTACCTACTACCTACCTACCTACTACCTACCTACTACCTACCTACTACCTACCTACTACCTACCTACTACCTACCTACTACCTACCTACTACCTACCTACTACCTACCTACTACCTACCTACTACCTACCTACTACCTACACCTACTACCTACCTACTACCTACCTACTACCTACCTACTACCTACCTACTACCTACCTACTACCTACCTACTACCTACCTACTACCTACCTACTACCTACCTACTACCTACCTACTACCTACCTACTACCTACCTACTACCTACCTACTACCTACACCTACTACCTACCTACTACCTACCTACTACCTACCTACTACCTACCTACTACCTACCTACTACCTACCTACTACCTACCTACTACCTACACCTACTACCTACCTACTACCTACCTACTACCTACCTACTACCTACCTACTACCTACCTACTACCTACCTACTACCTACCTACCACCTATCATCCATACGTCATTACATAGCTGTCATTATACGTCAATTTTGTTATTCCAAGTCTGATTCTTTTTTGTTATACCACGTTTTATAGTGACTGACGTTACATGTCAAGTCACACGGGAATGATGTCGAACGGGATAAAAAGTATCCTATGTCCTTCTCCTGGCTCTAAACTACCTCCCTGCCAATTTTCAGCTAAATCGGTTCAGCCGTTCTTGAGTTATAAGTGAAGTAACTAACACGACTTTCTTTTATATATATAGATATCCATAAGTATGAGACGGAAGACCAGAGAAATATCAGAATAAAAACACGAAGAAAGGATCTACCTAATTTCATACAACCTAAATTTAATGTCGTTAAACATGCCTCAAGAGTGCAATCTGTAAAAATGTACAATAAACTGCCTGTACAATTTAAAAACTCTATGAATCCAAACGAATTCACAAGAAAATTAAAGTGTTTGTTATTGAAGAAATGTTATTACAGCGTAGAAGAGTTTCTCAAAGATAATAAACAGTAGTTGGAACTAATATGAATTATTTTTTAATGACTTGTTTCATATCCAACATTACATCTTAATGAATCTTATTGACATATATTTTTTTTAATTAAGTTTATTGACATGTAATTTGAATGATTTTTTTTTTATTTATATTTTTAATTGACATACCTTTCTATGAATTTTAAAAACATAAATTTTGATTGAATTCTATTGACATATAATAATAATAAATAATAATAATAATAATTAATTTATTGATCAAGCAACCATGGACTCATTATGTTGTAATACAAATACAAATGTCAATAAATTAAATACAAATTCAAAATAATGTCAATAATGTCAATAAATTAAATACAAATACAAAAATGTCAAATTAATTAAATTAAAAATAAAACATAGAAATACATCAAATTACATATATTTATATTATATACATACATATATTTATTTATATATTTTGAATGTTTTTTTTACATACATTCTATGATTTTAATTTATATTGTTTTTACTACATTATAATAATACACAATTAAAATTAACACTATCAATGTTGGGACTAATGTAAAAAGTGATTGTTTTTTTCTTGCTGGTTTTAACTATTTAAATGTCTGTGTTATACTTATTGTTAAAATCACTGTTCGACACAAATGTAAATTTGTTGATGAATAAATAAATAATAATAGTCCAATTTCGAGTCCATCATGACTCAAAAAAGTATTTAATTTTATTATGAGAATTGATCTCAATTTAACCTGGTGTCAATAACAAAATCTGAGAAAGTTTTTTTAACTACTAATAAGCCATCAAGTATTAGTTGTTAAAATACCCAAGTCCACTAGAACTACCTATTTATCATCTGCAGTGTCGTAAAAGTCTCCCAAAGAAAATTAATTGTTGAAGTTAGTATATGAGTTATGGACTGGCAACAATTCTTCAACATTCTTTATTTTAAACAATTTAAACTGACAATAGGTGCCAAGTGTCTAGTTTTAAATTCTAGTGATTTTATTCGTCTCTCTATTTTACCTGTAAATCTTAAAAATGCAATTTTTGCCCGTGAATCTGTCCGAAATTCGGTTACCACGAACACAAACAAAGCTGTGGATTAAAAAGTAACTCAGTTTTCCTAGGGTTCGAGCTAACTCTATATAAAATTGTAACAAAATTGTTTCAGAGGTTTAGCTGTGACAGCGTTAAATAGACAATAGACCAATCTGAATAACACAACCCAGTTACTGGACACAACGATACTCTTTAGCAAGCCTGATTGTCAAATTTTCTGGCAATAAGTTTCAGAAACCACCATCCAAGAGTAATTTTTAGTGCCACTAACTGTACAACTAAGAACACAAATTGTGAAAATTTCTTATCTCGGCGAAGGGACCATGAAGCCATAGCACTGGGTATCCTAGTTTGGATTCCTGACTCCCACAAATCCTTGTAAGCCCTATACCTGTTACACTTATCCTTACTATCCGTACTAATATTATAAATGGGAAAGTAACTCTGTCTGTCTTTCTGTCTGTCTGTCTTTCTGTCCGTCTGTCTTTTCTTCACGCCTAAGCCACTGAACCGATTTGAATGAAATTTGGTACAGATATAGTCTGGGACTCGAGAAAGGACATAGGATAGTTTTCATCCCGAAAATCCCCCGGGAACGGGAACTATTATTCCACGCGTACGAAGTCGCGGGCAAAAGCTAGTACTGTATAAAAATGTAATATGTGTAAGGAAAATAAATCTTTAATAATTATATTATTATTAATTTAATGCAAAGCATATGTGTTGATGTATTACCTGGATTAATTAAGGTACGACTGCTAAAAATCTAGAAATGGCAACTGACAAACAAACAGAAAAAGAAATACATATTATCACAACGGGTATTAACGCGAAAAGTGGGCTTATTGGACGATTCGCACGAATTTAACTCGCACAAAACGTGCGAATCGACTCCTTTATAAAAATATTATTTTTCTGTAGTCGATTCGCACAAAGTTCATTTATTGGCGTGCGAATCGACACCTTCACAAATATGTAGTAGGCTATTCGCACACATATGGTTTTTAATGAAATGCAGTTAAGATAAAGTACACTTGAGTACAGAAGTAGTAAGGTCAAATGTGTTTTACTCATAATAGATAGAAAGTAAAAACACAATCTACACACATCAACATGGTCTAGGGAAGGATAATTCAATTGAACCTAAATAAAATTCTATTAACTTTTTCAAAACAAGGGTGACAATATCCTGTTGTGGAATACTGTCCCAAGTCCTGCTAAGATGCAAGAAAAGCTGGTTTTCATGCAAAATATAGATCTTCAGGGAAATTCCTAAGAGCTCTTCTCTGAAGCATATCCCAGGCATGCTCAATAGGATTTAAGTCAGGGGATTGTGCAGGCCAGTCTAAAGCTTGTGTTGTAACCAACTTGTATTGCATTGTCGTGCATTGGCTGAATAATTTGTCCCATTTGCTGTCTTTGGGGTTCTAGCACCTCATCTCGGTATCCAAACGAGGTCCGTTCTACCACCGACACGAATTCCTGTCCAAACCGTAATCGTGCCACCTTGATATGCATGAACTTTTTGTGGGTGCTGCAGTCGATTCCAACGTCCAGGTTCTCTCCAAACGCGTACTCTTCGCGAATCAAATCTTGTGAAAAGCACAAGTGACCATTGAGAATGGTTCCAGATTTCGTGTGCAATAGCCCATTGAAATCTTCTTCCTCGATTGCCTCTCCTCAAAGCTGGTGCCCAAAATGGCCTACGAGCACGTAGGTTGACTTCATGCAGTAGTCTTCTCAAAGTTTGACCGCTTACCAGCAAACTATACTCTCTCTGTAACCTTTGAACCAATTGCATCGCCGTTACATTTGGTTGACTTCGTGCCGCATTTACTATGAATCGGTCCTGTACATGTGTTGTAATGCGTTGAGGTCCTCGGTGCCGTTCCACCACTTCCCTCGTGGCACGTTTATTATCAGATTAGAATGGATATTAAACAAGGTTTAATTTAATGTGTAGGTGTCCTAATAAAATGTTAATAGAATTTTATATAGTTATTTGTTTAATTAAAATATCCCTAGACCATGTTGATGTGTGTAGTAGATTGTGTTTTTTTTTTGGGAAGTGGGAAATCATCAAATGACTTCTCCCGTTCTGGGTGCGGCAGGAGGGCGTGTCAGACTTTTACTGACTAAAACCCACTCATGTTCCTACGGTTGCCCTTAGTGTTCCGGGGTCAATTACACCCAGGGTAACCCCCCGTCCCTGTGCAAGAGTACATTTATAACCCAACCAGAGGGTCCACCAGTTCCCTGGCTGGGGGTGCGCTAGAGACTGATGCGCCATCCATAACTGCAAACGCAAGTTATAAATGACACTACTCCTCAGCCATTCGTATCTTCGCCACGCACCAGAACTTGGTAATTTTTTATAGAGGTGGTCTTCCTCGCGGCCGGGGCGGTTAAGCCAAGGCCCTCGACCCCCGTCGAAAGTCAGAGACATGAACGTAACAATCTTCGGGGCTACGAGAACAACGGTGACAGGAGGAGGTGACGACCCCCAACTGCCTGCTCTGCGGCAGGGTGAGTGCACGCAGAGCCCGTTCCCCGACTCCAACACACACTGCCCTCTGCTACATTCAGAGGGACAGGTGGTGAAGTCATCCGCGACAGAACATTCGCAGGCGGGCAACAAGACCCCCCAGGCACACCGTACTCAGTGACGAGTCGTTGCCCACCTTCCAAAGTGCACCGTCCCGAGGACTGATCTTCGCCCCGAAAGAATCCTTAAGCGAACTCCAGCCCTCGGGCACACGAGGAGGTTTTCTGTCCAGGCACCCCATTTTTAATCTATTACGAGTAAAACACATTTGACCTTACTACTTCTGTACTCAAGTGTACTTTATCTTAACTGCATTTCATAACAAAAAAAAAACAATATGTGTGCGAATAGCCTACTACATATTTGTGAAGGTGTCGATTCGCACGCCAATAAATGAACTTTGTGCGAATCGACTACAGAAAAATAATATTTTTATAAAGGAGTCGATTCGCACGTTTTGTGCGAGTTAAATTCGTGCGAATCGTCCAATAAGCCGAAAAGTGGTTATAAATACCTTGGAAGGCTTGACGTTTCGACCTGGTTGCACAAAGCGTGGTGACATGTTTTAACATGAAACGCGAAAGTTTAAAAGTTAGAAAAAGAATAAATAAAACCCAAACGCTTTGCAATAACACAAATTCGCATGCAACATGGCCGTCATTCCGTACTTCGAGTGTAAATTGGGCCAAATAATAAAGATAAAACGGGGACAAAGGAAGGCGTTTTTTAGTACCGAGTCACAACACTGATTGAGGTCGAAAATCGTAAAACTTATAATAAATCAAAGCTCAACAATACCTTGGGGGCTACCCCCTAAAACTTCAGATTTACGATCCGTGAGTCGTTGATGTTAAATTAGAAATCTATAGAGATCTCCGTGGCTGTAATTTGTCAGGTTTGCGTACTGGGAATTTTGTAGATCGTGTTTCACGGGTTTCGGAACGAACCATACAATGTTTTATAAATTATATTATTATGTACAATTGCGCTCCTCAATATAATTTAATATTGAGCCTTTAAGGTACTAGGTTTAGGCGTTACTATACGGAAATCTAAAACTATAATATTCTTTAACTATTAAGTTTAAATTCTTATCTTATGATGAAACTGAAAGTTTACTCAAAGTAATGTCTTAAAGTATAAAAAAAAAACTGTATGCGCTTAATTACCTGTTCCTTTTTGTTTTCTTAATTTTTTCTTAAATCGTTTTTTAATGTTTTTAATATAGGTACTTGTATGTACGACGATCATAATATGAACACTGTTGTATGTCAACGAAATCTTGGGGAACTTCGGCTTCTAAGATACAGGCTTCTTGCCTAGTTTAGAAGTCAGATGTTTCGACTTTAAACCATGACACTGTTGTACAACTCTATCATAAGTCCTTGCCTAGTACTATTTGGTTATTTGTGTACAAAATAAACGATTTATTTATTTATTTAAAAAAAAAAAAAAAAAAAAAACCGCCAAATCTAAAATAAGCTTTGGTTCTTAAGAAAAAAAGAGGTTTGAGGTCAAGTGGTTACAGAATCAACATTTTCAAAAGACTACTTGATATTTCAACAGTCAGACAATTAGGCAGTCAGTTTTAATTATGTCTAATGAACACAACAACACTGATTTATTTGAAGAAATAGATAAGTATGGTAATACTGTCCGGAATAAACTCTTTCATAATGTCTTCCTTCGGTGTAGACTACCTAGTCTAAATTAACCAAAGAACTTTACAATTTTTTTTTTTTTTGGTGAGTGGTAAATCATCCAATGACTGCTCCCGTCCTGGGTGCGGCGGGAGGGCGTGTCAGACTCTTACTGACTAAAACCCACTCATGTTCCTTCGATTGCCCTTTATGTTCCAGGGTCACGGTTACCACTATAAACATTCCGCAACCCCGGCAGGCGTTGGCCCTGTTGGGCCCCTTCCTGTGCTGACTCCTTCTCTTTGAGGCGCGCGTGGAACACTAACGCGCCGTCGACGCGGTCCTGGTCCTAGCCGGGCGGCGAGCTACCCATCGCTCGCCATCCGCAACACCGCGCCTACGGTGGCCGGTAGTCGTCTTGCGACTCTCGACGTCTTCGCCTGGGTCTTAGTCCGGGGCGAGAGGCTCGTCGTTGCCTCTCGCGCGCCGCCGCTTCCTTCACTAGCATAACTGCTTCGCAGAAGGAGGCGACGGCATCCCATTCCGTCTCGCCCCGAAGCATGGCCTGAACCAGCGCCGGGCGCGAGAGGTCACCGCCGCCGATCGCCTCTACGAGGACACGTCGATGGTCCGCCCATGCGCGGCACACCTCCACCGTGTGCTCGACCGTGTCCTCCAGGCGACCGTTACTGCAGTGGTGACACCCAGGCGTCGCTTCCGCCCGAATCCGACACAGGAACCTCCCGAACTGACCATGTCCGGTGAGGACCTGTGTCAAGCGAAAGGTGAGAGTGCCAGGACGCCTCTCTAGCCACTCCTCAAAAAGGGGTCTTACCGCCGCTATCACGGCGTGCCCAGCACTAGGTTGCGACAGTCGTTGTCTCCACTGCGCCATGAGATCTCGCCGGAGCTCCGTGAGCCATGCCGCGATAACCCGCGGCATCGGGACTTCACCCCGGCGTTGCACTTCCACGCGCCACTCGTACGTGTGTGCAAGGACTGTTGCCTCCAGATCCCACGGCGGGACGCCGGCAAGGAGGCATGCCGCCTCACAGGAGACCGTGCGGTATCCCCGCACCATGCGAATGGCCATGACCCTCTGGGACGCCCTCAGAAGTCGGGCCGGAGCCGCGGCTAGATTGGGCGCCCACACCGGAGCCCCGTAGAGGACCATGGACCGCACGATCCCCGTGTAGAGCCTCCGGCAGGAGGCGTTTGGGCCACCGAGATTGGGCAGGAGCCGCTTGAGGGCAGCTCCGGCCTTCGCCAGTTTGGGGCCCAAACGTCGGAAGTGCTCCGTAAAGTTCCATCGGTTGTCGAGGACAAGTCCCAGGTACTTTATCGTCGACTCGACACCGATGTGAACCCCTCCCACCGTTATCTGAGACCCCGGAGGTGGCCGGTGCCGAGGGCCATGAAAACACATGGCCTCGGACTTGTGCAGGGCCACCTCAAGTCCCAGTTGCCGGATCCTATCCACGACTGTCGCAACACCACTCGACATTAGGTCGGCCGCCGCCTGGAACGACCCTCCCTGCGCTAGGACTAGCGTGTCGTCAGCGTAACACACTACGCTGACACCTTCGGTAGGAACTTTACAAATAACACAGTGACTTTGTTTTATATTGATTCTCGTTCGTTTCATATTTCCACGACTAAAAATCTGAAGTGTTAAACGAGTTTTGTAGCTGACCGCAAAAGTTTAAGCCGTGGTCCGCAAAATCTGGCATTCGGACGTGACAGTCAGCTTTCGAAAACAGACTTTATCGTAGAATGTTGTAGTTAAATATTTGCTATATTTTACTAAGGCGATATACTAAGGGCTAAGGGCCTAGTTCACGACCACAAAATAGTCTTTATCTACAAGATAAATTCAAAAATGGAACAGATTTTGTATGACTTGATTTGCTAATAATTTTAATCAGAATATTTTAGACGATTATGAAAGGCTTAAGCGCCTATTTCATAATCTTCTAGTGTGATATGATAGTTGTTTTATTTTAATTAAGGTTTCATTTAGATTAGAGCTGATTTAAATAATTGTTTGATTTTACCACAATCTAAATCATACTTTGAATATACAACGCAGCACCGCTCTTACTATGCTCCCATCCGCAAAAATACGCTTATATGTTTTTCAGGCTGCAATTCCAAAAATCGTTTTTTTTTTCTTTTTAAAAAGAGACTACATGTTTCTAGTTTAAATATTTTTGGTTTTGCGTTGATTTCCACCGAGCGTATTTCTAAATACATTAAGATTGAGATCAATTGTTTCACCCTATTTTAGATATAATCAGAAAGGTTTTATAAACTTCCACAAAAGACCTTTAGTAAGTCATGCCTTATTCAAATCTTGAATATCTAGACGATAACAATAATTAAAAACTTTCTAACTTATAAAGTTTAGAAGAAAAATAACTTTATAATCATAATGACCGAGAAAGACGATGAAGTTTAGGCCTTGAATACACACAATTTATATTCACTTTTTTCGTGGGTTTTTATTTGCTTTTGTTTGGGAACAGCTGTAACCAATTTTATAAAATCTTTGATAATATAATGTTCATAGCTTTTCCCCAAATATGTTAAGGTTGGCTTCCAGTCCAAGTGGATGCATTCCTAAATAACAGTGTTTTACATGGAGTAACTGTCTAGCAGACCTCCACATCCCATTACTAATAACCATAACACAATAGCACTTGGTAAAAGTGATTGTCAAATTGTCTGGCTTACATTTACCCATTACGACTTCCAACATACCATACCTCGGGAAGCACGTAAAACCGTTCGCCGGTTGTCATTCGTAAAACTTAGACAGTCGTCACGATCAGAAGCCAGAAAATCTGACCAGTCAGACCAAGACTTATCATGTCGCCTAGTAACTGGGTTGTGGTGGTCTAATAATAATAATCATTTATTCATCCAAAAGGGTACAGATGATATAAAGAGAGACTTAAAACTAGTTACAGCCAAAGTATACAATAAAAGTAGATCATAATTAGGTAATAGTTAGGTACATCTGTTTACAATAAGCGATACCCTGCTTCTTAAACTAGGTAGAACCTGCATAATAGGCAGTTGCGTCGCGTATAATACCTTACTTAAAAAGAAAAAAGGGCAAGAAGATGATAATGTACCCATGAGGACTGTCAAAGATATAAGAATGTCAACCGAGTATAACATAACGGCTTTACATGCTTTCTGCTTCAACTATTGTAAAATTTGTACCCCTTAATCTGGCGATGGTATGGTTTGTTGACCACAGGCCGGTTGGGTGAACCACAACCATATTGCAGATTAAACAACAAATCAGCCGTGATCATAAGGGTCAATACCGCGTCACAGTATTATGACACTTGACATTAATGACAGCTGTCACGTTTGACAGGACATAGAGAAAAAACTCAATAGCACTTTGCCCGACGTGGCAATCAAACCTAACACCCCATTCATCATTTATGCTTATCTACACATACATGGTAACACCCCTGTAAACTCTGCTTACCCACAAACAAAGCGTGAAGATAAACAAGTGTAGGGGAAGGTTGCTATGATTGGACCACTTAACTTCAGTACGACATACCTTGTTTAGTTTTCATGATAAACCCAAACAGCTTTTTGGATTTGTTTCCAATCAAATTTAATAATATAATATGTCACTCACAGCTAATTTAAATTGACAACTTACGAGAAAATTGAGGTTAAATATTTTTTCGGTGGTTGCCTGCTTTGGACCATGGTCGCTTTAATTGGACCACTAAGTTGCTATCAATGGACTTAGAAAATTTTTGGCAGTGGTCCATTCAAGGCGATTAACAAAAATCAATAAAAAATATGAAATCCTTCATCAAAATAAATATTTAAAAATGCCTATCCTTAACATTAAAGAGCTAGCTATATATATATATATATGAGGCTATACCGGGTTAAGCAGCAAATTGGTTTTTTAGGGGTCATTGTACTCATAATTATGAACAACTTTTACCATGGGACCAACCCTAAAATCGGGAAATAAATCAACTGCTTCATTCATTTGGTCGAGTTTTGTGAAGTTGATTTTTATCATATCAAAATGAACTAGTTTTTGTAAAAATGTTACATTTAAATCATAAACAGAAAGTTCCTATCTTTGGACCAGTCCAATGATGGGGCCACGTTAGTGGTCCGATGATAGCAACAGGGCCCTAACGTAAAAATAGGTTTATAAAAAAACAACCAGTGTCCTCAGCCAAGAATAATTATTTCCAACGTAAATACAAGTAAACATTCTACAAATTAAAATATGTACTATTAAACAAATCAAAGTATTACGATACTTATTTCAACTTTTCGTTGCCGTATTTTTTATATCCTGAGTGCCACGATCACATTTGTATACGTCACTCACTGGAGGCTGCAGCGGGGGTACTGAGGTTGCGGGGGGCCGCTCTTACCACCAACGACATGCTTTGTAACGTACCTACGCGTCTCGGGAGTTGCGATTTAACGAAATATTTAAGTGGTCCGATGAAAGAAGCGGTCCAATGATCGCAACCTTCCCCTACAGAGATTAAAATTAAAGCTCTCACAGCCGACGCACCGATTTATTAGGTAATCAATCATTTACAATGGGATGCTAACGTAAACGAATGTACGGTAACCATGAATACAGGGAAAGTAGGACAGTATTGTTCTACGCAAGGAAGTTACGGGGTTCTCCAACCGTAACCAAAATTTTAAGATATCCGAAATAAGAAATTATCCGCAACCGTAACCGAATCTGATATAGAAACGGATACGGGGGAAGTCTGAATGTCATAGTCTATATGACAAAATTTGTACTTATAGACTAACGCGTGGTCTTTACTCCAGACGGACGGATAGTCCGAAATAATTTCCAATCCTATATTTTTTTTATTTATCATTTATTTCAGGTAACAAAGACCCAAAGCTTTTAAATCTTACAGAGTAAGGTACTTATTTATCTTACAGTAAAACTATTACAATATTAATAATATTCTTCCCATATCGGCATCCGTATGCAGATCCGAATATATCCGTAACATCCCTTGTTCTACGTCACTCATTTTCCCAATATGCCGAAAAGCTTTCCGTCATCCACTTAGCAACACAAATATTTGTTGGCTAATTCACTCTGCCAATCAATGGATTAGTCGTCGGAGTAATTATCTGTGGCCATATTATCTGGACGGATATAATAGCTCAGTATATCGGTTTATTTGTATATATCGGAATACTGGGCTTTGTTGTCACACTGTAAGGACAAAAGTATCGTCTTATCTCTTTCTCTCTCTTTAAGTTTGTTTCGTTGTTTCTTCTCAGAGGTAGTCAGTTAGGGAATGTCTCCACTAGTTTATAAAAAAATATATATTATGACATGTGTGATTTTAAAATCCTACTTGCTTAATGAACAATTTCATTGCATTTGTTAAACGAAAAGAGAAGAATTAATTAGTATTCGGGCGCAAGGCGGGTTGGCGATTTCAGATTAAAATTTATATTAATTTAAAGTCCAGGTTTTCCACAAAAAAAAAACCTAAAAAGTGCATACATATGAACTGAAATAATCCACACAGAATAATGATTTGTATTTTTTCTCGCACAAGTAGGATTTAAAAAATAAGAAGATTAAATATTTCGTATTCAGAATTTTCACACAGCTTTTAGCGCCAGATTACAACGGCGCTAAAATGTTTTGTGATGAAAATATGGTTTATATTGTGGGTGGTGGTATAAAATGTGTATAAATACGTGGTTATATAACTTTATACCAGCTGAAAAACCCGGCTTATTCATACTAATAAGATCATAACATCAGTTTGTCAACAAAAAATAATTATATAAAATATTATAAACTTACTTCATATGTAGCAATTAGAAGACAGTCTTTAATAACGTGCTCGTTTTTTTCATAATCATAATTTGGCCCTTATTTAGAAAGAAAGAAAGAAAACACATTTATTCTGGACACACACAGACACAAATTAAAACAATAACAATTAGAATTTAGATCACTAGGTGCCCCAGCCATGGAGTAAACTTATTAGTAGTGAGTATAGTAAGGAAGAAATCAATGATCAACAAATCTTCATCATCATCATCATAATAATTATAATTTATCAGCAGAAAAATGTCCACTGCTGGACAAACGCTTTCCAAAAGATACCTGCGCCTCCAGTATTTTACGGGAAAATAGGTTTAACCGACATAATTCAAATTGACAAACTTAAGTGGCAGTGGGCGCGGCACATATTTCGTAGAACTGACGGCCGATGGGGAGGAAAGGTTCGAGTGGAAACCACGTACCGGAAAACGTAGCTTTAAAGAGATACTACTGTATAAATTAAATATGTAAAAAATTATTTTGGAGTGTAAAATATTTTATAATATGGGATAGTCCAGGTTTCGGTGTACGGTGAGACTATAGAAATTTATTTATTTAAATATCTAAAGTGTGATACAGTATGTTTCGGTTACAATAGAAAGCGTAAACAAACAATATATTACATTCAATGTCACAGGCGTCATAGCTAAATTATATAATAATTTGTGTTAAAGGAAAGTAATGTAGCTTCTATCAGGGTATTTTGTTTAATTTGATGGTAAAATAGTAGTAAATAAAAAGATTTCCAAACATTGGTACTCCTGCGCTGGTTCTAGTCGCTAGTGCTTGATAATGTCATGAAACTGCATTAATCAAATTTATTTTAAAACTGTCCTAGGTCTGTCAGAAATAACTACATACTTTCAAGAATGACCTACCTCTAACAAATATTATATATTTATTACTAGCTTTTGTCCGCGGCTTCGCTCGCGTTAGAAAGAGACAAAAAGTAGCCTATGTTACTCTCTATCCCTTCAACTATTTCCACTTAAAAAATCACGCCAATTCGTCGCTCCGTTTTGCCGTGAAAGAAAGACAAACATACATACAGACAGACAGACAGAATACAGACACATTTTCCCATTTATAATATTAGTATGGATTTGTTGAACACAGGTAATACATAGATGTTACTAGTCATGAAGTACAGTTCCTTGATTCATATTCTACCATTTAAGGTTATTGATTACATTAATATTATACTATCAAATTTTAATTTATTTGTTTGTTCAATTGAGTTTTCACTGCAATGCAAACGGCGAGCCAATCATAGTCAATCATGGTGGGACAGACGCCCCCATACGCCATCGTCCATGTCCATGTTTTACCCAAAACCATGGTCTTCCTCGCCCATACATCACGGACAGTACCGAGTGCTCAATATTCCGCGTTTAGTGGAATACTCCGCACATTCGCACACTAGGCACTTTCCACAGTACATGACACTTAAAAAGCTTTCTTGCTGATCGATCTCGTTTCAAATTGACAGATGTTTCTACGGTTGTCATATGTATATTAAGTGGTTTATTATTAGTAAAACTTGACTGGCTGTAAACCACATATTTATCATCATAATATTATAGCCTAATGTTGAACAATGTTGAACATAGGTCTCTTTTAACCATTCATCGACCAAGCGACAGCCGCGCTGCTATTGTTTTTCTTTTGTGTCTTGAATTACGTATATTCGAAGGAATAAGGCGCCCCACAAAGAGTTTAAAGTTTAGAAAATGCTATTACATACAAATTATAGGAACACCTATAACAATAGAAACCGTTTTTGTAGTTAATGATAATGATGATGTTTTTCGGAGATAAAAATGTAAAAATGCAGCACTGTCGGTTAGATGTTTATTGCTAATAAACAAAAATGATTCTTATGAACTGAAACGGAAAGCTTAAACTTGGAAAAAGAACAAAGCGACTTTTCATGCGAAGTAAAAAAAAAAACACGCAGGTCATATCCTACGTTAAAAATCTCTCATGCGTAACAAGCCCAAAAAATGATCAATGTCATACTCATATCATATGACTTATTGGTGCCATATGCCCTTCTATTTCATTGGCTTTTTAGGATCGTAGACTGTGTCATTGCCTAGATATATTATAGACTAGCTGTGCCCGCGACTTCGTTCGCGTGGAAGTCGGAACCTAACAATGTATTTTTTAGCGCTAAGCGCTAAGTCCACTGTACTTTATTTGACATTGAAATTTTGTACTATGAATTTTACCATTAGTAAAAAAAAGCACATACGCAAAATTATTACGTTTCTGAATACCTCATTAATTGTCATAGAGTACTACGCTACGTTAAGTACGCCATTTTCGTAAACCTTTAAAGCATTTAAAGTTTCAACTTATAACGTCATGACCATCATTTCATATTCTGCTGTCTGTTTGTCGGTCTATCGAATCAATTTTTCATATGATTTTCACTAATAAATAGAGTAATCAATTATTAATATGTCATGTTATAGTTTTGTGTGATTTAGCTAAAAACAATGTTTAGTGTTAAAGATTAAAACAATCAGATAATATAATAATAAACAGATAAATAATAACAAAACTTTGTATTCCGAATTTATACATGTTAAAAAGTATATCAAATACGGCGATTCGATGTTTATCTTCAATCACGAGACCAAAGGGCAATATTATTACAAGAACCAATTTACCATCACACGAAAATTACAATTCAGACCAGGATCCTATATAAGCCGACATAATCACTAACAGATGTATTCTATCAGATATTTGACAGGTCCTGAAACGGGTTCAAAGCAAACTTCGGACACGCCCGATGTTTCCCGAACCTGCCCGAGAACACCCGAACTATGTATCCGGATTTTTGACTGTGCAAATATTATTCGGATTTGTTAGAGCCAGATAAAGCCTTCTTGTTTCTGTGTAATTGAATATTTTCGGGGATTTGACGCTCAATATATTTTGGGATTTGGAACTTGGTTGGTGGAATGGCGTTATTTTTGTATCAACGTTTGTTTGTGAGAATGAGCTTTATTTGTCGCGCAGTTATCTCCCGTTTTTAATAAATTCTGCTGCTCTAATGGGTATAAATATTTTATCAAAATTATCGGATAATTTCATTGCCATATTTTTAATGTATTGCAAAATTTTCTTACATATTGTCCTATCGACTGAAATAGTAAAAGACATTATTAATAGTCGTAGAACAAAATATTGAGAAAATAAAAAAGGTAAAAAAATCTAATAATTTTCCAGTTTGTATTATTTTGAAAATAATAAACGAGCGTAACAAAATTCAGAAAATGAGTTTGTACTGTGTAAAAAATCGCATAAAAAACAACACCAATTGTTTAATGTAAATTAACTTATATTGACATGATACATAGCATCTTTCATAGCAATGCGATTGATGTAAATAAAATTAAAATAACTAACTGTAAATGATAGAGACTTTCACCTTGAAGTTGAAAAACTAAAATTATTTGATGCAAATGTACTAACTCAAATAAATAAATAAATAAATAAACTCAGTGATCTAATTATACAACTCACTCGCTGTCGTGCAATCTGAAGGATGTTGACGGCAGTAAATAATCCACTGATTCAAATGTTTGAAATGTCCGTCTGTTCGACAACGTAAATAGTTCTGCCGAAACGGACCAATCTACGTCAAAGATTATTTCACTTCTCTGACTTACTTTTAATCTAAGAACTAGTCAGAGAAATGGGAGAATTAATACCAGAAAATCTAATTAATCATGGTTTGTAGAAGCTCAAGCTATCCTAAACCGCAAATTTACCTAATCAACCTTGAATCGAATGGTTCGTCGATAGAGTTGAAAATCTATTAAATATATTTGATGGTTGGTTGGTTTTCAGAGTACTTGGTTTTAAGAGATGGTTATGGCTATCCAACAAAACATGCTGTTGTTGGATAGCCATAACCATCTCTTAAAACCAAGTTGAATCAAAACAGAAAATGCTCGATGTCAAAGAAGTTTACTAACACCTTTAGATAAGCGTAATGACGAGTGCGGTCACCACTGCAAAACACGTTCAGGGGGCGTACCACAAACCCTTATAGCAGTATTACTTTGATATTACTTTCAGTGGGAAAGAGGCGGCGCTAGACAACGTGTCTAACGCTGTCACTTGCACACTCCTGCAAATAGGACTAAAACAATCTTACTTTAAACGTCATGGTAAGGGGGCAGTTCAACGAGAATCGGTTTTGCGAAAGATGTGACCTATTATTTCAGTTTCCTCATCCGAGTAGCTACAGTACGTCAAAACCGTACTGCTTTAAGGGTGTGAGACGTAGAAGATCACAAAAGACATATCGCACAAACTCCAGGTCGTTATCAACCGCTGTCTTCGTCGTATTCTCGGTATTTACCGGCCCGAGAAAGTCTCAACTGTAGGTCTGTGGAGACTCTGCGGTGAAACCTCGATCGACTAGCAGATCAAACGTTGGAAATGGAACTGGATCGGCCACACGCTCCGAAGGAATTATGAACATGCACCAAGGCAAGCCCTGGACTGGAATCCTCAAGGAAAGCGAAAACGTGGTCGAACAAAGCAGATCTGGCGGCGAACAGCCATCGCAGAAGCGAAGGATATAGAGAAGACCTGGAGAGAAATTAAACGCGAAGTTCAGACCGAACGAGATGGCGACGCACTGAGATTAGCGTTTAAAAGTAGTGGTTAACGGTTTTGAATCTGATTTTATAAGGGTCACTTCCGGAGTCCCACAGGGCTCGATTTTAGGACCCTTATTGTTTATTTTATTCATAAATGACATCAAGAAATGTTTCAGGCATTGTAAGTTTCTTTTGTATGCAGACGATTTAAAAATGTTTAAAGTAATCAAAAATACATCAGATTGTACAGAATTTCAACAAGATCTCGATAGACTCTGTAACTACTGCAACGTTAATAAACTACACCTAAGCCTGCCAAAATGTCATAGCATTACATTTACTAAAAAAATTAATACCATTAAATTTAATTATAAACTAGATGACAGCGTTATTAACAAAGTCGCTCAACTTCGTGACCTTGGTGTACACCTTGATTCTAAACTTAATTTGGACATACACGTCGATAATATAATTAATAAAGCATATCAAATGTTTGGCTTTGTTATGAGAGCCTCTCAGGATTTCCGACGTCCTTCTACTTTCCTCCATCTATATAAATCTGTAATCAGACCACAGTTGGAATATGCTGTACCTATCTGGAATCCTTACTATACAAAATATAAGGATGCTATTGAGCTAGTACAGCGTAAATATCTTCGTGCAATGCAATATAGATGCTTTAAAAAAAAAATATCGTATCAATTACTTCTTAAGAAATATGACATGTTAACCCTTGAATCTAGAAGAGCTCTCCTTGATACAATGACTCTATTCAGTGTATGCCGCAATAAGTTTGACTGCCCCGACTTGGTAAATAGATTATGCTACCTGGTTCCTCGAACAGTGCATGGTCGCGAAGTGCGCACAAGACATTTGTTCGCTACTGGCCTACGCAGAACAAATTCAGGTGAGCGCTCTCCGTTACACCGATTAGTGGACACTTACAATAAGAAATTTAGTGATTTTGACATATTACATTTTAATAAATTAAGATTTAAAAATAGTATCATTAAAACATTAAAGGATCAACAGCAGGCGCTGTATTAATAAGTATATTTAAGTATATATTCATGTATAATTTTAGAAATCAGTTAACTCTTACTGCTAGAGCCTGTGTTTAACTTATATTCCCTTTTTAATATAAAGCTGTATCCCATAGTCTATCAGTGTTTGCTTACAGATAAATTTTGCATGTAATCTGTGAAAAATGTAGTGGGTAGCGTATTCATTAAGTCTATTTTTTAAGAACTCAATGTATATTTCTAATATGCTACTGTTTGTTTTTCCAATAAATAAATAAATAAATAAATAAACAAACAACACAGTTTAGCTTTGTTGTATTGAAATAAATGTTGATATATTCCAACAGGCTTTATTATCAACAAAACAGCCCAATTAAGTATTAAAAATAAGTATTAATAAATAAATATTGATACATATGTAGTACATAACTTGGAAACATAAAACGCGCCGGGCGGCCATTTTAACTTTATGTTACACTTTCTACGTTTTATGTGATGACCATAACTCTGACATTTAATGTTTTAGTAGCGTAATTAGTGTTGTGTTTTGCTATAATCGGGCAGTTTTCTTGGTATAATTATATAAAGACATTATTATGTGTGTTAGTATGTCGTTCTGTATCTCAAGGTTTATAGCCAGTTAATTTAATGAACAAGTTTGTGTAGAAAAATTGTCTTTGTTATGATGCTTTTTGTAAGTAAGAATTGTGAGGTTTTATCTTATACTAGCTGTTCCTCGCGGTTTCACCCGCGTTACGTTAGGTTTTTGGTTACTGCTTCGCTCCCGTGGGACCTAGCGTGATATTATTTAGCCTATGTTACTCATGGACAATGTAGCTTTCGAATGGTGAAAAAATTTTTAAAATCGGTCCGGTAGTTTTTAAGCCTTTTCATTACAATCAAATAAACAAAGTTTTCCTCTTTATAATATTAGTATAGATATCAAATTCTCGTGTCACAATGTTAGTTACCTTACTCCTCCGAAACGGCTTTACCGATTTTTACCTAATTTTATATGCATATTCAGTAGGTCTGAGAATCGGCTACTATCTATTTTCCATACCACTAAGTGATAAGGGTTGTTCACTCTGAACATTTTTAACGCGGGTAAAACCGCGGGAGGCAGCTAGTATTAGTATAAACTAGCCGCTGTCCCCCGCCGTTTCACCTACGTTATGTGTGTTTTTTTGTTACTACTCCGCTCTAGTGGGTCATAGCGTGATGTTAAGTAGCTTATTCATAATTCTGAAGTGACTAAATTACTGTAAAGTCTAAACAAAACACGATTATAAGTTTTTGCGTGGAAGAGTAACAAACATCATCACAAACTTTGACATTTACGATATTAGTAGGATAATCAAATAGGTTTATCAATTGAATAAAATTTACCAAAGAGTTTTCTTATCTTCAAACTTATGTCCAAACCTGGCTGTCATATCTAAAAAACCGGCAACGGCCAATATTTGTTAAAAAAGTAAGAAATTAAAAAAAAACACAAATGGCGTTTCCAATTTTTTCGACGAAAGAAGGCCAGCGATCTATATTAAATGATCCAAAGAGGTTCTATTTAAAATAGTATTAGTACTTTTACAAAATCTGGCCGTAAGGAGTCTATAAGTCGTAACAACTATGAGTGTCTGTATTACATAATACTGATAATTTGGTTTAAAAAATAGAAACGCCATTTGCGTTATTTTTTTGTTTTTATTTGTCTCTAGAAATCCGTGGGAGCTGAACAGTTACCAAAGAACCTAAGGAAACCAAAAGATTCAAAAAAGGTTTTACTACTATTCTGAGAAAAAACATACAAAAAAACTCGGAGATAAGTCTCTTTTGTACACAATAGAATTGCATTACTCATACGATATTCTGCCAATAACCCAAAACTGTATACACATAACAAAACATAGATAAAGAAAATAACCTGAATAATATTATTTTCCTGTGTGTCCCACCTGTCTAATAAAAGTGTAACATCAACATAATTCAATATCCGTGATGGATAATATTTCTTATGGTTTTGCGAGATATTTGCAGTTTCTAAAGGTAGATTAGGCGTTTGAATTCCCTAGGGTATTTACAAATTAATTGATGTTAAGTTTGAGCAACGATATATTTACTTACTGTTAAGTGTTAAGGAATATCGGTATTATTTTGCCAAATAAGGTGATCGTCAATATGATGTTAAATGGTTACTGCCGTCTGCAAAACCAGAGATAGCCATGTGATTGAGATGAGCTTCTTCACAAAAAACTCTACCTAACTGTACCTGCTGGTCTAGTCTTTGAATACTAAACGAGGTTCTGTATTTCTACAACCAGGTCAGGTAAAGTGTTAATGGGATTGTTCACCTAGGTTATCTTAGTAGCAAACATCCTTCATTATGCGCACCGCAAAAGAATGGAATTCCCTGCCGGCGTCTGTGTTCCCAAATGCATATAACCCGGATATATTCAAGAGACGAGTGCATAGGCATCTTTTGGGTGAGCTCGCTCCATCGTAGGCCCCGTCTATGCTCTCGGGCTAGTCTGGGACCAAGAGCAAGCCCATATATGTAATAAAAAAAAAAAAAAAAAAACTAGGAGGCCGAAGTTTAGGAGTTAGAGGTAAATCACGTGATGAAAGCTCATACAAACTGTCAGAAATCAAAAACGTTCTTTCGGCGTTTAAGTCAACGCATCTAAAAGGCGTCGACCCATATGGTTGCTCTTTAACCTTTAGACGACCAAGCGACAGCCGGCTGTCGCGTTGCTATTGTCTTTCTATTGTGTCTCGAATCAGGTGTGTTCGAAGTTTTAAACGAGGTCTACGATCAGCAGTAGACGACAAAGTCTGATAATTACGATGATAATGAGTACGCCTTACTGCTTAGGAAATAAATAGAAAACTCATTCATTAATTCATTCATACATTAATTTTAAGGTTATATTTATCTCATACTTGTGTGTACAATAAAACTTTCCCTAAATGCTTTAAAACAAAATGTATATTCAATTCAAAAATCTATTACGCTTTAGCGTCTTTTTGCTTCTCTTGAAAAACGGTCTTACGTATCGTCAGCTGTTCCTTGTTATATTGTTATTCTAGATCTTTAGTACGTTTGTCTTCGTATAAATAAGTACAAAAACTTAAAAGAACATTATCTTTTATTATGGTAAAGAGAAAAATAATTTTCTTTAATAAGTGCTTGAAGAAATTTTGTCATGCATTTTGGGAATGTGTTTATTCTACATCTTTGTATGTTTAGATAAAGATATACGAATATGGCAGACAGTAAGTAATTTCCTAATTTATATTAGTTAAAAGTTATTACTAAAATGTTTAATTATAAAAGAGTTATGATATTAATGAGCTTCTTTCCCAATCTTCTCCTTGCAAAAATATTTTGGATAGGTTATTATTTTACTACTGAACTACTGTCAAAGTTCTACAATATTGAAAACCGGGACCAACGGCATTACGAGCTTTCCGAGGCACGGGATGTCAGTGACGTCCAAGATAAACTTAAAAAGTACAATATAGAAAAAGTCACATTGGTACTTGCCCGGATTCGAACCCACAACTTCTTACGTGTGAGGCGGGCCGTACCACTGGGCCATCACGACCAAAAAACCCGAAAGGTTTAAGCTAACCTTCGTCCAAACATGTCGTTTATCTCAGGTTAGGACGAATAAAAGAACTAAATTATAGGAAACTTTTTCGATCACAACCTAAAAGAATTACCAATAATTTTAGCTTACCAAAAACTTCGTTAACACAGTTTGGACGTGACCTTACGTCATTAAAGATTACCAACTGGGGGTAAAAATAAAGCTCTTTTATACAAGTTTGATTTCTCGCCCGCCGTGAGGCGAGACTCGACAGGCGATAATCGCTCCCGCAATGAAGTTTTTTGTCCAGTTCCTAGTCCATACTAAACTAGTTCTACAAGAGTCTTCTACTACACTACCTATGTGAATTGAATTGGTTATCTGTCGACGTTTTAGAGCATTACATATGACTATCTTAAAATAGTCTAAAACTTGCCAACGTTTATGTAAAGCAAAACCCAAACAGTTTCCGCACGTCTACTTAACCGGCTTCCGTGGATCGCCTACCCAAAGCGAGATATTTTCTCCGTGTAAATAAGCCTCAATACACGCCCTAAGTTATCCCAAAGTAATTAACCTCGGTAAACTCGTTAACTTTGTAACTAAATACGTGGTTAGCAGATATGAGCAAAAATTATATTATTTGTACGAAAATTTAGTAATATTGTCCGAGGCTGCGTAATAAATTGAATTTCGTATACGCTTTAATAAGGTTTGTTTGTTTAATAATTTAATTTAAATTTTATTTTACTTTGTTATCTTATTTTATTATTTTGTTATATTATCTTTTTTGTGAGTAAAATTTTAGATAATTATGCTGTAAATATTTTCTGGGTTTAGGTGAAATTTAACCTTATAAGAGCTGTCAAGTCTCCTGAAGCTTTTGATCATGAATGAATCTGCTATATATTTTTTATGTATCGTGGAAATTAATTATGTATGTAAAACATTTATTACCAGAGTAAATATAGTGTTTCTTTTACAGATGAGATACAGACAGTGATTATAAAGTTGTAGAATATAACATTACTTGAAAACTTAAAATTAATGTATGCGCGGAACCCATCAAAACCAGGCTTCTAAACCACTGAGTTATCACGACAAAATAATCTTACACCAACTTCGTAACCACTAATGTCAACAAACACGTTTAACAGTCGAATAGTTCTAACTCTAATATTGCTATAACTTAAACGATGGGGTGATAAAGTTTAACAAATATGTTAAAAGGAATCTGCCCACTTCATCGTATCATACCATGATCGTGCTAATGACACATGTTGCGGATTATACTCACTACAGCGTATCAAACAAACAAAATTCCTAGGTTACCACTTATTTAGCAGCTGTATTGCTTGTAGGGCTTTCTGTCTAATAATCACCCTAAATGACTGTCACAGATCTACAAATGACAAACGATATCAACGGTTTTACGGGCGCGCATAATAGAATGCCCTTTATACGACTGGGTGCACTCCTTTTTTATTTTGATATTCCAAAAAGACACTAATTTGCCGGGGAGATCAATAGCTTTATGCTCTTTTCCAGTGATAGCAGTTTCACACCACCAACTTCCATACTCTTGGCAGTTACTGAAAAAAACGCATAGGTTGACTGGGAGAAAATGCCTGTGGCATTAAGTCCGCCTGTGTACCGTTGTGCATAAAGTGTAAATAAATAAAATTTTATTGGAAAAACTAATGCCTCCCAAAACTTAAAACCCCATTCTTAGCAGTTGAAGTTATGACACCAATGAGGCAGACAATTCTTAAACTTTCCTAATAATATGTTAACACTTTCGTGTGGTGATACACTGCAGTAGCCATACTCCTTTAGAGATAGCAAGGGATGTTGCAAGACCATAAAGAGTAAAGGCCAACCCCCATAAATACATGGAAAGTTATACTCTACACTTTATGGGGAACAGTAGGGTAGTTAAAATAGGGGGTCATTAAATATAATGGAACATGGTCCCATATAGATTAATCGATTTGCAGGACTGGCAGTAGTAATTAAATGGATAAGGATGACCTATTTGTTTTTTTATGGACATTATTTAAATGTATATGACTATTGTTTATACTAGACTAGCTTTTCCCCGCGACTTTGTCCGCGTGGAATAGTTCTCGTTCCCGGGAGATTTCCGGGATGAAAACTATCCTATGTCCTTTCTCGGGTCCCAGACTAAATCTGTAACAAATTTCATTCAAATCGGTTCAGTGGTTTAGGCGTAAAGAAAAGACAGACAGACAAAGTTACTTTCGCATTTATAACATAAATACGGCTTATGTTGTGCAGATACAATTTAACCTTTGAACACACGTGATTCGAGACACAATAAAAAGACAATAGCAGCCCGACAGCCAGCTATCAGTTAGTCGTTGAAAGATTATAAGGTGGACGCCTCTTATGTAAGAGGTTCAGCTCATCTCAGTTTCGCTTATGTCTATAAAAAACAATGATTTTCAACGGTGAGATGGTTTTTTTCATTCTTACGACACCGATCGCGCCATATAAAAGTAAACTGTTTATGTGTGAACAAAACCGGTCAAAAGAAAAAATACACCAATACATTTTCTGACGATTTGTTGACACAAATTCCCAATCGATTTTGAAGGAAATAAAGCAATCGCTGCCTAATATATGGCCGATATTACAAGCCTGATGCTTTTGTCAGATGAATTAATTGGCGCAAACAAATCATTGGTCCAATTTCTCGTGACGGCCATGTTAGTTAAAACATCCATCAAGCGCAAAACAAAATGGCGAACGTAACGTTATTTTTAAATAAAAAAGGATTTTTTCATCTAACGTTCGAAGCTGAATTTGATTTGTGTTCTTTTTTTGATTTTCAATTGTTTCATTAGGACGGTGAGCTTTATTTGAATGTGGAATAAAATAGTTTGTTGTTTCTAGTGGTTTGTGACTCTGAGTTCTAAGCCCAAGGTGGTAGGTTCGATTAATATTCAGGACAAACTTTGCGTGGTGGGCAAAATTGTTTTTCTGTGCCTAGGTGTCATTTATTTATGATAATTATTTTAAGTTTTATTTATTTATGTTACGTAAAACATTTATCAAGCGCAAAATAAAATGGCGAACGTAACGTTATTTTTAAATAAAAAAGGAATTTTTCATCTAACGTTCGATGCTGAATTTGATTTGTGTTCTTTTTTTGATTTTCAATTGTTTCATTAGGACGGTGAACTCTATTTGAATGTGGAATAAAATTGTTCTGGTTTTTTGTAAAAAAATCGGTCAAGTGTGGTTTGAAGTCGCATACCCAAGGGTTTCTGTAACTTTACTTTATTGAAACATGAAACAAACTTATTAACTAAGTAATTCATTTGAAATAATATTGTAAATAAATAACACTTCGACTCAGACATGCTCGCCGCACGAATATTTGATTGACAAGGAGTACTATGATATCTACAAATGTTTTACTTTTTAATTTAAAATGTTTATACCTCAAGAAGAATTTCTTTTGACGTGACAACGTCTTAAATTAGGTTGCGGCTGGGAGTCACTTATGAAAAAGTGTAACGCTCGGTAACGTTACGATGAGTCACCGAACGAGAGAGAGGCCCGCCGAATGCCTTGCGTCTCTCTCCCACTCAACTATGATCGGTAAAAGACGTTGTCACGTAAAATCTTCGCCCGTAAAACCGACTTTACAGGCAACCATTTTTTTTATTCCAAAAATATGGTATGGTTTAAAAACCATACCATATTTTCGTAATGTACGGATAGGGACCATTATAATTAGGTCATCTATAATATGCTTTAATAAATCACAAAGAACTAATATAACTCAGCAGTTTTTAAAACCTAAAATTGTTCAGTTATTTTTTTCTATACCAATTTTATTTTCTGTCCTAAACGTCCTTTCAATTCAGTAAACAAAATAAAAGTCAACATTTATCAATAAATTAAAAAACCGGACATTTCTATAAAAAACGAACATTTATCAAAAATTCAGACGGAATGTTAACTACAGCAAACCATTTTTTATTGAAATAAAAATAGGACTGTGATCGACATGAAAAACACGCCGTTTGTAAGGGTACGGACACGGACACTAGCCTGAAGCGACGCGGGTAGCGGCAAGTTTAAATGCATACATATGGAGCTGGCCACGAGACAGTGACGAGGAAAGCGGCATACAAGCAATGTGCACCAGCCATCAGCAGTGTCGTCCATTTTTTTGCAAAAATGCCACATTATTTGGATATGTTCGTTAGCTATGTTTAGTGTAGATAAATCATAAGCTAAAGCGAAGAGCGGTATAAGAGAAATTCTTCAAATCTTCAAGTTCTAGTCTCGAGTGTAGTTTCAAAAACTGGCATACTTTAATGCGATTATTAATTTTTTTTACTTTCCGAAACCTTATTTGCGTACACGAGTTTATTCCGACGCGATCGCTCGAACATTAGTAAGTAAGTACAGACGGCGCTTATAAAATTTATAAGCACGTTAACGCTTGTACAAATTACAAGTTTGCCAAAAGACGCGCCTATACGCTCTTACATGCGGTTTTTGAAACGAGCATATAAACGTATATAAAACGCTGATCTGAAATCGCTCCCTCACATACACCGTCGCCCCCGCATCCGCTTACTTCGTACATCCGCAGCCTAATACACCGTAGCGTTTATTTTCATTCGTACGATTATTTCCAATACTCAGGCACACCGGAATGAAATAGAAATAGGTCGAATGGAGGTAAACTGTACTCTAAATGTGTATGGTAATAATCCTTAGAGTTTATGGCCTAAACGAGGTATACGAATAGTGTATAACAGTGTAAACAGTTTTATTAAATGTGAATTAAATTGTTGTTTAAAAATTGGTAAGTGACCTTGCCTCGCACACCAATGTTTACGTTCAGAAAGGTTATCCTGTAATCTACTTGAGTCAAGAAGTATTAATTTTTTTTTTAATTTCAATCTTTAATTCTGAAGATAAAAGGGGAAAGGGAATATTAGTAAACAGATAGATTTCTCATTTGGACGTAGGTAATTATAAAAAACCAAATCAATTCTTAGGCTTAGTAATAATGGCGAGATAAATAGACGTTACGGCACGTACTTTGGCTAAGCTGCGTGCCGTCTCTATCGTACACTTAACGTTTGTCACACGGCAGTTACGGCACGACGTTTGACAGTTGTGAAACAGTGACAGGTCAGGTAAGCCAAAGTCAGTGCTTAGTAAGTAGCTCATAACTACGATTTGCGGAATGGTGCCAAACCCAAGTTATTTAACTCGTGGTCTGAAACATGGAAGACGACATCAAAAATTAAGGGCATCTACTACGCAGCGGTACAGCCCGAAATCCAGCGTAGGCCTTGGTTTTATAAATGCCCTAAACTATCAAAGAAAACTGTTTCGTCGCTGTGCAGACTGAGACTCGGACATTGTTGTAGCCCAGTGTTCCTGAGGAAAATCCATGTCCGTGATAATTCACTGTGCGAGTGTGGTCTTGCGGAGGGTACTTTGGACCATATTTTCTTTTCCTGCTCCCTAAACAACAAATCTTTTGACCTATACCATAAAATTACGAAGTGCAATATTCCCCTGCCAACCAACTTTCATTCTCTTCTATCCCACTTCTCTCCAAAACTTATCCAAATTTTGTAAAAAAAATTAAATGATAATGAGTCAAAGTTTTGATTGGTGTGCGTAATGTGTATGTAATTTTTTGTGTATATATATTTAAGTAATTGTATGGGGCGTATTTTTTAATATGTACATTAGTTTTTTTTCACTAACCCATGTATTTGTCCTTGCAGCTAACTAAAACCTACCACGAAATGTAAAGTCCTGCGGCCGCATCTATGTGTAGCCGCCCAAACGTGACACTGGCAGAATAGTCGAAACCGGCTCAATTGCCATAGTGGAAAAAAAAAACGTTTATACTACATATTTTATGATATACAGTCAGCTGACCGACATAACCATTTTTGGGGTATGATTGTAGATCTTATTACTAAGCCTTCTAAGAATGAAGGTTTCTTACAAACCTGTAGTAGTTGAGGATCTGTGCGAAGACCCCAGGATGCCTATCGAAGAAGTACTCGTTGAGCACGGGGTCGTAGTTGGCGAGCGCCTCCGTGAGCCGAGACAGCCGCGTGGCCGGGATCTTCTTGAGCGTCGCCTTGTACGTCTCGTATCTGAGGATGAGGAGAATTGAAGGTAAGGTCTTGTGATAGACATCGTATAGAGGAAAATTACAGTTACTTATTGTTAGTTTCCACCTTTTCCCCTTTATTATTTGCTAGTTCCGCTCCCAACAGAACGTAATGTTATCTTTATGTTATTCTGATGGTGTATAGATAAGGAGACTGACTGATTTGCGATAATCTGTGCACCGCCCTGGATAGACTGGTAGAGAATGCGTAAGGCATTGTACATTATGTGCTTGAAGTTTATATAAATAAATAAATAATCTCAACGCATACCCCAAACTTCAGGTCCTACAGACATGAAACTTCTAGTAAAAATATATTTGTACATTCTTTATGGATCTAAGATAAGAATATTGAGATAGCCAGCCCTACATTCATATTATTATAATCCTACTTTTGGTATACTAGGAAAAAAAAAATTGCTCAATATTCCAAATGTGAAACATAGCAGTCCAGCGAAAACAGTTTAATATTAAGCACTAACATTATTCCAAAAACATATGCCCTTACTAATAATCACTGTGTAAAGTTATGACAGGTGTATACGTCAAAAAATGTATGGTTACACAGGCTTTATTCATGACATAACTTTACACAGTGATTGTTAGTAAGGGCAATAGTTTGCAAGATTTGTTAAATAACCCCATATAAACAGCAGTGTACTAAAAACCATAAGTGCCGATGAAATCTATAACAATATAATAAAACTGAAGATTCTATCTTGTTTGTTTAAATGCACTGACGCTCAAGCTCTATCTAACGGAATGGAAAATTCTTTACGTATATGATAGGGAGATTTATGCGCTATAAAACACGTTAGGACTTACGGAAGCAAAGACAAAAAAATATGACCAATGACTTATAAGAGAGCCAGTGTTATTCCAAATGCAATAATGCAATTACTTGTATACAATTCAATATCCTCGAAAAGAATTTGCTTTACAAAGAGTTGTCTGAACATAATAGAAAGACAATAGCAGCACGACAGCCGACTGTTGTTGGTCGTCGAAAGGTTAAACCAGTTGTTGGCTTAAAAGATAAATCGTAAAACAACAACAATTTCAAACAAAACAGTTATATTACGTTGTTCCTAAAAGTTAGACAACCAACCTAAGCTTAGTAAATCGATGTTGGCCACTACATAATTGGTTTAGCCGTCACTCGTACCCTCGGAATATCAGTTAAAGTTAGAGAGGAAGCTGACCCCAAAAGACCTCAGATATTACTTATCTAGATGGTATGAAACCTAACTGTAGCCCATTTAGTAAAGTGGCGATGTTTCTGCACCTGCACTTTAGGGGAAATTAACACGTCATGTATGTTGCATTGAACGTAGTCGGCTAATGGGTTCTCGTACTTCAAAAAAGAAAAAAAAAAACTTTAAACATCGGTTTGAAAAGAAGTCGAAAAGGTTAGACCACGTAAAACCAAATGTAGTGCGATGTGGTGTCTTGGAACGATTTAAGGAGTGTGATGATTAAGATGATAGTGGGCTGCCCGAACCCGGAATTGTTATTTATCGGAGGCCTTCATTCATCAGTAGCTTAGTTAGCAATCCACCATGCGTGGTTAAACGAGGGACATTTTTAAGGACGCGATGATATTCACATATAACTAACAAAAATGTAAATAATAATAAGACAATATAAAAACAAAAGAAAACTGTAATGGAATTATCACAATAATGCCCTTAAAGTCTTAAAAAAGGACGCCCTTGCGTGGTTGCCTCGGGTCACTAACCTATAATGGGTATACCGCCGTTTACCCGAATTTTATTTGCCCTAATTTCATTTGCCATAATAGTCAACAGCCATAATATCATACGACATAATACTCATTTGCCCTACTCTCATTTGCCATAATAGTCACGTGCCAGAATCATTGTTTCCCATAAAGTCACTTACCATAACATCATTTGCCATAATCATTGTAAGCCATAATTATCACATGTCCTAATTATCACATGCCATAATTATGATATGCCATAACATAATTTGCCATCGACATCGGGTGTATAACGGTTGTTTATATCAAGAGAAATTGGATGCAATTGGGACTTTAGGGCACCCCGACTCGGACAGGTTAGGTTAGAAGGGGATGGCGGGGTCGTGTGAGCGAGCGAAGCGAGCGAATAGACCCCGCCATCCCCTTCGTGGTTATTTTTTTATAAACCACACAGAAGTAGGAGCCCCGCGAAGCGGGGCTCCGTCGACCTAGCCCACCATCAACCATGCACAGAAAAAAAAACCATTACGGGGCTTAAATATTTGTCTAATACTTGTTATGCCATTTAAATATTATGCCATTTAAATATTATGTCTAATAATTATTATGGCACATAAAATTATGGCAAACAATACTTATGGCATTCGTATCTTATGGTATCTAAAATTCGGGCAATTAAAAGTATGTCATATGTCTTTTAGGGCAAATGAAACATTCGGGCAAATGAAATTCGGGTAAATGAAATTCGGGAAAATGATGATTATGGCATATAATCTTCGGGCAAACAATAGACAACCCCTATAATGATGTGAAAGTGAGATAGGCATGATCTGTTCTCCTTTCAATGGGTATCTAGTATGCGTGTTGACAATTGATTTATTTTATGAGACAATTAGTTAAAAAATAAGGGATTGTTTTTTTTTTCATGAACACTTACATAAACCCTACACATAGTATCTCCCAGCCATGACTGCAATACATACATTAAAAAACGCACACACTTCAATCTATCACACACATCTAGATAGTGATTTTATCAATTTGTGTGATCTATCTATTTTCTTGTTTTTGTGTCACTCTTTTGTTAATTTTGTATAACATAAGTTTTTTATAGTTGTTTAATTTCTGTTTTTATTGTGTCGATTGGTCATCTGGACTGAAAGAGACTAGGCTCCACAACACAGGGAATCCTAGTGTGGGGTCTAGGGCTTAAATTTTTTTTGTATAACTGTTTTTTGGCATAATAAATAATTATTAATTATTATATTATTATTATTATTTCATATTTCGAATGAAAATCGAATACGGAAGGACCGCCAGACGTGATTCGAGATGCGATAGTTTAGGATAAATAAGAATTTTCCAATGGTAAAACGAAGAAACGGAATTCAGAATTTGAAGTTGCTCGCACCTTGGAAACCTTGTGGAGCTTTAATCCTAAGACTGATCTTTCCACGGTTATGTGCGATTAAGATCAATGAATACACCTGTATTTAAGCACACATTCATGTGGAAATCTCTATTCAAATTACCAAACATGCCCGAAATCGGGTCAGGAGACGACCTATTAGTACCACTTTCGGTTATAAGCCCGTTAAAAGTTAACTGTTTCCAGTTCCCTGATTTCAGCCACATAAAAACCTTAGTCATGCGGCGGCTAATGACCCTCGTTTACGAACTGACTGACAGTTTGACTTGCTGAGTTTATCCAATAATGGGAGCCGTTCCGGGTGGAAATATTTTCTTAGCCTTTTTGTCAGTGTTTTAAAGTTTTGGCATGAAAAAGTTAGACAAAACGGAGTGACTTGAACTAAGTTTGTTTTTGTTTTGTTGTGATATAGAAGCACGATGTTTTTTGTGCTTAACTGCACAGAGTCCTTAAGTATAAGCTGATTTGTTTGTTGATGTCGTTTGTAGTATACTTCTCAAAAATAAGTTTTTCTTTGTTCCTCACCAGCCATCATAATTCGAGTTTAGTGGTTATATCACAGACCAAAAGTAACAGTTTATTTCTCTATCTACTAGTTTAGTAATATATAGATTACATTAGGTACATCTTCTAATCAAAAATGTAGATTAACATCCCCTTACAGTTTTATAATAATAGGCTAGTATTTATTTTTATAATTAAGTTTAGGTACTCCAAAACCTTCAACGATGTTAAAATCGTATAACAAAACTTTAATAGAATCTCTTAGAACAGCGTTTATCATGTAAACGACACCCAAACAGAATAACACTAGCAATTTATCGTGATATTTGAAAGTTCAACAATGGGTACAAACTATCTTCAAGAGATGCACTTCGGAATTACGGCGGGAACTTACCAGAACGAGCCATTTGCATAAACATGACATGGATTGTAAGAGTGGAACATGGTTCTATGATAATGGAAATTGGCAGTAGATGTTCTTTTTATTTTAGTTAACGTAAGATCAATTTTATATAGCACTGAAAAGTAAAATAAAGCTTGAATTTGATTTAGAGGTGAACCTAACAAAAATAATTTTCCATTTATCTTTATTAGTATGGTTATATTAGAATGGATTATATTGATTACGTGTAACTTATTACTATTCTGTAATCACAGATGAATAAAAATAATCAACGATGAATATTCGAAGTCATTATCATCACATCAAATTTCTTCTAAATTGGAATGATATTTTAGCTGGAATGGTTAGAACGAAAAAATCCACACCAATGCCGAGTACCAATAAATAAGTTTTATGACTGACTTAAACTTCCACGCAGAAATAGGCAGTAAATAATAACAAAAAATCTACACTGGCGAAATTCTTACGAAACACACTCGGACCTAAAATACTACCCAGAGGAACTCCTACTAAATTCAAGGTGCTCGAACGTCAAACAAGTTCTTCATCCATTCCCACAGCAGCAATACGGACTTGTGAATTCCCACACTTGTGAATTCCTACACTTGTGAAATTCCCACACTTGTGAATTCCCAAGGTGGGGAACCAATCCATTCCATTTGATCTGCTAAGTGGCGAACTTGTTCCAACGCTGGTCGGAAACTAACCGTGATTTCCCATGAGTGGTCCAAAGTAGTTTTTCGTTTGGACTCCGAGATGAATATGACAGATTTTTTTAAGCTAAGGTAACTTACATATCTGTACATGTAAGTTTTGGAGTGGCCATTTGTGGTTCCTTCAAGCCTTCGAGCACATATGATTCGAAACAAAATAGAAAAACAATTGCAGCCCGACAGCCGGCTGTCGCTTGGTCATAGAAAGAATCATTAGGAGACTTATGAAAGTGATATGCAGTACTTAAACAAAAATATTTTTATTAAATAATAAAACGTAAATGAGAAAAAAATATAAATTCCAACTCCAAAATCGCGAAAAAAATATCAGCTGTTTCTAACAAAAGTTCAATGTCCTCCCGACCATAATGTATGAAACAGAGACATGAAATTTTAGAGTTGGTTCCTTAATAAAAGTTGTTTGTTTTTATGAGTAGAATCATCTCCTAGCGGGTTGAGCAGGACCAAAAATACACCTAGTATATTAAAAAGTTAATATTATTTGAAGTAGTGTCTAAGACTTGCTAGGTTTTTCTTTTCTTTTTAATCTTTGTTAGGCTTGCCGCACTACACGCCATTGTTTACACTAAAAAACTTCTACTTACTTAACTACTAAAATGGCTACCAGGTCCAGAATTCGGTCAGGAAAATATCAATCTATTATACTTTACTTCAATCAAGCTTCAAATAAATGTCATACCACGGAACCTTACCAATATTAGGCCGACGTCGGTTACTTCAATATTCATCTCCAACACCCCTGAAGACCAGTCTAGATTCCGCTATATTATTCCTAAGTGGCTGAGGTGAGATGTGAACCCACACTTATCGTTCTTCGCCTATCCCTGATTTCCCTTGAGAGGTATTCATGGCTCCTTTAGCAAACACGTGGCCTTTTCAATGCCTACTCGTATCAATTGGGAATGGAGTGTTTTTGTAAGTGTCTCCACTCTGGAAATTGCTCCTTTATCGTGTGGATAAACAAACATATAAGGAGCAAGTTCTTAGGTGTGTCTTAACTTTAACTGTGTTGTTATGACAGCTACTTTTTTTTTAATTCGCTATGGCTTAATGTTTCAAGCTCCCGCCTCTCGGGTAAGAGGTTGTGGGTTCAAATCCGAGCAAGTATCAATGTGACACTGACCTCCCGTGCCTCGAAAAGTTCCCGTTGTTCCTGGTTGTTAAGGGTAATGAAAAACCAGAAAGTCTGACCAGTCTAACTAAGGGGTATTGTGTCGCCCTGTTACTGAGCAGTGAATGTCTGATTGGATCAAGCTGAGTCCGATTAGACTGGAAGCCAACCTCAATATAGTTGGGACAAGGTTAGGGGGATGAGGAATGACAGTTACTTGTTTTGATACTGCACTGCTTAGCAAAAAGTTCTCTTCTTTTACAGATAAGCTGCTAGCGATTATTGGAGATTTCGAACTTATATTCACTACAAGTTCTGGTTTCCTCACGATGTTTCCATTCACCATTATCATGTGATGTCCAAGATAAACTTTAGAAAGTACATTTAGAATTAATAAAGTCACATTGGTACTTGCCCAGATTCAAATCCACAACCTCCTACTTGAGAGGCGGGCGCTTTGACTACTCGGCCATCACGACATAGTTCCATTATTTAATTAAAAACCTGAATACAATAGCATCGTGAATATATGTAACATGTTCAAATAACGGTGAAATAAACGCGATACACTCCTCTATATATTTGCTCTTTTAAAATTCGTTAAAGTTTTTTGTTTCAATGAATTCGGCTTGTATGGGTCAGTTATTTTTTTATTTAGTTTGACTGTAGTATTGTTGCATGTTGTTTTATTTTAAAATAGAGTGTATTTACCGTTTGGTGATGTATGGGGCCGGTGTAAATATAGGCAGTAAAGACTTTATTATCATCTTTAACGCTGAAATGGGTCAGCTTGATTACCAAAACAAGAAATAAAACCATATCGCGCACAATCAATCACATTGCAAAGAATGGCTACTGATAGAAATAGTAATGGTGTATCACATTTATTTTTAGGACAATCCAATCACACTATTCCCAACCAATGCAACTTCTGAAAGCCAGAATTTTGAGTTGTGTCCACCATAATATTGCCAGGTTTACAAAGACGAGTCCCGGAGAATCAATTCAATTGTCTTAGACCCCACAACAAAATTATTAAATAATAAAACAACGTAAGAGTGAGAAAAAACATAGTTTTTACTTCTTTCCATATTGATCAAAAGAGAACGAAAATAACTAAGCCGATGTATCCATCGGCTTAGTTATTTTCGTTCTCTCCGTTAAGGAACGATTACACCTGGGATAAACCCAGATTGAAATTAACTATAACTTCTAGTAACTAGTCCTACAATGTGAAAATACAATATTGCATTGGGATCTTGTAAAGAGTTTAGAATTTTATAGACAAACAAACAAATAAATAAAACTTCCAACGGTGATACGTGTATATAAAACCTTAACAAATTACATTCTAAGCAAAAGTTTATTTATAACACAGTTGGTTCCCAGAAAACTTTGTATCAGAACAAAACGCTCCAATTTCCTAACTTTCGAATCAGTATTAAAATACATACTTACTTTGTAATTTCAAAAACATCACAAAGTACCTATTCCGCATTATTATCATATCAGTCTTGGCGAAATTACCATATTATGATAATTACTTGAAATATGATTTGGAAATTGTAGAATAATAATGTTGTTATTTGAGTAAATTAACCGAAACTTCTGTTATCTCAAAAATTTAAAGGCAAAGGAAGGAGGAGAAAAGAGTAAGGAGAAAGGTAGTACTGTTTAACCTGAAGCAACAGCCTATCAGACCTCCACAACCCAGTAACTGAAGACAGAGAGACGTCTGCGCCAAAACCCTTTAATTTGTGCCAAAAAAACCGGCAACAATTGGAATTCAAGGCAGACGCATCTGCGGACGTAAAATACCTACAACAGACGCACAAAGACCACGTCTATACGTCGGCAGACGCATCTGAAAATGAAGTCCGCAGACGCATCGGTAGACGTGTAGAGGAGCCTTTACATGAGAAGTAGGCGCCTTAACCACTGGGCAATTACACCACTATAAGATTAACATGGTAGTCAAACCCCGAGTTAATTTACGTAATAGAACCCTAAGAAAAGTTTTCATTTAACGCATTTATCATTAAACTATAAGTTTTAAAGTTTACACTTCAAAGCATTTCGGTAATAGCTCTTGTTAAAGTTCATAAGACAGAGTTAATAATAGATTGTTGTTTGAAGAAGGATTTACTATACCGAGTGTGTAGTTTAAACTACATGTATAAGATAGTCAGTAAGTTTAGTATTAAGAAAGCTTTGGTGTAATCTTGTGGGTACTTTGATCTGTAGGACTGATACAGAAAATATATATCTATACTTCTATACTATTCTATACTAATATTATAAAGAGGTAAAATTTGTAAGTTTGTATGTTTGTAAGTTTGTATGTTAGGGGTAATCTCTGGAACTAATGAACCAATTCAAAAAATTACCTCATAAAACAGAATTATTTGCGTGCGCCGCCTAAACAGTTGCTTAAAATTAAAAACAATGTATGACAACTTGGTTTGTCTTAATTATTTCTACAAAAAAGTCCGCGATACCATATCTCTATCTTTTATATTTTATCTTTTATACTTCTTTTATTGCATTAAAAAAATGATTTTTCGGCATACTTACGTTTGGTTGATTATTTGAGCAACAAAATATTAATTCTTATGACAATAAATTATGAAATATTTCAGTATCACAAGGACATCATACAGATAAGATTTGCCATTTACAGTATGTCAATTGGTCATATAGTTCCGGAGATAATATAAAATTACTAAAACGCAAAATGCCCCTAGCGTAATTTTCATTGTGCGGAAGTCATTTATAATTTCAAAAAATACCTTTGAAGATATTCACAGTTTTAAAATTACTCCGCAGCAAGCAATATAAATGGTAGTATGTAATAGAAACTGCTTTTTAACAAAAAAAGGCCGCCTATTGAACTCTTGCATATTTGTTTGTATTGTCCTTTACTGTTTTTGTCCTATTGGTGTACAATAAAGAATATTGGCCGATGGCTTTGCAACATATTCGTAGCTTATACATCAGAATAACACATCTGGGTCGTCATAAAAGCGCGTGTAAGAGGTTACGGGTTCGAATCCGGGCAAGTACCAATGTGACTTTTTTAATTCATATGTACTTTCTATAGTTTATCTTGGACATCACTGACATCCCGTGACGAACCACCACCGTGTCGTTGCAGAGGCGATCGGCGCTGGTTCAGGCCATGCTTCGGGGCGAGACTGAATAGGAAGCCGTCGCCTCCTGCGAAGCAGACACGCTGGAGACGAAAGCGGTGGGGCGCGTGAGGCAGCGTCAAGCTTCACGCCCCGGACAGAGACCCAGGCTTAGTTGTCGAGAGTCACAAGATGATGGCCACTGGAGGCGTGGGCCTGCGGAAGGCGAGCGGTAGGTAGCTCGCCGCCCGACTAGGACCAGACCCGTGTCGACGGCGTGTCGATGCTTCTAATAGTTACCGCGGCCCCGGAATATATAAGGGTAACTGAAGGGACATTATTGAATTTTAGTCAGTAAAAGTCTGACCCTCCTTCCCTCTTCAGGGGCGGGAGAAGTCATTTGATGATTTCCTATCCATAAAAAAAAAAACCGGCCAAGAGCGTGTCGGGCCACGCTCAATGTAGGGTTTCGTAGGGGTTCCGTAGTTTCCCGTCCGTCACAATAAGTGTTCCCACTTATAAGTTTAAAAAAAGGCTTTTACTACGTTGACATACTAAGTACGCAGAAATTATTTTGTACAACGTTTTTGTCTTTTTTGGACAAAAACTGTTCTTTCTATCAAGTAATTTTCCTAGAAAGTCCTTATAAAGTTCTACTTTCCAGATTTTTTTCATATTTTTTAAACCTACGGGTCAAAAGTTAGAGGGGGGGGGGACGCTTTGATTTTTCCTTTTGGAGCGATTATTTCCAAAACTATTGACATTATCAAAAAATTATCTTAGTAAACCCCTATTCATTTTTAAATACCTATCCAACAATATATCACACGTCAGGGTTGAAATTAAAAGAAATCACTTCCCTTTTTACATATAGGGAGGCTACCCTAATAAAACATTTTTTTTCCAATTTTTATTTTACCACTTTGTCGGCGTGGTTGATATACATATTGGTACCAAATTTCAGCTTTCTACTGCTAACGGTCACAGAGATTAAGCGAGGATGGACGGACAGACAGACAGACATGGCGAAACTATAAGGGTTCCTAGTTGACTACGGAACCCTAAAAAACACCATTGGATGTGTTTTGGATGCTTTTACCATGGTCAATGTAGCTCTTTCACGCTTATACAACCCCAATAATCTTTTTGTGTACGCTCAAGATAGTTCCACAGTTAATCCGTTACTAATATTATAAATGCGAAAGTAACTCTGCCAGTCTGTCTGTCTGTCTGTCTCTTCTTCACGCCTAAACTACTAAACCAATGTTGAATGAAATTTGGTACAGACATAGTCTGGAACCCGAGAAAGGACTTAGGATAGTTTTCATCCCGGAAATCCCCCGGAAACGGGAACTATTATTCCACGCGGACGAAGTCACGGGCGATAGCTAGTATATTATAAAGAGGAAAATTTTGTATTTATGTATGTAACGAATAAACACAAAACTACTGGACCGATTTAAAAAAATCTTTTTTTATTAGAAAACGTCATTATCCCTGAGTAACATAAGCTATATAATATCACGCTATGGCTATGTCCCACGGGAGTGAAGCAGTAACCAAAAACCTAACGTAACGCAAGTAAATCCACGAGGAACAGCTAGTAATAAATATCTTGAGACGGCTATCTAATTCTAATTTCTTAGCACAAAGATCATCACAATACCTCAGGAACCGCAAAAACATATCCCATCAAAATATAACATTAATCTTAAATATTTTAAAGAGGTTTGAGAAATTTTCTCGTACAGATTTCATTAAAATAACAGCAGCTTAGAAATCTTCAAAGGACGTTTATAATAAAGAGTTTTTCGCATAAAAATACCCAAAAGTTTCCGCCTATTCATTCGTGACGAATTTTAATTTGAATCAGGTTTTCTCAGCTGTAACTGTTTTGGGGTTTCGACAGATTCTTGGTGACCGCAAAAATAACAAATTTAAAGTATAAATTAAATCTGTTGGTGGAGCAGGCGCGTGTAAGAGATCACGTTTATACTTTTTTATGAATGGGAAATCATCAAATGACTTCTCCCGCCCTGGGCGGGGCGGGAGGGAGTGTCTGACTTTTAGTGACTAAAGGTCATAGCTCATTACAGCCACCCGGCAGCCACTCCGCACCGACTCGCCTTATAACCGAGGCGATCCGGCGACGCTACGGAGTTGATATAGTAAGCGCATGCCCATACAAGTCCATATAAAGAATACTAGCCGCAGGAGGCAAGTCGGTGCGGAGTGGCTGCCGGGTGGCTGTAATGAGCTATGACCTTAAAACTCACCCTTGTTCCTTCGGATGCCCTTTATGTTTCAGGGCCACGGGTTACCTTAGCCCTGAAATATAAAGGGCAACATGATGCTGGGGTTGCGGAATAGTTATATTAGAACTATTCCGCAACCCCGGCATCACGTTTACACTTGGACTTTTAATTTTATTTATTGACTTGACAGTTCATATAAAAATAATGATACAGTCATTACTTCTCAGGAATTACCTTCAGGGTTAAACTTTACTTTGTGTTGGCGTAATTTCTGGTAAAGTATTATGGTCCTATCAGAAAAAAAAATTTGACTCTTTATGATATTAATGGAGACTAGCATACTTACTTAATTTTATACTTAACTAGTCAGTAAATTAGCTTTATATCGGTGAAAAAAATGTAATGAAACCACGATATCAAATAATAAATTAGATTATGAAGAGGTCAAACAAAATAACACATTAAAATTATCTTTACCTCTATGTTACACTGTAAAAATTCAAAGGTTTTTTTCATAGACGGCAAACTCTGTCACCAAGATATAATTATGGGAACAAAGACTAACAACACACAATTCATCCGAGCAAAGCAGCAGAAAGACACTAGCGAGTTCCGTGTTGTGTTGGCTACACGTCAAGACAGGATTATCGAGAGATAAATCCTAAATTACTTGCAATAAATCAACCGAAGCATGTGGCATGTATACAAGAAAATGGGAGCAATTTAAAATTGGCAATTTATGGGAGAAGGGACGACTAACATGGGCACACTATGGAGTCAGTATATTCTAGCTAGCGGTAGCCAGTGACGGCCAATTAACCTTTCGTGTGTCTAGCACGTGAATCCACGCGATACACAATGCTTTTCTAATTGTGTCTGTAATTAGAGCAATCAATGGGTTCAAAATAAAATAAAAATACTTTATTTCCGACCGTGGTCCATAATTGTTAGTAATCACAACCCTTAAAAACTATGTTAGTAAAAGATTATTAAAAGGTTTAATCCAAATATCTTTTGGGCTCACTTGACACACCTGACACCAGGTACATGCACATGTACATGCACCCAGTGTGCCAAAGTGGCGCAACACGGCTTATCAGTAATGACCCTCAAAATGCTTTGCTGTTGTTTTTTTACCGACTTCACAAAAAGGAGGAGGTACTATGTTCGGCTGTTTGTATGTTTTTTTTTTTTTTTTTGTATGTTTGTTCATCGATTACTCCGTCAATTGTCAACGGATTTTGATGGTTCTTTTTTTGTTTGATAAGTCATGATTCAGGGGTGGTCCCATATAAATTTTGTGGCAATCGGTTCAGTGCTTCTCGAAAAATTCACCAAGAACAAAAAAAATTGACGAAATTTTCATAGACGATGTGTGCTTTGTCTTCAAGTTTCTATTTTCGTTTTATAAGATTGTTAGTAGTTATATTTTGAAAATAAATTACTTTGAAAGATACTATACACAGTCAAACATTGGGAGTCGACACTAAAAAGTAATAAATAAAAAACTTTTTTCAAAAAAAAAATAACCGCCTTCAAAAACTAAAAACCCAATAATAACTAAAATTTCGGAAGTCGGTGGTTTCTCTTCTGCCATTCAATTTGTGTTGCCACCGACTTCCGAAATTTTAGTTATTATTGGGTTTTTAGTTTTTGAAGGCGGTTATTTTTTTTTTGAAAAAAGTTTTTTACATATTTGGAATGAGAATCGAATGCTGAATATCCTCCTTCAATATGTCCTTCGTCTCACCAGCCATGGTATATAAGAAGCTTTGATCTATAGTAAAACTCTAATAGACCGGAATTACTATAATTCAACCTTGATATAATTTCCTGTATAGATAAAAATAAAATAAAATTCTTCACAAACACTATAACACGTGTCTTTGAAATCATTTCAAATCCAGATTTACATTACGATATATTATTATTTTCTTCCCGTTACGCAACGTTCATCAAACGTGCCCGAGAATCGAACTTGAAACTGTGCTGACGCGTGTAAAAACTTTACGACTGACCTTTTTCTCATATAAACTGTATCGGTCGTTATTTATTTATATGTTTGTGGTATTTTTAGTTGTGTTATCGAAATGTAGGTGATGTGTTATGTGTTTGACATAATCAGGACGGGTGTTACTTTTGTAGTGTTTTTTTCTCTATCTTTTTTTTTTTTTTTGGTGAGTGGGAAATCATCCAATGACTGCTCCCGTCCTGGATGCGGCGGGAGGGCGTGTCAGACTCTTACTGACTAAAACCCACTCATGTTCCTTCGATTGCCCTTTATGTTCCAGGGTCACGGTAACCACTATAAACTGTAACGTTGCACGTTAATTCTGCTATTAAAATAAACAAACATTTAATTTACTCATAAACATAATCAGAAATAACTGGCAACATTAAAATAAAGTGGATATGGGAGAAGTTGCTATGGCAACATAATAGGGGCGTAGACACCACATGACAATCGTACGTGATTGGCTGCGCTTAATTAGTTCCAGAATCTTCGAAAAACCTCGTTTATAAGCCATTGCAGCGTCATTCTACGGGCACAGACGACCGAGCACCTTGTACTAAACATCTTCACGCTGTTCCTCATTATAAAAAATAGGACGACTAAAGTCTATTAATTTTATAATCTATTTTATAATATATTTCTAATTAAAATCAGTGTTGTGAAAAACCCCAGACGGGTGAGTGTTGCAAATCTAACTATTTTAACTGCTATTTTGCCGCATATATCTACTTGTGTTATTTCCAGCGGGCTTTGTTAATTTAAATAGTAACGATTAAATTAGTTGTTGTGCTATGAATGTTCTGGATACGACGGCTAACTTAGATAGCTACCTACTGCCTATCATTCTAAATTTTCATAACGATAACCGTTAACTGTATTAGTACCTACCTATCTATTCTCTTGTTTTAAATATTGTTTTAAACAATCTGTAATACAGCCTACAGCTTGCTACCTATTATATCTAGTGGAAGATATCCAATTCTATTATAGTGTACTTTTAAATGTGGATGCAGAAAATTATACTTAACTTTTCTTCATCCACCCACATATTTGGATATCATCCATCCTTTGTCTCTCCAAGCCTTTTTATTGTAACGCGCCCCTAGACTGCTTCATCTCGATAACCAACGGAGGCCAGCTCGCTGCTGTCTGCGTGGACCTCTGGGTCTATGGTTGTCGGGATGGGCAGTCGGGAGTGTGTGACCGGACACCATCTAACCGGATCACCCCGACTGCATTCCAGGGTTCTACCAACACCTTTACCTTCACCACCGGCGCGTCTACCCGTGCTGCGCAAGCGACTAGAGGTCCAGGAGCGGTTACTACTGCTTTCCACCGCCGTGTTCAGGGGAGTGGCTGGACAACCCTGCAACGCGCTACGGGACCCTGGCCTACCTCCAGTCTCCGCTACCTACGCCTATAGGATCTGCAGGACAGTAGTGTTCCATAGGCGGTTTAACTTAACGCGATATCGATATCTACCCGACTCATCCCGGCTCACCGGCTCTTCTAATTTTAAATAAATTTGTAACGTATTTCCATAATTTTTTTATTTACATCCACCACCGCTAGCCCTACCTAACGCATAACGTTACAGTGGCGCCCATACTGGTGGTAGATATCGAGTCGTGTTGGGTTATTCAGCTTTTCTTCTGTTGATTATCGTGGTGATGGTATTCTAGCGGGTGTGCTAATAATTTCTTTGTATTGCAGACTGTGAAAAGAAAATTTTTCTTTGTACTCAAATTGCCTACCTACTCACTTTAAATTCAAATTTTTAACCGTCACAACGAACGGACTTTTAAATTTCAAATTTTTTTTTCACAGTTACCCACCTATACTAATAATTTTAAGCTGTCTGTGTCTTTTGAATTTCTATTTCTTCAAACATATTATACTGCTGTGACTACTCTTGTAACTACTAATTGTGAATTGCGGATTTTGCAACACTCATCTAAAGGATTTTTCTAAACTATAGTAACTACAATACTTCTTTTTATAACTTAAAATAAAATGTCCTACCCAATAAAATTTCTGTCGTTACAAAAAGCGGAACTAGAATACGAGGTAGCTGTTCGCGGCGGTGTATGTGCCGATTCAGTTAGCGAACTGCGGAAACAAATAGTGAAACTCTCGTCCACTCTGCCTTCCGAGGACATTTTAGAATCGCATTTAGAACCGATGGAAGATTTAAAAGCAGTTAAAGAATCCTTATTAAAAACCCAAATCAATATAATTAATCTAAAAACTAAGTTCGACAAAAATTTATTCACTCGTACTGAGGTTCTGTTAAACCACGTCTATCATCGATTAAATCGTATCGACTATTCAGCCGGCGATGCTGCGGAAATCTATAAAATTTGCTTAAACAACTTTAACACGCAGTACAAAGACCTAAACTTATTTAAGTCACAAGCGGTTACGATTTGTCAAACACAAACGGCTAACACATCAGAAGTAGTTCGTGAGTCTAATCCAATCAATGTAGCGGTCAGTTGTGAGCGTAGATATGGAGCTGAAATTAATAAACTAAAATTTTCCGGAAAAACTTGTGTCCGTGCATTTATTCAGAGGGCAGAGGAATTAATATTAAGCAAATCCATACCTCGCGATCAAATGGTCTCTTTTGCTTACGACATCTTCACGGATGATGCCTTACACTGGTTCAGATGGGTTAAGGATCGCGTCAACTCTTGGGACGATGTGGTTACCTTGCTTAAACAAGACTTTAGCCAAAGTGATTACGACTACAAACTTCTGGCTGAAATAAGAGCGCGTACTCAAGGAGAATTTGAAAATATAACGGTTTACATTGCTATTATGAGTGGTATGTTTTCGCGTTTAAATAAACAGTTGGCCGAAGAAGACCAATTAGAAATTTTGCTACACAATATTCGGCCTTGTTATGCAAGTACTCTCGCGTCTGCTGCGGAAATTACTAATATAAGTAGTTTGCAGAAACTGTGTAGGAACTACGAGAATATCCAAACTAGATTCAGACAGTTCAGTGAACCACCAAAAGTTAGTGCAGAAACCTTAGCGCCAGAATTTGCGTATACAAAGCAATCTACCAGTGCCTCCCCAAATGGCAACAGAAATTCCACTTCTCATTCGAGCAAACAGCAAAATTCCAATCTACAGGTTAATGTAGTTACAACTAAAAGCGAATACAAGCCAAAAAGAGACGTATACTGTCCTAGGTGTAGAACTAAATCACACTCTTTAGGGTCTTGTAAAAAGCCACACTTTCTAATCTGTTTTAAATGCGGTAAGAAGGACGTGAAAGCTCCTGATTGCCCTGATTGTAAGGCTAAGGCAACAAAAAACTAGGTGCGGCGGATTGTAGTCACGGTAAAATCTCAAACTTTGATAAGCGCGATTGGGAAAATTGGCTAACAACTGTATCAAAATTTTTCTCATGCTACACTGTCTCTTCAATCCGCAACACAAATATTGATTACACACGGCCACACGTTTCAGTTTCTATTAACGGAAAAACTGTAATCGGGTTACTCGACACAGGGTCAGCCGTTACTATAATGGGAAATAACTTCCACAAAAGTTTTGCTTCTTCCAACACTGTAGGGAAAACCTGTCAACCCCTAACATTTATTGCGGCGGGTGGACAGAGGCTTTCATCTATGGGATATATTTCCTTGCCTATAACGTTAGAAGATCAAACTCATGTCTTAAACGTCCATATAATTCCAGACATACATAACTCTTTAATACTAGGAATGGATTTTTGGCGTAAGTTTGGTTTGTTTCCCAGTCACTTAAATTCAATTTTATTCCTAACACCATCTGACGCTCAGTTAGCTGAACTGAAGTCAGACAGCTCAGAACACCTTCAGTCGTATGCACACCTAACAGACGAACAGAGAATCACAGCTGATAATATAATATCTCAGTTCCGGGACATATCATACGAAGAACGTGGCCTGGGTCGAACTTCTCTAATAACACACACCATTGACACTGGGGATGCTGCCCCCATTCGTCAAAGGTACTATAGAATGTCTCCAGAGAAACAACGCATACTTGTTGAACAACTGGATGAAATGATAAAAGACGATGTAGTCGAGCCAACTGAAAGTCCATGGTCATCTCCGGTATTGCTCACTCCGAAAAAGAACGGTGAACTTAGGTTTTGCTTGGACAGTAGAAAACTAAATGCGATCACTAAGAAAGATGCTTATAATTTGCCCTACATCTCGGAAATTCTAGATAACCTGCGCGATGCAAAATACCTAACAAGTTTAGACCTTTCGAAAAGTTTCTGGCAAATTTTAATTAGCGAACAGGACAGATGTAAGACTGCGTTCTACATACCAACTCGTGGTACTTACCAATTCAAATCAATGCCATTTGGTCTTACTAACGCACCAGCTACACAACAACGTTTAGTTGACATTCTGTTTTATGGGCCTGAATTTGAGCATCGCGTTTTTGTATTCGTCGACGATATTATAATAGTGTCGTCTACCTTTGAGCAACATATTTCGCTATTACTACTTGTTTTAAAAAAATTAAAAACCGCGAATCTAACTATAAATTTAAAGAAAAGTCAATTTTTCAGAGATAGACTAAAGTATTTGGGTTACATAGTCGATGCTGACGGCTTACATGCTGACCCAGATAAAGTAGACGCTATCAAAAACTATCCTACCCCCACTAATCGAAAAGAGGTAAGACGTTTTTTGGGAGCCGCCTCATGGTATCGTAGATTCATTCCTAATTTCAGTTCTCTGGCTACACCATTGAACAAACTCACATCTCAGGGTAAAAAAGCACCACCATTTGTATGGACTGAGGAAGCAGATACAGCTTTTTTTAAACTAAAAAGATGCCTTGTGTCTGCATCAGTGCTCGCTTGCCCTGACTATGCAAAACCTTTTGAAATCCATACCGATGCGAGTGACTACGGCATAGGTGCGGTGCTGACTCAAACTATTGACGGGGCAGAGAGAGTCATAGCCTACATGAGCAAGTCGTTGTCTAACCAAGAACGTAATTATAGCGCTACTGAGCGTGAAGCTCTTGCGGTTCTAGTTGCGGTTGAACACTGGCGCTGCTATGTAGAAAATGGTCAAAAATTTATCGTATATACAGATCACTCCGCTCTTAAATGGTTCCTAAAACTAAATAACCCAACCGGTAGACTAGCCCGCTGGGGTGTACGTCTATCTGCGTATAATTTCGAAATAAGACACCGCAGAGGGTCTGAAAACGTAGTACCAGATTTTCTTTCGCGTTCCATTACTATTTCTGCTATTGATAGCGGTTCGGATATCAGCCAAACTACTGATGAATGGTATTTGAACATCTATAATGGTTGCCAGTCTTCTCCTACATCATTCCCGAACTATATAACTAAGAATGGGAAACTATTTAGGTACATGAAAACTATGTGTCCTTTGCACAGAGAGTTCGAATGGAAAGAGGTGGTGCCTAAAGAGAACCGGGATTCTATAATAGAAAAAAATCATTCAGAGCCTTCCGCTGGACATTTAGGCGTTTTTAAAACATATAAACGACTAACACTAAGTTATTACTGGCCAGGCATGCACGCAGATGTTCAGAAATACATATCAACTTGTGATCCATGCATAGCTCATAAACAACAAACGCATGCCCCATTGGGAAAAATGGGTGAACCTAAAGTATGCTCTAGACCATTTCAAACAATTAGTGTGGACCTCGTTGGACCATTACCTCCATCTCGAAAACAAAATTGCTACATATTCGTGGTAACTTGCTGTTTCAGTAAATATTGTCTTTTATTTCCAATTAAGCGGGCTACCGCGGAAATTGTTACAAAAATTCTAGAAGAAAATGTATTTCTTGTTCATGGAATTCCCTCTACGGTAATACTCGACAATGGGAAACAGTTTGTTAGTGCAACCTTAAAAAACATGATTTCCAAATATAAAATACCTAACTTACACTACACACCAAAATACTCACCACACGTCAACACAGTTGAACGTTATAACAAAACTATTATGACAGCCATTTCTACATTCATTGCAAATGATCAACGCGTCTGGGATCTGCTAGTACCTAAAATACAGTTTGCCATAAACAGTTCGGTAAACGAGGTAACTGGTTTCACTCCATCATTTCTAGTCTACGGACGTGAACTTATTTCATGTGGATCACATTACATTAACCCAGAACTAGATAAAGATCTCATTTTCATACCTCGCGATTCGTATGCAGAAAACTTAGGTTACCTGTCTTCGATTTTTAACAAAGTGCAAGCAGCACTATTACAGGCTCACGGCAGGAACTGTCAGTCCTATAACTTACGCAGGAAATCTGCAGAGTTCAACATTGGTGATATCGTATGGAAACGAACTTTCTATCAAAGTGACAAAGACAAATATTTTACAAAAAAGCTAGCACCTAAATTTGTCAAATGTCAAGTAAAAGCCAAAAAATCACCATTAGTATACGAATTAGCAGATATGTCAGGAAAAACATTAGGACAATGGCATGTCAAAGATATAAAACTAACTAATTATAAAGACTAAAATTTATCTATTTAATCTAAAACAAACTATAACTAATTAATTTTTAATACTACAAATCAAAACTAATTTAATTTCATATTAAAACTCTAAAAATATTTACAATAAAACACTATACTAATTGAGTTGTAATTTATTTTGCATAAATCGCTAATAGCGTTTAGCTTGGGCCACCGCCTAAGGAATGCGGTCTGACCTCATTAGCGATGTTTTGTTCAACGATTCATACTTTACTTTTTGCTTTTTGTTATTTATACCTACCGCGTTTTGAGGAAACAAACTAATAAATTAATACACCTTGTAACTAAACTAAGTAAATTTAACTTCTTAAATATTAAACCTACATACTTAAAATATAAGTACCTACCCAAACAACTTTTTGCTAATAAAAAAAAAAAAAAACTTCTAACTACATATAACCAACTTCAGTTCTTCTTCTCTTTTATTTTCTTCTAATGCTATTGGTCTACATCAATAGTATATACAGGATGTTTGTCTACCCATTCATCTCTGTCTTCTCTCACTATGTGCCCTACAGCCATAGTGAATTACCGATCATGGTCTACCCCTTGATCTCAACTTTATATCTATGGCCCTACAGCCATTGGTAAATTACGGAGCGGTCGATTACTCCCTAAATAAGCCCTAATCAAACTATTCACATATCGATGACCTACATCGTTGATATATCTTGGAGCGGGTGATGACTCCCTAAATAAGCCCTAATCACACTATTTAACATTCTAAAAAAGTTCGGTTATATGTAGACTGCTCTGTACTATTTATACACATATTAATAACTACACCTGATTTCCGTGAGTGTATTGTGTTAGCTAAAAACAATACCCTCTGTATAATTGAATGTGACAATACATGAAGTAATGTGTTGCTACTATTTAGATGAGGAATGAATGAAAGTGATGAATGACAGTGATAGGAACAAATGAGTAACGTAAATCAGATGTCATCAGTGGCAGTGTCAGCGGATTTTCCCCAGGAAAAATCCTACGCTAATTGGGGGGGTACTGTAACGTTGCACGTTAATTCTGCTATTAAAATAAACAAACATTTAATTTACTCATAAACATAATCAGAAATAACTGGCAACATTAAAATAAAGTGGATATGGGAGAAGTTGCTATGGCAACATAATAGGGGCGTAGACACCACATGACAATCGTACGTGATTGGCTGCGCTTAATTAGTTCCAGAATCTTCGAAAAACCTCGTTTATAAGCCATTGCAGCGTCATTCTACGGGCACAGACGACCGAGCACCTTGTACTAAACATCTTCACGCTGTTCCTCATTATAAAAAATAGGACGACTAAAGTCTATTAATTTTATAATCTATTTTATAATATATTTCTAATTAAAATCAGTGTTGTGAAAAACCCCAGACGGGTGAGTGTTGCAAATCTAACTATTTTAACTGCTATTTTGCCGCATATATCTACTTGTGTTATTTCCAGCGGGCTTTGTTAATTTAAATAGTAACGATTAAATTAGTTGTTGTGCTATGAATGTTCTGGATACGACGGCTAACTTAGATAGCTACCTACTGCCTATCATTCTAAATTTTCATAACGATAACCGTTAACTGTATTAGTACCTACCTATCTATTCTCTTGTTTTAAATATTGTTTTAAACAATCTGTAATACAGCCTACAGCTTGCTACCTATTATATCTAGTGGAAGATATCCAATTCTATTATAGTGTACTTTTAAATGTGGATGCAGAAAATTATACTTAACTTTTCTTCATCCACCCACATATTTGGATATCATCCATCCTTTGTCTCTCCAAGCCTTTTTATTGTAACGCGCCCCTAGACTGCTTCATCTCGATAACCAACGGAGGCCAGCTCGCTGCTGTCTGCGTGGACCTCTGGGTCTATGGTTGTCGGGATGGGCAGTCGGGAGTGTGTGACCGGACACCATCTAACCGGATCACCCCGACTGCATTCCAGGGTTCTACCAACACCTTTACCTTCACCACCGGCGCGTCTACCCGTGCTGCGCAAGCGACTAGAGGTCCAGGAGCGGTTACTACTGCTTTCCACCGCCGTGTTCAGGGGAGTGGCTGGACAACCCTGCAACGCGCTACGGGACCCTGGCCTACCTCCAGTCTCCGCTACCTACGCCTATAGGATCTGCAGGACAGTAGTGTTCCATAGGCGGTTTAACTTAACGCGATATCGATATCTACCCGACTCATCCCGGCTCACCGGCTCTTCTAATTTTAAATAAATTTGTAACGTATTTCCATAATTTTTTTATTTACATCCACCACCGCTAGCCCTACCTAACGCATAACGTTACAAAACATTCCGCAACACCGGCACATTCCGCAACCCCGGCTTCTCTCTCTTTATCATATACCTAGTCTAGTCTCTCAAGGTCAACCTCCAGTCTACCTATATACAGTTTTACGTAGAAGGACTGCTTCTCAGACCTCGTTAGACTGATAAGATTTTTTGGCTTCTGATTAACTTCCCATACCAACAGCTTTATATGCTTTCAGGAGCTCGGTGTGTCAGTGTTGACCGAGATAAAAATATTTGAAAAAAAAATCACTAGTCAGGGCGCCATGATAAAATCTATTTGTAGTATTTGTATGCTACAACATTATGAAAGATGCTGAAAAGCTACAAGAGCTACGCCACAACCCACAGTAAAGACGATAACCATTATTTACGAACTTAAATTTTTATTTGTCAATCCATACTAATATTATAAATGGGAAAGTGTGTCTGTCGGTTTGTCTGTCTGTATGTTTGTCTTTCTTTCACGGCAAAACGGAGCGATGAATCGACGTGATTTTTTAAGTGGAGATAGTTGAAGGGATGGAGAGTAACATAGGCTACTTTTTGTCTCTTTCTAACGCGAGCGAAGCCGCGGGCAGAAGCTAGTTTATTAATGAACCTAAATTAATTCCTAAATCTCACCAACCTTGGCCTCAACCCCATCTTAACTCCTCAAAGTACAAGCCAAATGCTACCTTGTGGTTACCCTAAAAATGTTAACACGACTAAGGCATTAACCCCTGAAGATTAACCCCCATTTAACAGTGGTCGACTACGGAAGTTATGTCGGTCCATTAAAGTTCATTTTCCTTATTGACTTTCTTGATTTTGTGGACATAGGCTTGATTGCCTATCGATTCTTGGCTGATGGTGAATGAATAGGATTTATTTATTTTGCACTAGCTTTTGACTTGCCATAATATTGGTAATGGCGGATGAAATTGGAGAGTTGAAAGTAGCAAATGATGTCCTACTTTTAGGTTCAAGCTTACTGCAAGTCAAATACATAGTTTCAAAAATGTCAGTTCAGTGACTTAACCGTAAAAGCGTTATTGGCAGACAGTTATTGTCTAATTGTTTATTTATTTATTTACAAAAATACAACTATAGCACTATTACAGAGCATTCCAATTCAATGCTATATGTAAGAATAAATTATACAAAAAAAATAAACATAACATAAACTCAAAATAATTAGTAAAGAAACATTTATAATATATTTTCATTATATACTTTGGCTATAATAAACAGGAATTTTCAATTATATAAAATATATTTTAAATATTTAAAAAGTTATATAAAATACTATGTCAAATAAAAGTAAATTGCAGCTGTAAATATATTAGTTTAGTTACATGCAACAAGTAAAACGAATGTGTGTAATTTATATAACCTCATTTGTTTTAATGTTTGTGGACAGAAGTTATTATTTACTTACCGAAAGCGAACTATAGATGAAAAACCGACCAAAGCGAGTCGGTTCTGTACATGTAGGTATGGCTCTTGCTACAGTATTGTTTTTTACTATTTTTCCATTTGCTTGTGATACATTGTTTCATGAAAAACATGTATGGATGATTATTAATTTAATTAAGTGTCGAAATATGCGAGAAAACCTTTTTTTCTTAACTAATTTGATTTTTCACAGCTCTAAAGAGCAGCAGATATGGTTTTCATTTCAATTAGATACCTCCATACCTCCTCCTCCTCCTCCTCCTGGCATATGCTGAGCTGGACTCCCATTTGGTGCAGCCATGAGACACACACCGCCGTATTGTTATAAGAATCAAATTATAGTCTATGGTCAATTTTTTTTTTAAAGCCAGAACCACACACCTCCACGCGAATCAAGGAAAACTCGTGTTGTCGCTTTGGAATTTCGGATGGAGTCGAATTTTAATAGTGTGGTTCTGGCTTGATTGGTTTATGTTTTTTTTTTCTCTTTTCTTTTTATTATGTTTTTGTTTATTGCCTGTATGTATTGTGTCTTGTTTTGCGCCAAATAAATGCCTTATCTATCTATCTATCTATCTATCTATCTACCATACGTTCACAAAGCGATTCACAACAGACGCGTTTTTCCGGGTCAGAGCCCATTCGTCTCCTAAGATTCGCACCCTGTGCCCATTCGTCCCCTGAAACTTTTGAGGGGCCTATTCGTCCCCTGAAGAATATTTATTTTAATTCATTCTTCTAATATAAGTACATGTATATGTGTATACTGCAGCTTAGTAGTCCTGGTACAGTCGCGCAGAAAAAGGTAAAATTAAAATATAATAATTCCTTAAATATAATATTTAAGTATTTCAAATAAGATTAAGTTTAATAGGCTCTAGGCATTAAGTCAGTCTTCAAAATAATTAATCGATTCGTCGATCGATCGTTTTCTATTTACCACTTCACGTTACTGCGCGCCTAGTACTTTGGATTGATTAAGGTGATCTTGTGAGAAAATTAAGAATACAGTGAATTTTAAATTTTCGTACATGACTACTTCACGTTACTGCGCGCCTAGTACTTTGGATTGATTAAGGTGATCTTGTGAGAAAATTAAAAATACAGTGAATTTTATTTTCGTACATGACTACTTCACGTTACTGCGCGCCTAGTACTTTTGTTCTCTTACCCGTTTTTTTAACAAGCCATTCTATTCTATTCGTAGAGAGACAAAATTACATCATAGCCTATGGACAGGTTATTATTATAAATGTATTAAAATAATAGTCTAAACAGTGTATGTAGTGTGATCTTTAATTTCTCTATGGTACTAAACGTATAGTATGTATAGTCTATGGTCAAGAGGTTTAAATAAATGTCAGTCTGTTCGAAACTACTCTCTCGTTTTATTAGGTTATGGGCCCAGTCTCCATATTTTGCGTTAAAAAGTAATTTTATCGTGGATATTTTGTGAAATATAAACTCTCAGTGGTTACTCGTAGCTGAAAAACTGATAGTCGGACTAGATCTGTTCAGATTAAAAAACTGTGTGTGAAAAAGTTCGTTCATCAAGACCACGTTTTTTGAACAATGGCCGGCAGTTATATCGTTAACGTCCCAAAACTTAAGGGTCGCGAGAACTATGACGAGTGGGCGTTTGCCGCAGAAAACTTCCTCATTCTAGAAGGAGTGGACATCAATAATAAACAGCCAGCGACGACGACTGCTACAGCCGCAATTTTGGACACCGACGCGCAAAAGGCAAAAGCGAAATTGATTATGACAATAGATTCGTCATTGTATGTCCATATCAAGAATGAAAAGACAGTTCAGGATGTGTGGAGTCGCCTGAAATCACTATTCGACGATTCAGGATTTCAAAGAAAAATCAGTTTATTACGCCATCTAATATCAATTCGGCTAGAAGATTGTGAGTCCATGACAATCTATGTGACTCAGATAGTAGATACGGCGCATAAGTTACGAGGAACAGGTTTTCAAATTACTGATGAGTGGGTCGGATGTTTATTGTTGGCCGGATTAACAGAAAAAATTGCCCCAATGATAATGGCGATTGAACATTCGGGCATGACGGTTAGTACAGACGCCATTAAATCAAAATTGTTGGATATGAGTGCGGAGGTTGGCAGCACTGAAAATGAAGGCGCTTTTTTATCAAAAAGTTGGCAGCAGCGCAAGAAAAGTAATAGTGGCAGCACTGCAGAAATGTCAAAGTCAAAAACGTCATCTTCGAAACCTGTCAATGTCATCAAGAAAATTCGTTGCTACTAATGTAAACAAGTCGGACACTATAAGAATCAGTGCAAATACGCTGAAAAAGACAAAGAAAGCACAGTATTTAGCACATTTTACATGAATTCGACATACAAGAAGACGGATTGGTACATAGACTCAGGTGCCAGCTCTCATATGATCTCCAACAAAGAATGTTTATCCGATATTTCCTTCAACTCGTCCGTGAAAGAGATTGTAGTAGCTAACCAAACTACAGTACCAGTATTATGCTCAGGAAACACGAAGTTGACGACTTTAGTGGATGGGGTAGAGTTCGATATCCCAGTAAAAAATGTGTTGTGCATTCCTAACCTCACGACTAATCTTCTATCAGTTAGTGAGTTGATCCGAAATGGAAACAAAGTGACTTTCAGTGAAGACATTTGCAGAATATATAATCGCAAAAATGTACTTGTTGGAAAAGCACAGTTGATAAATGGAGTGTACAAATTGAACATAAAACAAGAAAGTCTGTTTGTTGGCTCGGCAATGCAGGAAACTAGTATGTTATGGCATAGAAGGTTGGGTCATATCAACAGTAAAGACTTGAACAGTATGAAGAATGGCGCTGTGAAGGGAATTTCATATCCCGGCAAGGCAGAAATTGACAAGTTCCAATGTGTCACGTGTTGTGAAGGAAAGCTAGCGAGACAACCATTTTCCCACAAAGGTACCAGAAGTGACAGTGTATTAATAGTAGTGCACGCGGATGTCTGTGGTCCCATGGAGACTGTCTCATTAGGAATGTCAAGGTATTTTCTCCTATTTGTCGATGATTACAGCAGAATGTCATTTGTTTATTTCCTAAAGTCGAAGAGCGAGGTTGTGAAGTACTTCCAGGAGTTTAAAGCTATGGTAGAAAAGCAGACGGGGAAGTGCATCAAGGTACTGAGAACAGACAATGGTGGAGAATTTTGTGGAACAGAGATAGAATGTTTTTTGAAAAAGTGTGGTATTGTGCACCAAAAAACAAATCCATACACGCCACAGCAAAATGGTATGTGTGAAAGGTTGAATCGTACTATAGTGGAAAGAGCCCGATGCCTCCTATTTGATGCTAATATTGAGAAGAAATTCTGGGCTGAGGCCGTAAACACCGCAGTATACTTGCGCAATAGAACTTTGGCTTCAGGCTTACAGAAAACTCCATACGAGCTCTGGTCAGGGAGGAAGCCAGATCTTAGCCACGTACGTGTATTCGGTAGTACAGCAATGGTTCATGTTCCAAAAGTAAAGAGACTGAAATGGGACAAAAAGGCAGTAAAATACACACTTCTTGGATATGCAGAGAACACAAAAGGTTATAGGTTGTATAATCCTATCACCAAGAGCATAATAAACAGCAGAGATGTTGTCATAATGGAGACAAGTAAAGACATGATACAAGCTGTAGTGAAAGAGAGTGAGCCAGATGAACCCAGGACAGAAGAAGAAGAAGAAGAGCAATCGGTGATTGACCCGAATGACAGCACATTTGTACCCGATGATGAGTCTTCCAGAGGTTCGTCCAGTGCTGATGAATATTGTGACCCAGAGAATGAGTTAGTACAACTTGAGCCCGTTGACAACCCAAGTATAGAAAAACGTCAGAGGAGGAAACCAGAAAGGTATGGGTACAGTAATGTGAGTATGACTAATGTAGACATAGGAGAAGAAACATTAACCTATGAAGATGTCATGAACTGCTCAGAACGGGAACAATGGTGCCAAGCAATGGAGGAAGAGCTGCAGTCATTCCATGAAAATGAAGCATGGGAGCTAGTGGAGAAACCCAGTGATGCTTGTGTTGTTCAGTGTAAGTGGGTGTACAAAAAGAAGTTAAATAGTGACGATACAGTAAGATATAGAGCCAGATTGGTGGCCAAAGGTTTTACCCAAGTACATGGCATTGACTATAATGAAACCTTTTCGCCGGTTCTTAAATATTCTACCTTGAAACTATTGTTTGCTATTAGTGTTAACTTAGATTTAAGCATAAGACATTTAGATGTTACAACCGCCTTTTTAAATGGCCATCTTGATGAAATAGTCTATATGCAATTGCCCCAGAATTTGAAATGTGAAAATAATATGTGTAAAGTCCTGAAGTTAAAAAAGGCCATTTATGGACTCAAGCAGTCAGCAAGAGCCTGGTATAAAAAGGCTGAAAATTGTTTACTTGAGCTAGGTTATAAGAAATCTGCTTATGAACCATGTTTGTTTATAAAAAGTCATGGTAATGTTAAAACTTTTATAGCTCTGTTTGTTGATGATTTTTTCATTTTTTCAAATTGTAACAAGGAAGTAGATTACCTAAAAGGTCAGTTAAGTACCAGCTTTAAGTTAAAAGACTTAGGTGAATTAAAGCAGTGTTTGGGTATGAATGTTAAGATAGAAAAAGATAAGATTTGTGTTGATCAAGAAAAATTTATAGAAAGATTGTTGTCTAAATTTAATATGAAAAATTGTAAAAGTGCAGAGCTATGGAGGTAAATTTGAAACTTGAAAAAAGTGAGAATGTATCAAGTCAATATCCTTATCAGCAATTGATAGGAAGCCTGATGTATCTTTCAGTACTAACGAGACCAGATATATCATTTTGTGTCAGCTATTTAAGCCAATTTAATAATTGTTTTAGTGAAATCCACTGGAAACATGCAAAAAGAGTACTAAAATATTTAAGTAGTACAAAATCTTTGGTTTAATGTATGTAAAAAATGATTCAGATATTGTTGGATTTGTTGATGCAGATTGGGCCTCAGATACTGTTGATAGGCGCTCCTATACTGGTTTTTGTTTTATATACTCAGAATGTATTGTTTCACATGAGTGTCGAAAACAGCAAACAGTTGCATTATCGAGCACTGAAGCCGAATATATGGCGATTTGTGAGGCCAGTAAAGAGGCTATTTTTCTTAAGAACATGTTACATGAGCTAGTAAATAGGAAAAATGGGTCAATAACTATGTATAATGATAATCAAAGTGCTCAAAATCTTTCAAAAAACTCGATGTACCACAAAAGAAGCAAACACATTGATGTCAGATTCCATTTTATTAGAGAGGCTATTGAAAATAAACTAGTTACAATAAAGTATTTAAGTACTGTAGAAATGCCAGCTATTTACAAAAAGTCTATGTAAAGTAAAGCATAATAATTTTGTTAAGAAAATTGGTGTTGTGAATGTTGAGAAATAACTGTGTTTAGATTATTTTAATAAGTGGTGGTATTATTATAAATGTATTAAAATAATAATCTAAACAGTGTATGTAGTGTGATCTATAATTTCTCTATGGTACTAAACGTATAGTATGTATAGTCTATGGTCAAGAGGTTTAAATAAATGTCAGTCTGTTCGAAACTACTCTCTCGTTTTATTACAGGTTATATTATTATCATGACGGATTATCATTCATCATAGCTCTTTTTTCAATGATCTGTTATGATTTATTAAATTAAGTGCGTTAATAAACTGTTCGCAAGTGTACTATGTTAACCGTTTCTTAGGTAAAATATAGCTAATTTTATCTCAGGGGACCAATAGGCACCTGAATAGGTGCCGAATCTTTAACTTATATTGTGTATATATTAGAGGAGACGAATGGGTACCTTAAAAATAATATTTTTTATTAAAATATTAATTGGTCCCCTACCAGGAGACCAATGGGCACCTAAATAGGGGCCGAATCCACAACTTTTATGCTGGGGGACAAATCTTAGGGGACGAATGGGCTCTGACCCGTTTTTCCATTTTAGGTACGAAACCATAAAACTGATTTTATAGTCCCTAATTAATTTTTCATTCCACCTATTCGAAAAAGACGACTTTGTTCCCCTTTAAGTACGCCCAAAGGTGGTGTTTTCTATAAGAAACTTTCAGCGGGCAATAATGACGCTCCAAATTCAAAAAGTGTGCCTAATAGTAGATTAGTAGCCAAGGGCTGTAAGTCATCAATTGCAGCCCGAGATATTCAGGCGCACGAGCGCAGCGAGGGCATTTAAGGCACTTAATACAATAAAGTATGAAGTGCTTTTTCATAGGGGATGATGAAAAGTAGGTGTATCACTCGGGCGCAAAAATATTACTTTGCGCCCTAGTAATACAATCTACTATTTGGCTCGGGCGACGTACTTACACCCCTCCGTACAAGAATCCCTCACTTCGCTCTGGATTTAAAAAACGCCCTCGCCGTAAAAATATTACTTTGCGCCCTTGTAATATAATCTACTATTAGCACATATTATGCTTGCTAAGAAATCGCTAATAGAACATGTTTCTCCAGTCATTTTGTAAAGGCGAATTACTTTGAGTATTAAATCTCCTAAGACACGTCTGGTAGGATTTAATTTTGCCTTTGTGATGTAAGTAACTAATTAACTAGGGATTTGAAATCTTAATTGATTTTGTACCTGTGTGATTACAGAACTAATTGGTAATTTATATGTAGGTACAAAATACAATGCTAGTGCTAAAAAACGTTCTAATTAGTTCTTTTGTTTTTTTTTATTAATCGGGCGAAGATTCTTCGAGAAACTGTTGTTTCTCAAAAACGTTCGTCGTTTAATCATCATCATCTCATCATCTCCCTAGGCTTTTCCCAACTATGTTGGGCTTGGCTTGCAGCCTAACCGGATTCAGCTGGATACCAGTGTTTTACGGAAAGCGACTGCCTATCAGACCCTCACAACCCAGTAACTGGGCGACACGATACGCCTTAGATAGACCGGTCAGACTGTCTGGCTTCTTACTCGTAACGACTGTCAAATTTCCACGAATGACAACCGGGACCAACGGCTTGACATGCTTTTCGAGGCACGGGAGAACGTTCTTTGTTCAATAAAAACGAAAAAAAAAACCTAATAACTTTGCGAAAAAACGAAACAGGGTTCAACAAATTATCGAACAAAACGTTAACGAGCCACCGTTAAGCCCAGAGGGTCCGTACATAAAACCCATTAAGAATAAGGAAGATTTTCCTCCTTTTTGTAGACATAACAACGACTTTAATTGGAGAACTGTGATTGGTTTTTATTATCTTTTATTTTTTAGACTAAGCTTTATGGATTCTGTCTGGCGGGCTCGTACGTACTGTCAACGTTTCACTGTAAACAGACTCATCGCTAGAACACGGCTTAACAGCGATACTAATCATCGCTAGAACATCGATTCACCGCAAGTCATCGCTAGTACATACATTTTACATACGGGGCCGTACATACCACCGACATAGCTGTGAAACCAGCCCAAAAGAATCTTAAACGAACACACAAGGGGCTTACAAGCAAGGGGTAACATGGAGGTCGTGTGTCAGAATCAACAGGTCAACATTCCTTCACTCTCGGTCCTTTTCATTCACTAAATCTTTGCATCACTTGTGTGTTCTTTTTTTCTATGCTGTCAATTTTACAGCACAAAGATGAAAACACGGCATAGAAAGAATTTATAATAAGCTTCCGAAATGCAGCTTGGTAGGGGTTAGGGCCGCAGAGGTTCGTCCGTTCCGGACAAAACAGGTCTTCAATCTATACAGGGTGTCCCACGGCAATGCCACATGGAGGGAAAGTACCTTAATTATTGAAGATAGAACATTTTACTGAAAGAAGACATTATTTGAATTTTGAAAACTTTTTAAACTGCATTCATAGATATTTAAATAATTACCTAGTTGAACCGGGAATCGAACCTGTTACTCTAGAAATTTAATCAGCCTGTAGTTTTATCCTACTGATCGAAAGGCTTCATCACAAGGATTATTTTTTGCTAAATAACATAGTGTTAAAAATAAAAGAAAGACCATGAATTTTATCATTTTTAATAAAAAAATAGTCAATTTCAAATGCTCAAAACTAGTCACTTCTTCTTGAATACAAAGTGATAACTTTTAATTATTTCGTTCCCTGACGACTTTTTGGTCTTGTTTTGGTGGATATTTATTTATTTAAATGTTGTGTACTACTCAAGTGAGTAGATTATTTAGTAATAAGTAGTTATCATTGTCAATTGTATGTCCTTACGGCATTGTAAGCTTTTAACTTTTCAGAACAAAAATTTACTTTAAATGTTAAAACTCAAGGTCTTCCTTTTATTTGTGACACTATGTTATTTAGCAAAAAATAATCCTTATGATGAAACCTTTCGATCGGTATGATTAAACAACAGGGTGATTATTTTTTCTCGTGGAACAAGTTCGATTCCCGGCCCAACCATTCAATTATTTAAAAATCTTTGAATGCAGTTAATTCACATAATGTCTTCTTTCAGTAAAATGTTCTATCTACAATATTTAAGGTACTTTCCCTCCATGTGGCATTGCCGTGGGACACCCTGTATAAAATCCTAAACTATTGTAAAGCCATTAATTCCACCTATGTCCAGTGTTTTTTTTACAACATGCGCATACAATTTAGATAAATAAATGGACTTGATTGGCCAAACCGATGGTCTTAAAGGGAGTTTTTACTATTTTTGAGGGATGTTACGGACGATACTTGTTTAAGCTAATTTTATACGGTCAGAATATAATGGTTTTAAATTAATTTATTTTGTATGGTCAAAATAAAAATAAATGAAGTCCAAAACACCAAGGAGTTAAATAGAGATAACTTCTGTTTCGACCGAAGTGGACTAAAATCGGCAGCCGAAACGCCCTCTAAGCCCAACATACGAGCGTGAAAACACGTAGATAGACTGATATTGTAGTCTGTGGTCTAGCCTCTATTTTTGCTGGTGTTTGCACTCAATCAAAGCGTGAATAATAAATAGCAGAGTACTCGTAATAATAGACTACTGCAATATTCAGAATAGCATTAGGTTTGTGTACAATTGGACAGTAAGGCCCGTATTAATAGACGTCACTCAACTCAGAGACGCTCTCAAGTCTCTTGCTGCCCTTGTCATTCTAAAGGGGAAAAATAAGGACAGCAATAAACTTGAGAGAGTCTCAGAATTGAGTGACGTCTATTAATACGGGCCTTAGACGCTGATATATTTAGATACCGCGCAGACTACAAACTTTTTGCTGGTCAACTTTTTTGTTGGATCTTAAGGATCCTCGCTTACGTGATAGTGTAATAGAGATGTCGACAGCATTAAAAAAATGGCATTCTGTTTAGTCCGTCCAATAGACCGTCCAAAAATACTGAACACATATTTAATGCATGATCAAATTAATAAAATAATAAAAATATGAAGAGCATTAAGGTCCCGGAATGGGCTTGTGACGTCACTGTTTAAGTAAAAATTGTACGGAGTCGTGACATCACGCGAAACTTCAACGCAATCGTCGTCATTTTTCGTTACCTAGAAAAAAATACGCGTTCAAATTATTTTGTTTTTTTTTTGTATTTATTTATTCATTTGATCAAGCAAAAAATATGTGCCATTTTTAATGTCATCCCTATTACTTTGACGGGTTTTCAAGTGCATACACTATGCTGATAGTTTAGACTCGACAAACATTGAACATTGGGTTAATTCCAAGCTTTCAACCTTTTACACGCGAGATTTTTGACGTGCGGCTTAACAAACCGCAGCCATATTTATAGAGCACCTAAGAAATTAAACATGTTGATTTATTCTGGGGTTTGCACGGTATTAAATAGTATTATCTATATGTATAAAATGGTAAACTGAATGATTGATTTACTGACTAATATTAATATTTTCAATGCATGCCCAAACCAAAAAGGTTTGAGTTTGGGTTTGCATTTACAATAGTACAGCTTTAGTTAGTTTTCTGAAATACATGTAAAATAGATTTTTATATTTCACCATTGTTCATCATTCTAGCATATACAAACCATTTTCAGCTTAAAATATGAAATAACATAAAATATTTGCACGAAAATCGAGTTTCTATGATGGATATACCATTCAAACTGGGCCTACAAATGCATGTACATATTTGGCTCTGACAGGCTTCCTATTGTAGATTTATTTGTCCAAAATAAACATTTATAGGGTGCACTGTTGCAATAAATTGTTTCTTTGTTTCATAAACTTGCTTGCTGCTCGTTTTTTTACACAAATACATATTTGGGTAGTTTGCACCATTAACCAATAAATGTTAGACACAACTTCTATAAAACCTCCTTTAGTTTCAGCCTAATAAATTCGGATCATTCTCAATTTGCTATAAAATTAGATTTTTAGTTGCTTTGAATGAATAAATGGATAGTCAACTGAGTTGTTATTTTAGTGACGTCATAAGTTGCCATTGCCATACAAAATATATTAGAGAATTGCGTTTTGACAGCTCATAAAAAGTACGTCATTTGATAATGGTGGAAACTACCCAATTATCATTACCTATTAAAGAAACGTGTATTGTGTATATTTATAACAAGACATTTTACCGTTCTTTTATTATATTATTGATATTAAATAAACATTTTAATTCTCTTAAAAATAATAGGCTGTTATAATAAGCTCTTTACAATAAATAAATAATAATAAATAAATAAATAAATATCCTGGGACATCTTACACACGGCCATCTGATCCCAAGCTAAGCAGAGCTTGTGTTATGGTAATCAGACAACTGATATACATACTTATATACTTTTTTTAAATACATACATATTATAGATAAATAACACCCAGACACAGAACAAACAATTATGCTCATCACACAAAGTTTGTCCTGGGTGGGAATCGAACCCACGACCTCTGGCTTAGCAGTCATGGTCACTGACCACTAGACCAACAGGCCCGTCTATAACAATAATAAACAATAATAACAATAATATGCTCTTAACAATAATTTATTGACATTGACTAAATTGAAAAGCTTTTCATTTCTGCAAACACACTATTTCATCAACCTCCAAATCCCAATAGCTCACAATAAATAAATATACGTATAAAATCAATTTTCAGCCCCGTATCCCTTCGGCACTTTACTTTTATGAATAAATATGAGATAAACGGCACCTTACACGACATGGGGTCATTTGTGGTCCCATGATACCGTACATACATTAACTAAACGCAGAGGTTCTCAATATTTTAAAAAGGTTTTATTTAGTGATCTTTGGTAAAAAAGAAAAATACCTATTCTGAAATTCTTAAGTTATATTTCAAACTCATATTCTTAAGCCTTTTTCTTAAGTTATAAATTACAGGAAAAATGTAAGAAACCTTTTTGTACAAGTGCGACTTACACTTGATTGTTTTTTATTTGATTTACAGGTTTACTAGCTGTAAATCAAATAAAAAACAATCAACCTTACAGCGACTCCCTTTTAAAAGACGGTATTATTTTATATGTACCTCCAGCAGAATACAAACCCATTCAGTAGTTTCTGAGTTTATCACAAACAGCAGATTTTGTTTTATGAAAGCTCTAATAGTTGTAGCTAATGAGATTAGCGTATTCAGCCAAACAAAAAAAACTCTCCAGTTCTATAATCTTAATACATATATTATAAACATCCGGCACCGGGATTACGTATCTTGCAATAGCCGAGCGATCGCGATAATTTAGCAATATTTGTTGCTCAAACGTCAATTCAAAATACGTCACGTCAAAAAGCAATCTAGCGATAGTGCTGCCTCTGTGGAGCAATCAGTTAACTAAAATATGCATTTTTCGTTTGGTGGTTTCGTATTTATTTAGTATGGTTTTTAAGAGCAAAGTTAAGTTTTTTTTGTTAAAGGTGATATTTAATTAGTTCCAGCGATTGCTACTTTATCGTCATCGTAGCAATAAGTGTATTAGAACAATCAGCGAGCGATTAGCAATCGGTTCATACATAATACGATTTTTTTTGACGATCGCGCGGTGATCGCGCTATCACTGCGCAAATATTGCTGATTGCTGTTTCATAGGTAATAACCCCGCCGGTGCAGTTTGATCTAACTTGAAATATAGACCATATTTTATTTCGATAGACCGCATCAGTTAGTATTATTATAGATATTCAAAAAAAATCGATTTATGTCTACGTCACAATCTACTGAGCATTGCTAAACGAAGCTATGAAACGGTAACAGTTTCAGAATCCCTGGCTAACGCATTGTCGGGTCAAGCCGTATGTCATCCAAATTCCTTTGGCGCTCAAACTCGATATGATTAAGGGTGTTCGGCTATGGGAGGGTCATGGGAGTGACGAAGGATTTGTGCGGAGTAATGGAGGAAGTGTGCGTTCGAATATAAAGCGCTGCTTTTAAAAATGTGTTCTTTGTAAAATTGTGGCTGAGATATTGTGAGGGTAGAGCAGATTTTGGCAGTAAGGAGTATTATACCACACTGTGAAAAAAAAATAAGATGAAGGGCTTATGGGCTGGTGCATTAATGATGATTTGGGGTATTAAATCTCCCAAGACACGTCTTGTAGGATTTAATTTATCTTTGTGATGTAAGTAACAAATCAACTAGGGATTTCAAATCTTAATTGATTTTGTACCTGTGTAATTACAGAACCAATTAGTAATTTATATGTTCAAAATACCATAACAGTGCTAATAAAACGTCCTAATTGGTTTTTTGTTCTTTTTTCAATTAATCGGACGAAGATTCTTCGAGAAATAGACGAGACGACAAAAAAAGTAATTAGTCCGTCAGATAGATTATCAAAAAATTTTGGGCACGTATTTTTTCTTTTTTCTCGTAAACGAAGAATGACGACGACACAGTGCGTTGAAGTTGCGCATGACGTCACGATCTGATACAATTTTTGCAGGACGGTGACGTGAAAAGCCCCCACTCCGGAACTTTGTTGCTCTTTAACTTTGTATTTTTTTATTAATTTGATCAAGCAAAAAATACGTGTCCCGTATTTTCGGCCGTTCTATCAGACGGACTAGATAGAATGTAATTTTTTTTAATGCTGTCGTCATCCCTATTGTTCTTTTGTGCAACCGTTAACACGTTAACGGTAAGACTATGGCTTAGAAGCATACACTGGTTTTCGAATTAGTTACGCAGTGCCTAACCACCTTCAATGCACGCTAATGATTTAAACAATAAGTAAAAGTAACAGTAATAATCTACTTTTGTAGTTAAACAAAAGTAACATCTACGTTTCTACCTGACTTTACCTATCCAACAAGCCATCAACAAGCCGTCCATTTTAATTTAAAGTTAAAAACCTAGCTTTTTATCGACAATGAATGAATGCGACGAGATGCGAACTCTCCATTCGGAGGCTACTCTTAGAAAATAAAATGCACCAGAGACGCAGCATCTGGGTCAAGGTTTTAAACTGGGGCCATGAAGACAGCGGGCGTAGAATGGCGGTTCAGTGTAGTGAAACATGGCGGCTCGGCTCTCGTACCTTACTCGGTCAGTTTCATGTATGGAGTTTTGATTGTAAAGCTGGGCAGACAGCTTTACACGTTTTGTAAGTTTTAAGAATAAAATAGTCGGTCGAAGGTGTACACATCGCTCTTTCGGAATTTTGCTTAAACGCGTGTTGTGCGTGCGTCGTCTAGAACACATTTGATTGCGTGCTTTTATTGAGGAGGACGTTTACACTCACTATTATACTTTTTTCCGCTGTGTCCGCTTACTGCGTGGCCACAACCTCAGAGGCTTGATAAACGTAGATGTCAGTTTATTTTATGTAATTACTGAAGCCAGTGGAAGTTTAAGTGGCCGTAACTTATTTAAATATAGTTGGGAACTGTTTTTATAGTCAATTTTGCGTGTAAATGCTTTGGAAGGCTGTGAAAAGTCATAATTGTTGTAATTTCTAGAACTGTTTCTACAAGTGTTATTAGTATAATTTGATAGATAATTTCTACTGTATTATGAGTAGTTTATTTTACACATCAGGTTAAAAAATACTAGAGAGCGTTGTATTCACAGGAAATTAAAGCCACGAGACTCTTCAGTATTTATAATAAATAGAAGATTATTAATCCTTCGGACACACGTGATTTGAGACACAATAGAAAGACAATAGCAGCCCGACAGCCGGCTGTCGGTTGGTCGTTAAAAGCTTTTTTTTATATATTTTTTTATTAAAGGTTAAACTACACATGTTCTGTGTTTTCACCCAACATCTTAGTCAGATTTTTTTTACGAAGTCTTCTTACATTAATATATCATTATCATATCATATATCAGTGAAACCCGAGATTGAAGTCACATTTTTGAACTTGTTTGCTTAAATCTCAAGCAAGAATGGACCTTAACCATCTATTACAACACTACCATACCATTATATCTAAATGCATATAAATCTCCGCTGCATCCATCTCCACTTTATTCCATTCCATTCGGTCTGGAATCCAGATTAAGCTGAATATGTCCAGCGAACTGGAATCATCGATTACCAAGCTTGATGCGATGCAGTAAGACAAATATGGCTGCCAAATACAATATCAATGTGGGATGGTACATTAAACTGGTGAAGTGTGAGTCGAAATCATACACGAAGGTTTCTGGTACCGCTGTACAATATTATAGAAAACTCTCTTTTGCCCGCCACTTCGTAAGTGTAGATTAATAGCACCCGTTGCCGAAGGATTTCCGGGATGAAAACTATCCTATGTCCTTTCTCGGGTTCCAGACTAATAATAAAATAATAATAATACCAGCCTATAACTGTCCCACTGCTGGGCAAAGGCCTCTTCTCATACAGAGAAGGCACGAGCATTGACCACCACGCTTGCTCAAGGCGGGTTGGCGATTTCGGACTTATATTAACTACAAGTCCAGGTTTCCTCACGATGTTTTCCTTCACCGATGTCTGTGATGTCTAAGATAAACTTTAGAAAGTACATATTTATTTATTTATTTATTTAAAAAGGCTTACCTACAACTGTTACACTAATAAACACTATAAAAAAAAGATACAAGCGATAGTGCTAGCTAAGTGTACAATATTAAGCGGTAAACACAGAAAGCAAAAAATATAAGCATTCAAGTAGGGAACCCAAAAAAAATATATTTTTCGTATGAATTGAAAAATATAATTGCAAAAAATATAAGCAAAAAATATATTTTTCATATGAATTGAAAAAGTCACATTGGTGGCATGAGAGGCGGGCGCCTTAACCACTAGGCCATCCAGACTAATATCTGTACCAAATTTTATTCAAATCGATTCAGTAGTTTAGGCGTGAAGAACAGACAGACAGAGTTACTTTCGCATTTCGCAAAATAATAGTATTGTGTCGAGTGAAAGTGTTTGTTTTATATAGATTCACATAAAATACAATGTGAGCACTATGTCTTTACATTTCTTCTGTCTGTCATTGACTGATTGTACTCTGGTAGCTGGGAGTTTGTCATGCTCACTCAAATGTCTCACTGACGCGGACGGTGGCGTGTGTGTTGGATCATTTGGTTCCCTTCAAAATGGGTGAGCTAATTGGTGCCGATCCACACGTCATGTTCGTGAACGGGCGCTGTCTGCTGAGACTGGTCATCTCTTAGCTGCCACAGTTATTTTAAAATTTGATTTGTTTATTCCTTAAATTTACAATATCTCTTACATTATTACTTGTTACGTTGTTCTCACATGCCTAGTACTTTAAATTCTACAATGAATGATGTAACCAAATTTTTGCAATTTATTGATTTTAAAAGAGTGTCCATGGAGTTTCTTGCTCGCTCTTCTCGCTCTTCTTATAAATGAACTCAAACTCAAAACTATTTTAGTTTTGAGCTTGAGTTCATTTATAATATTAGTACGGATCAAGAAGAAACACGATTTTTGTATAACTTCTATGGCTGGCTTTAGACCTGAACAATATTTAAGGAATATGTAGGGTATCGACTGGTGGTTTCTTTTGGATCTATTTTAATTTTAGCAGTTAACCTATAAACGACCAACCTACAGCGGGCTACCGGACTGCTATTTTCTTTCTATTGTGTCTGAAATCACGTGTGTTGGAAGGATTAATACGTATTTAGTCATTTGAAACACAACACATATCCAAAATTTTAAGTTATTCGCGTAATTAGACTTTTCATAAATTACAAAAATCGACTCTAGAATCGTATACGTAAGATTGTAAAGTTTACATTAGAAAAAATCGACTTCAAAGCGACTAAATAACTTTATATTTACAAGTAACAATATGAATGTCATAAAATTCAACACAAAACTCGCCATTCACACAAATAAAAAAATACAAATCCTAAAAAGTCAAAAGCTTATTATATCTGAGGTTTCAAATATTTACATATTTTTTCCGTAAAAATCCACATTTTATCGTCCCTCAGTAAACAGGTTTATTTCAATCAAAGACTTTGAATGTTCCAGCAGCGTCCAAAGAAACAAAATAAACATTTTTGCCGCAGTCTCAATTTATTTCAATTTTCCTCTTGATATCCGCAGTTTATTTTAAAAGGACTTCGTTTATAATTAATTGATATTAATAGAGATTTCTGAAATCTCAAAATTATTTTTAGCCGACGACAATGTAAATTAAAATAAATTACTTTTGCGTCACTTGCAGAATGGTCAGGGAATTGTACCAGGATGTCTGAAGTATGTACATACGGATTACAATATATATTATTACGGATTACATTACGTATTATAATATTCTATCAACAATGGACTCTTTAATAAGTAGGTGCACATCTATTCTAAAAGTAGATATTCTCTATAAAAGTAGATTTCTAGGAAAATAAATATGTATATATTTATATATTATTTGTATTTTTAACATTTATTTAATTACGTTATATTTATGTGATTATTTATTTTATTACGATTATGTATTTTTATTGATTTGTACTTTTTGTCTTATTAAACATATTTTCTCTTGCACCTACCATCATATCTCTGCACTACCGATGGTTGACTGGTAGAGAATGCCGTCCGCTCCGCTCTGTACATTAATTTTGTGCATAAAGTATATATAAATATACTTAAATCTCTACTTTGTATACTAAAAAAAATATTAAAAAACAAAAACCCGAATGCGTGAAGTTAATTTTAAAAAATACGTTACAAATATAACTGAAATAAAAACTGAAAACAAAGAAACTATAAAAGTATAATTTTATGAGAAACAGACAAATATTAATACATATCTAATCGTAATAATCGCATAAGCAAATCGTATTGTTTAAACTTATCAAGAAACTAAAAAACCTATTTTAATCTAACAGAAACCTTTCTATAGGATTGTTCATACGCAGAAAAATGCAATAAAATGTGGCACAGATAAAAGAATACGAGCGAACCCGGGCGAACTAATAATCACTTTGCCTTCACATTCCGAGATAATGGTATTCGATGTATGATACAAATGTATTTGAAGCCTGGCCTTTTGAGATTTTAATTTATTGGGTCAAAAATGTAGGTTCCATGAAAGGTCGCCTTTTTCTGTTTTCTTTTTTTGTTTATACTGTGTCACAGTCTAGTAAGAGATTTTTTCAAGTTTCTGCGTCAACTAGAACTAAAGCCTTCACGGCACAAAGCTCAGGCTGAGGCTACAGTAGGCAGCGATTTGCGATGTGACTGGAAGAGCGAAACGAGATAAACATGGAATGGCTACATTATAAGCGAAAATCTGGCGTATATTCGATTCAATTTCGCTGATACGTCGATGTAGCCGGTGCCGCGATTACAGTAATGTGGTTCCTGTCGCAGAAATAATCAAAGATCGCTAGTAATATTTGATGAACGGTGTAGCCATTTAGTGAGAATCCATGTATTTGTTTCAATCGCTCGTGCGTCGCAGTTCGCGTCGCAGCCTAGTGTAGCCTCAGCCTCACGGTTCCAGGCTTGGTATCATTTTGTCGCATTTTTGCTACTTGGAAATTGTTCACATTTTGGTACCCATTTTGTCAAAATACGTACGTAATACGCTATAGTTAGGTATGATTAGGTTCGATATTACACCATAAGTACAAATCAATGTGTAATATATCACTAACGTACAGTTATTTTAGCAATAGAGCCAAATAGCTGGAGTAATATTATTTATTGTGACTGATTTTATACAGATAGTAGTTTTATTATTGCTACTCCTTCTAAAAAAGATTTCTGAATTCACTTTGTTTTTATTTTATAAAACTACAGCCTAGTATCTATTGTCACACTGCATGGCCTCTTCTCATACCGAGAAGACAGGCTTGCTCAAGGCGGTATGAAAGTAAATACAAATGGAAAAATCGTATTGGAAAACTATCAGCTGCAATAATAATAACGACACACATTCATTCTGAATCAAAGTAATTCTTGTTTATTAGTGTTTTTCCTCGCGAAAACCCAAATGTATCATTTTATTACAGTTTATTGTTTTATACACACTCCTACGCATACACCAATTGATCTGATCGGCCTGTTTCTATAAGCATTGAGGCAAACAAAATGCTGTCTGTCTGTCTAAATGGTGCTGATTGTTTTATTACTTTGAAAGACGTGTAGAAACTTGGAAAATATTGATGGAATTAGTATTGTAATATTTAATTTGGACTTGAAAATGATTGCCTTATTCCCTATCTCTTTTCGGGACGGCTTCCAGTCTAATCGGGTTGAGCTGAATAATAATGCAAGAACAACCAATAACAACACAGCTCTGTTACTGGTTAACACTATACCCACAATGATTAGGTAAAGATTTAAAAAATAAATATTTAAATTACGTTGCCATAAATAAATATATATAACTAGCTTTCGCCCGCGGCTTCGCCTGCGTGGATGTCGTACTTCTGTCCTCTATTTTAACCCTGAAGGTGTTAAATGATTAGTGGCTATTTACTCTTCACAAAGAATAAACCTTCCAAGTTTCATGTCTGTAGTTAGTTAAATAACAAACGCGTTTAATATAGTCAGTGAGTTTAATATTATATATGTAATAATATACCGCAGTTTCACCCGCGTTATCTTTTTTAAAGGATGGGAATTGATCAAATGACTTCTCATGAGGGCGTGGCAGACTTTTACTGACTAAACTTTTACTGACTAAACCTCTCTACAGTTTTATTATAAGTATAGATATAGATGATTGACAAAAATTCAAGCTTCATAAGTAATGTCTGCCAAAAGTCTATCAATTCATACACAGAATGTCATGAAGTCTTAACCTTTCGGCAATCAATCGACAGCCGGATGTCGCGCTGCTATTGTCTTTTCTATTGTGTCTCAAATCACGTGTGTTTGGAGGTTTAAGATTTACGAATAGTACTGTTAAATGTTCAGTTTTCAAAAACATTTCCATGTTATACGTACGAACGAAAAAAACCCAAGAGAACTTCAAAAACCGACATTAGGGTTCAAACACATTACACAGCCCACAACACAACAAAAAATAAGTGTACCCAATAATTTAGACTTTCGCAGACATAAATCTATTTATCTAAAGCTTTCGAGGTCCACAGACACTCATATCTTCTTCAAGATGGACGCCAGACCGTATCCATTAAGAGTCTGAGTGGTAGTCTCGTGATCAATCAGCAGGGTGCTACAAAAGGCACGTTGTCAGTTTAGAGCACTGACTTATTGGGAGCCCTGAGTTTTTTATCAACAAAAGAAGATGTATAAGGATATGTAATTTGGGGGCTAATGCTTGAGAGACTTTAGAGTGGGATGGAATTATATTTATGAAGTGAGTTAGTTAATAATACACCTTTATTATAAGGCAACTGAATGGCGCATAGAAAAAATACACAAATACGTGTTAAACATAACACGTCAATATTGTTTTAACGAACGACGGGGCCAATGTTTCCTAGCCAGGGTTTTTTATTGTATAAAAAGAAATATCCGAAACAAACTCCGAGAAAAAAATCTCGCTTGAATTTCATGTATTGGTCAGATCATGCACAGGCCATTTAAGTTTATGACTGTTGACCGTAGTACTCTGTGGATGTGGGAAGCAGAAGATGACAGAAGAAGAACAAAGATTTGACTGGACTTGTCCGGAAAGGGCAACAATATCTCAGAAAGCTAAACATTGTAGTTATTTTCATAGGTGAATTGATTTTAAATGTGCTATTGTTCTTCGTTTTCTAGTATCAAGTGCGAAGACATCTCGTTTCAAACTCACATAAAAAAACAATAGGTTTTTCCAAGAGGAGGTGATTTCAGTGGTGTCTGTATAAGTTGACCTTGATTTGCACAAACTAATATACAAAGCCAATAGTAGATATATGGCAAAATAATCTATTTTAACGATAAAGAGTAGTTTTCTTCCAGGGCCCACTAAAACTTTCGATCCTATATATATATCAGGCGAGTGCCTTTAGCATTCACGGACTTCAGCCAATTTACATACTTTACAAATTTCACCAAACTACATTTTGTACAAAACACAACACTCCTATGATCCCGGACGGTAACTTAGCATCTATTACCCTTTGCAACTTATTACTACATTGTCATGAAAGGTGTAACGTGTGCCGAAACTCAAGGCGATGCGGTGCCTCATGTGAAGAATACTAATGCCCTATTTTTGTGCCTGGCTATGTCCTTCGCGTGTCTTGCCTATGTCCCGTTATTGGGTAAAATATGGATCATCCGTGGACAGTTGTGACGTGCTGAGGTTTTGAGTGTGTTTGCTTAATCTTGGTAGGTTTAAGGGTTGTGTGATGTTTTATTTTCTGCTAAGTTGGTTGTCTGTTTAAGAGTGAAACGGAAAAATGATAGAATAATATTAAACAATAATAAAATCGGACTTTTTTGTTCCTTTACTAATGATATAAATCATTGCTTCTTGCCTAAAAAATTTATCAACGCGCAACGGGAAAATATCTAGATCAACGGGAATCACCCAGTAACTTTTGATTTTCTCACTAATCAAAATATGCGGTATAGCGAGTCGCCCGATCTTCGCACGGGTGTTACAAATCTCTCAAAATCTCGGCTTTCCTATGCTATAGTATGCATACTCTATCTAAAATAAAAGCCGTAGGGTTTCGTAGTTTCCCGTCCGTCACAATAAGTGTTGCCACTTATGAGTTTAAATAAAGGCTATTTGTTACGTTGACATACAAAGTACGCAGAAATTATTTTGTACAACCTTTTTGTCTTTTTTGTACAAAAACTGTTCTTTCCATCAATTCAAAATAATTTTCCAAGAAAATCCATATAAAGTTCTACTTTTCAGATTTTTTTCATATTTTTTAAACATATGGTTCAAAAGTTAGAGTGACACATTGTTTTTTACTTTTGGGGCGATTATTTCCGAAAGTATTTACATTATCATAAAATGATTGTAGTAAACCCCTATTAATTTTTAAATACCTATCCAACAATATATCACACGTTAGGGTTGAAATAAAAAAAAAAACACTTCCCGCTTTACATATACCCTAATAAAACAGTTTTTTCAATTTTTATTTTACCACTTTGTTGGCGTGATTGATATACATATTGGTACCAAATTTCAGCTTTCTAGTGCTAACGGTCACAGAGATTAAGCGAGGACGGAAAGAGAGACAGACATGGCGAAACTATAAAGGTTCCTAGTTGAATACGGAACCCTAAGAAACTATGTACATCAAAATCCGTTGCGAAGTTTTAAAGATCCAAGCAGACAGCGGAAAGCGATTTTGTTTTATAAATTACTAGCTGTCCCCTGTGTTTTTGGTTACTGCTCTTTATAATATTAGGTAGTGATAAACGTATCCTTTGACAGTGCGATTTAGAAGTTTAGTTTCTACAACAAGAACCTTCAAACACACGTGATTTGAGACACAATGGAAAAACAATAGCAGCGCGACAGCCGGCTGTCGCTTGTTCGTCGAAAGGTTAAAGGGATTGTAGACTAGAGAATTTGGTAATAATTTCAACTAGTTTTGTCAAATTTAACCTTTAGACAACACAGGTTAACCTTTAATGCCCACGTTTCTACGTATTCTATGTTGAGTCTACGTAGAATCGACTAATCATCTCGACCCTAGCCTTTTTCTTGAACTATGTTGAAATCGACTGTTAGATTTCAGGATTCAGCTGTCAGTATTTTTCGCTAAGGGACTGCTTTTCAGACCTTTTTTTTTTGGGAAATCATCCAATGACTGCTCCCGTCCTGGGTGCGGCGGGAGGGCGTGTCAGACTCTTACTGACTAAAACCCACTCATGTTCCTTCGATTGCCCTTTATGTTCTAGGGTCACGGTAACTATTATAAACATTCCGCAACTATTTTTCAGACCTTCACAACCCAGTTACTTGGCGACACGACACCCCTTGGATAGACTGGACACATTCCTAATTCCAACCGGGACCAACGGCGCCGGCGTACAGAACTATTTTACGTAACGTTTTTTAACAACATGTGTACAATAAATAAATAAAAAAAAATCGAATGCAAGAATATTATGAGTGTCGGATTAGAGTGATGTTGAACTTCAGTTGTCGCACCATCGTGTGTCGAAATACAGTTGAACGATTGTGCAATGGAACTAAACTCAATCGAACTTTCATTTGTCGGTTTCACTTAGTACACTCTTGTAGGAACATAGGCTAGGAACTTATGGTAATAAAATTTAAAAAAACTTTAGTGCTGCGAAAACGAAAAAAAAACATTTTTAATGCAGATTTAAGGCTGAGGCTACAGTAGGCAGCGATTTGCGATGCGACTGGAAGAGCGAAACGAGATAAACATGGAATGGCTACATTATAACCGAAAATCTGGCGTATATTCGATTCAACTTCGCTGATACGTCGATGTAGCCGGTGCCGCGATTACAGTAATGTAGTTCCTGTCGCAGAAATAATCAAAGATCGCCAGTAATATTTGATGAACGGCGTAGCCATTTAGTGAGAATCCATGTATTTGTTTCAATCGCTCGTGCGTCGCAGTTCGCGTCGCAGCCTAGTGTAGCCTCAGCCTAACTCATACGCACGTGACACCGCGAGATAACAGCTAGTTAGAAATATGTTTGGGTTCAAAACGTGGGTAGGAACATTCAGTTAAAATGTAGGTTGGAAGTAGGAGGAAACACGAGTTGAAACGAAACCAATTAAGGATTCTATTTATATACGTTTACAAGCTATTTTACCGCGTTAGGGTTTGAATGTTCAAAATATTACAATATTAAAAAAATACCAGTATTAAATTATCAGTTCATCTTCAGTAGTCTGTATTTTTATTTATTATTTTCTGTAAGTAAGATTCTTATAAAAAAAATATATATATATATGCAAACAGTAATAGGTAAACAAACAGACAACTGATATACATACTTATATAATTTATAAACACATACATATAAAAGATAAATTATACATACTCATTAGATTCTCATTGAAAGTAATAAAGATATTTCACAACCAGATTAATAATCTAATTACATTCATTTCTCTTTGCTCCCAATTCTGATTACACACACACACACACACACACATATCACTTCTAATTATAGACACGACTGTCAATAGAACGTACTAATTAGAAAGGTATAAACTAATTAACACTATAACAGCTTAATGTAAGGCTGCTCCTACAAAATGGAAGTTTGCTAGCATTCCATTAATTAACAACGAATAACAAATCTATCGTATACTCCATCGGTTTAGTTTATTAAGTAAGGCTGAGGCTACAGTAGGCAGCGATTTGCGATGCGACTGGAAGAGCGAAACGAGATAAACGTGGGATGGCTACATTATAAGCGAAAATCTGGCGTATATTCGATTCAATTTCGCTGATACGTCGAAGTAGCCAGTGCCGTGATTACAGTATTGTAGCTCTTGTCGCATAAAGAAATCAAAGATCGCTAGTAATATTTGATGAACGGTGTAGCCATACACGGTGAGTATCCATGTATTTGTTTCAATCGCTCATGTGTCGCAGCTCGCGTCGCAGGCTAGTGTAGCCTCAGCCTAAATGTCAACAATCTTGACATGTCTTTTTACTCGAATGCCAAAGGGAGGGTTATGTTTTTCGATAGTATGTATTGTATGTATGTATGTCTCTTTCTTTGGCACGCTCTACAGCCTAGACCGCTTAACGGATTTCGAGATGTGAGGTGTCATTTGGATTCGTCTAAAGCTGCGTACAGACTGGCCAAACGAACGCCAACGAACGGGTTTCGTTGACCTTCGTTGCTGCAATCTAGACGGCTTAGCGAATACCAACGATCGCTCGTTGGCGTGTGCCGGCGATCCGAAGCGTGGCGGTAATATCAAATAAATCGAGCTATTTGATCGAACTCTGTATGGACGGTCGCCGAAGGCCAACGAACGAACGCTCAGTTGAAGCAAGAGAGCGTAGCGTGTAGACGTCCAATTTGATAATTACTTGGATATTTCCCGCCATTTAGATCATGGAGAAAAACAAAGAATGGAGTTTTGGTATATAAAACTAGCAATTATAATGATGTCGTCGTCATCCATGATTAAATTGCGAATGAAAGAGAAAAGAACCGGAATCAAGTGCCAACGAACGTTCCTTCGAGCACTAAATGTATTTGGATGTATTAACGAACTCCAACGAGCGTGCGGAAGCCAACTCTAGCGAATGATAAATATCCATCGTTGGGCGTTCGTTGGGCCGGTCCGTACGCACCATAAGTCGTGGGAGTGACATAGGGTATATTAATTTAAAAAAAAATTTTTTGAAATAAAAAAAAAATTAAAATTACCTATATACAACCTTTTTACTTAAAATATCATTGGTAGCAACAGAAAAACATCATGTGTGAAACAACTCTCTCACTATCACGGTTCAAAAGATCTCTCTCTGAGCGTGACAGACGGTCGGACGGACAGACAGGCAGCGAATCGATATAGGGTCGCTGTTTATTCTTTATATACATGTACGAAACCTTAAAATTTAAATGGAAACCAATGTTTGTATGTTTTAATAGGATTTTTTTAGATAAAAAGACAAATGTCAAGAATGTTTGCATTTAGTTAACAAACTAACCCGATGGTATATAGAATGTTTCCAATTAACATAAAACAACAAATCTATGCGGTATGTTGCCAACGGTAACTTAAAAATAACATACGTAAATGTCTTATAATCCCTGAGGGTGTTTATGTACAAAGTCTTGTGTATTAATTAACTAATTTAAATTATATTTGGTACTAGTTTTCGCTCGGGGCTTCGCCCGCGTTGATGTCGGACTTTCGTCAACTATATTACCCATTCAAGAGTCCAATTTCCAAAAATCTTTTCTCAGTTAGAGTCCTACTCTTCACAAAGAACATACCCTTTTTTTGTGAATTGGAAATCATCCAATGACTGCTCCCGTCCTGGTTGCGGCGGGTGTCAGACTTTTACTGACTAAAACCCACTCATGTTCCTTCGGTTGCCCTTTATGTTCCGGGGTCACGGTAACTATTATAAACATTCCGCAACCCCGGCAGGCGTTGACCCTGTTGGGCCTCTTCCTGTGCTGACTTCTCTTTGAGGCGCGCGTGGAACACTAACGCGCCGTCGACGCCGTCCTGGTCCTAGCCGGGCGGCGAGCTACCCATCGTTCGCCGTCCGCAGAACCGCGCCTACGGTGGCCGGTAGTCGTCTTGCGACTCTCAAAGAACATACCCTGCAATTTTCATGTCTCGAGGACCAGCGGTTTGGGCTGTGCGTTATCATATCAACCGTCAGTCAAAAAGTCAGTCAGCTTACCATTTTATATACAGCTTTGATTATAATAGGTACCTATATTATAATCGAGAAGGTCTAAATTTAAGTAGAAATTAATGATGGGAAATCATTAAATGACTCCGCTCTGGGCGGAGCGGAAGGGAGTGTCAGACTTCTGCTGACTAAAACCCACCCATGTTCCTTGTTAGCCCTTTGTGTCTGGGGACTCCGGGGCCGCGGTATCTCCTTTGAAAAACCCGCAGTCCCGGGAGACTCGCTAGTCTTGCCATTTAAAACTATATTTTATTATATTATAAATCTTTGATATAAGAAACAGACTTAACAGCCCGTCAGACTGCCGAGTTAGTCTGAAATAAATATAATTTAGAAGTTACTAGATGTCCCCCGCGGTTTTACTTGCGTTGAGTTAGGTATTTGGTTTATGCTTTGTTCCCTTGGGTCATAATATATTGTTATGTAGCTCCAGTATTTTTCTGATGTGTAGCTTTATATTTAGTTTAAAAATCTACAAAAAAGAAGTTACAACGTAATATTTTTTCGCCAAAATTCGTCATGTTATTTTTCCGAAACATAATTTAAGAACGCTTGACTTTTTAAGACGAATCTTAATTAAAAATTGTTTAAGATAGGACTCGCATCTTCTCGGATGTCTATTGGCGAAAGAAATGCGAGTCCTTCAATCACTCGTGCCAGGACTAAAGCGCGTAATACGCAAAAAGAAATAAAATACATATAAGATTCAGGTTCATCACTTATTATAAAAAAAATATCAGCCTATTACTGTCCTATTGCAGGGCAAAAGCCTGTCCTCCTACAGAGAAGGCACGATCGTAAACTGGACCATGAAATCTGACTCAACGCCAGTCCAGGGCTTAGGCCCGCCACTAATCACAAAAACAACTAATAAATAGAGATCTATAGCTACAGTTCTTAGCATATAATGTATATGTCGCAGTCATCTGGTTGAATCAGCTATTTGATTGTATGACTAGCGCGTTTATTGAATGGCAACATTTAATTGAATGACTAGGCCGAAAGCTGATTGAACAAGCGTCACTCAAGGTCCAACTAGATAGCTTATTGTAGCATAGCCCTTTGAACAGAGCGGACGTAAAATCAGTCAGATGATTGTAATTTAGTTCATTTTTTTTCCACTGCAGCGTTAGTGGTCACCGAAACAAATATGGCGTAAAATAGCTCGCGCAGATAGCACTGACTTGATATTATTTTGATTAAATTTACTTTAAAGTGACTTATTCTTGATAAAATAGTGTGACAGCATGGATTTACCTACAAATACGCCGCCGCCGGCTACTTTTAAAGTTTTTTTTTTTTAATTAAAATCATAATAAAGTGTGTCATGTCATGTCCTCATAATTATCTGTTATGTAAAGGAAGTAAAGTTTTTAAGTTGCGAACTTATGGTCACCCTAAACAAACATTACAAAGTCGACTATATCCCATTTTACGACAATGCTAAATGACGTTTAGTCAAGTCGTTGAACGTTACATAAACAACTTGACGAGTTGTCGTTTAGTCATTCAATTAAATGTCGTCATTCAATGAACGCGCTAGTCATACAATCAAATAGCTGATTTAACCAGATGACTGCGACATATTATACATATTGAACTCTTTTCAGTGTACATAAAGGTTTGAGTGCCAGAATCCCTAACCTACATCATTTTATTTAGGTTGAAATTCGAGAGATGACGGACATATTCCTTCATATAGTTAAGAACGTGTACTTGTCAGCTGAAAACCCTTTTTCAGGCAAAAAAAACTTGATTTATATTGGTTAGTGATCCGGCCTGATAATCGTGGGTTAGATTTCCACCCAGGACAAACTTTGTGTGATGAGCGTGATTGTTTCTGTGTCTGGGTGTAATTTATCTATTTTTTATTTTTATTTTATTTGGGAAACAAACAGATACAATGATACAATATAAAAAAGAAATACATACAAAATAAACCACACAATATCCAAAAAAGTTTCCACATTAATACAATACATTGACGCCACAACAGAAACGAAAAAAAAAATAACATGGACGAAACTGAATTAGTGAAAATGATAGTAAAGAAAAAAACTTATGGAAATGTATCAAAGTGCTATACAACTACTTTGGAGCAGGAACCAATCAATCGTGAATATAATGTGATAATGTATATTTTATGTTTATAAATATAAGTATGTATATCAGTTGTCTGGTTACCATAGTATAAGCTCTGCTTAGTTTGGGATCAGATGACCGTGTTTGAGATGTACCAAGTTATCAGTTTAAATTTAGTAGTGCTAGAGGTCTTTGTAAAGGAGCTTTACCGGGGAAATACCATATCAGTATATTCTTTGTACAGAAAAATATCCACTTAGAAAGGATTTTTGGAAATACCAACCCTAAAAGAATAAAACAGGGGATGGAAGTTCACTCACGCGGGTGAGGCCGCGAGCTAAAACTAGTTTAAAAAAAACAATTATAAATAAAATAAATACAACACCCCCAGGCCAGTCAAGACCACAAATAAGCTATTTTACGAAATAAAAGAAAAACACAAATAGATTATTATTTTCCTTACCGCCTATTCCGTTAAATTTAACTTGAAGAAATTGCTTCGTTTAGACGGACGACGGATAAACAGACATTTCTTATTTGGACATAAATTGAGGTTCTGAAACCAAAATATTTACATAACTTTGAGACGCTAAAGGCCTGTGCAGACGAGGCAACAATGGCGGAGAAAAAGTCCGCGGTGCGCTCTTCTTCATACTGTCATTAGCCCTTAATCTGGCTGATGGTATGGTTTGTCGACCACAGGCCACAACCATACCACAGATTAAACTTTCGACGGCCAAGCGACAGCCGGTTGTCGCACTGCTATTGACTTTCTATTGTGTCTTTACTCACGTGTGTTCAAGGGCTTAATGACAGTGATCATAAGGGCCAATGTCGCAGTAATATTAATTCGCTGACATTAATGACAGCTGTCACTTTGACATTTGCCCAGAGCAGAGGATAGGTTCCTTTTTGCCCGCTTGCAGTCCGCCAGCTGTCGTGCGGTTTTGCACGGACAAAATGCAAGGTTATTGTGGCACTAATAAATGCGCACCGCAGACAACTGCACACCACAGCCTATGTATCGCTGAATATGTATAAGCAATATCACTGTACCTTCTTATCAAAATCCGTTGAGTACTTAGGTAATAAACATTTAAGATATAAATATTATCTTACCATTATCTGCCAATAAATCCCACAAAATCATTACAATAGAGGATTCAGATTATAAAAAACTAGCAAACCCGGCAAACTCTGTTTCGCCCCATGGCTTCGTTTTATGTAACATTTCGTTTGGTGATTAGAAATGAAGATGAAGAAATTTTTTTTTCCTGAATTTTGAGCCCGTTAAAATTAATAAACAACTGTGACAACTGCAATCAAATCATCGTCCGATGAGTCCGACATTTTGCTTGGTCTGCTTCAACCTTCTTCCTTTGTGTAGAACGGACCAGCGCTGACAAGCGCCGGTAAGCGCTTATAAGTTTCCAGCTTTCTTTCTGTATACGGCCTAACATAAGATTACATTGTCGTTTATAAATACCATCAGCTTACGTGTTTCCCACGATAATTTTTCGATCGAATTTCCAAAGGTCCACCTCAATTTATCTACATAAAATTATATGTTGACTAGCGAGCGACCCTTTCCAGCTTCACACGGGCATTACAAATCTTTGAAATTCTCGGTTTTTCGCTACTACAGCATACATGTATTACACACTTAAACCTTCCTCATGACTTACTCTGTTTAATGGCATGAAAATCCATTCAGCAGTTTTCGAGTTTATCGCGGAAAGACAGACGCAACGGAGTTCTTGTTTTATAATATGTACGGAAGAGTAAGTATGATAGTAATAATAAATAATTTCACTTTGATCAATTAACTTTAACTTAAATCGATTCTGCAAAAACTTCAATGGAATTTTTATTCCTTTATTCTACCGAAAACACTTTTTTTGTAAAAATAATACCAAGGTCATCACTAACATTCAGATCACAGATACAAGAAAAGTAAAAGACAAACACACTTAGTTGTTGTGTTTATTCATTCATACTTACAAATCCCTAGAAGCACAAAAGACAAAATTACCACATTTTCCCACAAAAGCACAAGAAAATGCTAACATGAATAAAATACGCAAATTAATATAAGTTCCGTACAAAAACAAATGTTTTAACTTCTTCCTCACAGGATAGCGAGTATTTGCTTTGCTAATCGTGAAACATACGTATGACCTAACTAATATATGTTACTAAGCTTTTAACCTGAAGATTTACAGGATATCTTCAGAATTCTTTATATAATTCTTGTAATAACTGGTCTGTGGGTCTCGTGGTTAGTGATCCTGACAGCTAAACCAAAGGTCGTAGGTTAGATTTCTAAGTCATTATGTGATGCGTATGATTATTTTTCTCTCTGGATGTAATTTTTTTGTGTATGTATGAGTATTCATAAATTATATAAATATTTATTAAAGCAATATTGTAATTTTTTTATCAAATACCTTTTATTGGTTTCTGTTAGGTAGTAACATATATCCATCCATAAATGCTCTCGCACATATATAATATTAATTAATAATACTAATTAAAAATTTATATCTACATAAAAATAAACAAATAGAAGATAAGTAAAACATCCTCCTCTATTCTACTTGCCGTGCTCTACAGGGCCCACATTCTACCTAGTTAATAATTATATCAATAACACCTGCATAACATGTGGAGTGCAATAAAGTATTAAGTATCAATAGTATTAGGTAATAATTATGAACAGTCATCATCGTAATATGAAACATCTTGTCTGTTTGTTTAGCTGATTAAATTTTTAACGTTCACAATAGATCTTGATAAGGTTACTGGGATTAATTACTGGGAGCAATATTGTAATCAATGCTCGTGCCTTCTCCGCATGAGAAGAAGCCTTTGCCCAGCAGACTATGGCCGTATTTAAAATTTTATTTCAATTCCATCCCCTATTTAACCGCTAAAGGGGTTGGCAATTCTAAAAATCTATTTTAAGTGGTTACCTGCTCTTTACAAGAACACACCCTGCAAGTTCCATGTCTCTAGGACCAGCGGTTTGGGTTGTGCGTTGATTTATCAACAGTCAGTCAATAGTATACCATTTTGAATTTAAGATTGTTACTGTTTACGGACTCTTTGACAATTCATAACTGCCTATAAATGGCCTAAGTGTGAATTTTTAATTTTGTCCCAGTTAGAAGGGGATAAGTGAGCAGGCAGGCATATGAAGCATATCGTCTTATTAACTAAAAAAAAGTATAAGGTAAAGCATCTGCAAGGTCTCTGCTATTGCAGATAAGCGTTGGTCACTATTTAATATCAAATGGGTCGTCAGCTTGTTTTCCATCTAATGATATAAGAAACGTCCATCAGCGTGGGTTTCTGAAAATTTTTAACTAAGAAAGTCAAAGATGCCATTTTTATCAATCTACCGTGTCACTATTTTTATTTTAAAAAACACAACTACCCACCTTATACCGCCAACGTTCAAAATTATGCGATTCTCTCCATCCATTCCTGTTAAATGATCACTTTAATAAACATTTGAAACTATTCACAACACTGAACTGATCACAGAAAAAACCGTTCTAAATTTTTAAATTTCGAATCGAGCGTTCTTATTTTAAAAAATGACACTTGAACACGAGCGTTGTTGACGTTTTCTACGCGTGTTATTTGCGGCGGCGAGGCGCACGAATACGTGCGAATCCGACGGCCGTTCGCTCGGCACTGGGATGAAATGAGATGAGGGAGGATTTCACCCCCCACCTGTGGCCTGCACGCACTGCAGTCGACCCCTTTGCGCCTTTCAAGTTTATGATGGAGCTAGCGGACACGCTTTTAGAGTTTTTCATTCAGCATCACTTTTATAAATGTTGAATTTGCAAGCAATGATTTTTACTGGGATGTTTTGTTAACGCCTGCGGGATTTTGATGCGGAAATTTTTTAAAGGGATTTGTTAAGTAAAGCTAACACGTGTTTGAAGTTGTGCTTATGAATGCATGTCTTTAGAAAACACAGTGGCATTGTTCTTAACGTATATATAGACACTTAGTCAATGTGAACATATTATGTGCGTTTTACATTTTCCGTTTGTTGAAGTTTCTAGTATGCTAACCTTACTTATATTTCGGAACCAGCACCCAGCCTTATTTTCTGACTGTCCGACAGATTCTATGATAAAACATAAGTGCCATAAGTATTCTAAGGGCCTGTTTAACCTCGAAATAGACTCATAACTACCAGATAAATAAAAAAATGGACCAGAATTTGTTTGAATTTTTTGCCAATTATTTTAATCAGAACTTATTTGAAGAATGTGAAACCGGCGCTTAGGGTAGATAATAAACTTCTTGAATTATGAATATTCGAAAAATATTGTTTGGCGTAGAATTCAGCGAAAACAGCTGACGCAGTCAGTCTGCACAAGTGTAGGTGACATAATAAATGGGCCATGGTCTAGAAATTAGAACGTTTTGAGAACTGCTATTTGTGGACAATCTCATTGCATCTATCGGCCTAGACTATTCTGAGAAAGCCAAGCTGTGTGGCTTTCTACAAATAATGGGGCTTAAGCGTGATGTTATACAATGTAGCAGGTATAACAAGGGGCATATTAAAGGAGGCTATTCAATAAACGATTCTCATTCCGGTTATGTAAAAAAACACAATTAATTAACTATTGACTAATTGCCTCACGAAATTAAAAAAAAATGTTGATACGCGCGCTAGACCCTTTGAGAGGAAAACAGATCATACTACCTCACTATCTTACTATGGGTAAGTGACCCCATGCAACCGCGAGCTTAAGGGTTATTTTAGGACTCTGAGAGCCGTATAGCTATAATTTTATTACGGTTTTCTTTTCAATTTATATTGTTTTATTAATATACAAGGTGTATTTTTGGTCTTGCTCAACCCGCTAGGAGGTGATTCTACTCATAAAAACAAACAACTTTTATTATGTAACCAACTCTGAAATTTCGAAGAAAATATCGGGGGGATGACGCCATTAAACAACTTCCTCTTTATAATACTAATGACTTTTTATGACTTTTTATTTTTATTATTATTATTTAATCATTTTTTTTTTGTTATTTACTTACATTGTTTTCACATATAGAAGCACCAAAATTAATGTATCCAAGATTTTGTAAAACATGATTTTTTTATTTTAAAGAGTGTCCGTAGAGTTTCTTGCCTGTTCTTCTCCATAGAGATCTACGTTTTGGAACAGGCAATTAGCGTCACTTTTCTGACTAACCGACCGACTCTTTGACAATTCATAAGTGTCTATAAATGGTCTAAGTGAAATAAATGCCTTGAATTTTAAATATTTCCTATAGATTTATATAAGGTACCAGCAACGCCTAAGTAAAATTGTGCCGTAGATCAACAAAATAAATAGTTACTAATAAACTTTACTCATGAAATTTATTAATTAAATCCTCGAGCAAACTAATTTTACACAAATTAATTTACGTTCTTTGATTTTATCTTAATTATTTTCCTTATCGAGATTTTCTCTCATCTCATAACGCTGGAAAATTAATAATGAAAACAATAGCTATTGTTTTCATTGATTATTTTTAATGGATAAATTAATAATTTAAGCCGACTGACTTGTTGGCTTAGTAATCTGGTAGTGGTGGCGAGCATGATTGTTGGTTCAGTATTTGGCTGTAAATTATTTACAACTAGCTTTTGCCCGCGACTTCGTCCGCGTGGAATAATAGTTACCGTTCCCGTTCTCTTTCTGTGTGTCCGTTGCCATTTGTAGATTTTTAGCAGTCGTACCTTAATTAATCCAGGTAATATATCAACACATATGATTTGCATTTAATTTAATAATATAACTAAGATTTATTTTCCTCCCACATATTACATTTTTATACAGTACTAGCTTTTGCCCGCGACTTCGTCCGCGTGGAATAATAGTTCCCGTTCCCGGGGGATTTTCGGGATGAAAACATCCTATATCCTTTCTTGGGTCCCAGACTATATCTGGACCAAATTTCATCCGAATCGGTTCAGTGGTTTAGGCGTGAAGAAGAGACAGACAGACAGAGTTACTTTCGAATTTATAATATTAGTATGGATATGTCGCTATTTATAAATTACTAGCGGTACCCAGCGGTTTTACTTGGGTAGTTTCGTTCACATGGCATTTCTGGGATAAAGACTATCCTATGTCCTTTCTCAAGCTATGAACTATCTCTGTACCAAACGTTCAATAGTTTTGGCGTGAAAGCGATACAGACAGAATTAATTTCGCATTTATAATATTAGTATGGAAGTTGGATATATGTATGAACTAGCTTTTGCCCGCGGCTTAGCTCGCGTTAGAAAGAGACAAAAAGTAGCCTATGTTACTCTCCATCCCTTCAACTATCTCCACTTAAAAATCACGTCAATTCGTCGCTCCGTTTTGCCGTGAAAGAAAGACAAACAGACAGACAGACAGACAGACACACTTTCCCATTTATAATATTAGTATATAGTATATTAGTATGGATATCAGCTATCTGGTTACCCTAGTAGAGAGTCTACCTAGGATTAGATGAGTTGATGGCTTATTTAAACCTTCGAACACACGTGATTCGAGACACAATAGAAAGACAAGAGCAGCCCGACAGCCGGCTGTCGGTTGGTCGTTGAAAGGTTAAATGACGACGAATTTGCCTTCTGAAATGCTCTCAAACATTTTTGAATGCAAGATACATACTTGCCTACACTCTTACTAATTACATACACTATAATACACACACTGGTGCCGATTCTCTTGTGCACAAACTAACGTAAATTTAGGTTAAGTGCATCTTTTTCTTTCCGTTTAATTAAGAAAAGGACAGAAGATCAAATATAAGTTAAGTCCTGTCAAATTTAGACACTCCATAGATAATTTAGACGCAATTTAAAAACATGTCGTCTAAATATACGTCAATTTTCTTCAGGTGCTGTCTAATTTGACAGGATTAAACTAAAATATATCTTCTGCCCTTTTCTTTAAGAAATGGAAAGAAAAAGATGCACTTAACTTAATTTACGTTAGTTTGTGCACAAGAGAATCGGCACCATTATCTACCTAAAACTTCACATACCATTAACAATACAATAGATATAATGTAACCCGTTTTGTAGGATAGGGTTGAGAATTGTCTGCGACCGCAGTCGAGGGTTATATCTGTTTTATGTACTTATATTGTTTAATCATGATGTGATTTTAGCAGATTGTGTTAATTTAATCCACATGGCGGGGTAGGGACCTGCTAGTGACGGCATTTTGTTGCCACGGAAAACCCGTTTTGTTTTTGTTCTGTGACAAATGTAATTAAGGGCGTAAATTGAGTTTTATACGGGGTAGGTAGGGTACGTTTTTTTGTTTTAATAGAGCTCTTTGTAAAGGTACCTGTCCAGGGATATAGAACCATATATTTCTGCCAAAAAGCAGCGTTGCTGTGTTCTAATTTGAAGAGTATGACTTTCGGTGTCATTACAAAACTACTAAAGAAAGAAAGAAAGAAAAAACATTTATTTGGCACACAGACACACACAGTGCAGAAAACCACATATTGAAAAAAAATTAAAACAATAATAAAGAAAACTACTACTACTACTACTGACTTATCCTTAGCCAAAAATCTTAATAAAAAAATCATTTCCCACTTTTCTAATCCTAGTTTGTAAGAAACTAGCTGTTCTCCGCGATTCCTCATAAGTTTTTTATTACTGCTCAGCTCCCGTAGGTCGTAGCCTGACGTTATAAAGCCTAAATATAACCTATATTTTCCTGCGGACCTGTTTCTGAACTAACTGACTAGGTCCTAGAGGTGACAGTTCAACACACAGCTCAAACCGCTGCTCTTAGAGACATGATGCTTGCAGGGTATGTATCTTTATGATGAGTAAGGATCTACTAAGAATTCTATTTAACCTTTCATCGACCAACCGACAGCCGGCTGTCGTGCTGCTATTGTCTTTCTATTGTGTCTCGAATTACGTGTGTTCAAAGGATTAATCCTTTCCTTTTCCTCTCCTCCTTTATTTTTCTTTTTCTTTTTAAGGATTAAACTTCAAAAAGCACCTCTCCTCTTTTGGTTGTCAAAAGGTTAAATAAAATTCTTAGTACTGTACATCCCTTCTCTTCATACCAACCCTAAAGGGCGAAAATTGAGAATGGAAATTTCAATATTCACGCGTCCTAAATCGCCGAAAAAACTAGCAAGCTATTTTATAAAAGTGTTATTTTTAACGAATTCACAAAATACATCATCATTTTATCATTCTGCCTTGCATATACTAGAGTAATCACAATAATATATAATATATATATATATTATTGTAAATTGCCTATATCCTAACTAAAATCCCATTAACACTTTGGAGATCGTTGTTGCGATTAATTAACCAAATGATGTTTTAATACAGCTGCCATAATTACGGTGAAGTTAGGATCACACCATCATGGGTGTAGTATAACGTGTTTTAGTTGAATAATTAATCAGATATATTATAGGTAATTATAAAGATTGTAATGGCCAGCTTCCTAAAACAAATAAGCTTAACTTTGTTTATAAGCTTTTATTCTGTTAAACTTACCCCTTTTTAACCGACTTCTAAAAAAAGAAGGAGGTTCTCAATTCGGATGTTTGCATGTTTTTTTTTTATGTTTGTTCGCGCATATCTCCGTCGTTTGCCAACCGATTTGAACAATTATTTTTTGTTTGAAAGGGTAGACTTTCCAAATCGTCCCATTGTCATCAGGTCCAGGATCTGATGATGGTATCATGCCGAAATCGAGGGAACTCCTCAATTTTTATAGATAAACGTACGTTTTTTTTAAAGTTACTCTAAAACGTAGTTGGGACTCTAACTAAAAAGTAAAAAATAAAAAACTTTTTCCAAAAAAAAGATAACTGACTTCAAAAACTAAAAGCTCAAAAATAACTATTTCGGAAGTCGGTGGCAAGGCAACACAAACGACCGGCAGAAGAGAAGCCTCCGACTTCCGAAATAGTTATTTTTGAGCTTTTAGTTTTTGAAGTCGGATATCTTTTTTTTGGAAAAAGTTTTTTTTATCAGGGTTATATTAATAAAAAAACAACTGCATTTTCGGACGTTGGTGGCACCGACTTCCGATATTGCAGTTGGGTTTTTTAATTGTTTAATTGTATTCTTTTTGGGTTTTGAACGTGTCTCCGTCATTTCCATAGCTTTTTTCCCTAACTATGTTGGAGTCGGCTTCCAGACCAACCCGATTCAGCTGGTTATGGATTGCTTTTGCGTATTGTATTTTACGTGAAGCGACTGCCTTTCAGACCTCCACGGCCCAGTAACTGGGCGACACGATACCTCTTGGTTACACTTATCAGACTTTTTGGCTTGTGACTACCAGTAACAACTATCTAAGTTATTGCATGACAACCGGGACCAACGGCTTTACGTACTTTCTGAGGCACGAAGTGTTAGTGATGTCCAAGATAGATATTAGAAAGTACATATGAATTGAAAAAGTCACATTGGTACTTGATCTAATTCTCTGGATACGAATCCACTACCTCTTACATGAGAGGCGCCCTTAACCAATGGGCCATCACTAGACACGTGTATGTACATACTAGCTTCTGCCCGCGGCTTCGCTCGCGTTAGAAAGAGACAAAAAGTAGCCTATGTTACTCTCCATCCCTTCAACTATCTCCACTTAAAAAATCACGTCAATCCGTCGCTCCGTTTTGCCGTGAAAGAAAGACAAACAGACAGACAGACAGACACACTTTCCCATTTATAATATTAGTATGGATACGTTTATACCTGTATGTCTATCCAATAACCTCTTATAGCTCCGAACACACGTGATTCAAAACACAAAAGAAAGACAAAAGCAGCGCGACAGCCGGCTGTCGGTTGGTCGTTGAAAGGTTAATGTTTCTCATTAGCTGACCCTTTTTTGGCATGAAAAAATCCTTATTTATGTCCTCTCTTTGGGGAAAATAGTCGGAGTATTGGAAAAAAGGCAGTGTTATGAGGTTTCTTACCTGACTAAAACCCCACAGTTCCCGAAATTAAAAAAAAAATTTCAATATTCTAATTAACTTCAAAATTTAAAAAAATATTTGCACTTGTCGGAAACCATTGTATCACAAATTGTATCCAAATTTCAGAAACGATACACGCCTACGCTTCCTCGCGGCGTTTACGCCTACGCTGGAGAACCGCCCACGTCGAGTAAACGCCAAACCTTGACAAATTATGAAACTGTAAATAATTTGTGGAATTGATAATTGGTGACCGCCTAGTGCCTAGTCCATATGATGAACTTTTAAGGAAAACTATTTTTTTTTTGGTGAGTGGGAAATCATCAAATGACTGTTCCCGTCCTGGGTGCGGCGGGAGGGCGTGTCAGACTTTTACTGACTAAAACCCACTCATGTTCCTTCAATTGCCCTTTATGTTCCAGGGTCACGGTAACTATTATAAACATTCCGCAACCCGGAAGGAAAACTATATCGGCTTAGATAACTTTGTTAGTTCAGAAATTATGAAGGCCTAAGTGCCAGGCCACACGGTGCGGCAACGCGCCGCACCGCATTACTCCGCACCGCACTGGCGGCCACACGAGCAGTGCGGCGCCGTACGGTGCCGCACTACGCCGTACGGCGCCGCTGCGGCGCCGCTGCGGCACCGCAACAAGCTCAGTACTGCCATCCCCACGAACTGAGCGGCGCCGCCGCGGCGCCCCCGCGGCACCGCACTGCTTGCACCCCTCCCCGCCTCGTCTGCCTCGCGCCGTAGTCCGGTGAGCCTGCGGTGCGGCGCCGCAGCGGCGCCGGACGTACCGTGTGGCATACCATCCAATTTTATATGTAGGAAACCGTTGCGGCGCCGCTCAGGCGCCGTGCCGGAGCCGCAACGCACCGTGTGGCCTGGCGCTAACTTGAGAAACGCAGGTAATGCCAAATCCTGATACAATGCGACAGTACGGAGCCGGTACATTGCAAAATGGTTGTCAAATTGGTTTAATGTTCCTGACACTGACACTTGGGCAATTTTTATTTTTATTTCCTTTTCAAGTAAAGTACTTAAAAAATACGTGAAAAACCCATACTAATATTATAAATGGGAAAGTGTGGCTGTCTGTATGTTTGTCTTTCTTTCACGGCAAAACGGAGCGACGAATTGACGTGATTATTTAAGTGGAGATAGTTGAAGCGATGGAGAGTAACATAGGCTACTTTTTGTCTCTTTCTAACGCGAGCGAAGCCGCGGGCAAAAGCTAGTATTTCTATAAATTGTAACTCACAACAAAACACATTTTATCATCCAGTCTACAGACAGTAAATCAAAAGGTTTTAAACAATACGCAACAGAGGGAACCGACTGAAATTAACACATGTTTGTGAGAAATGGTCCTATTCTCCTATGGAACACTAGTTTTCCTAATATTTTGACAAGTTTGCTCGTGATGAGGGTCGACCGGACCTGCGTGCTGCGGGTAGTCTCAGTAATTTTTCATTAAAATTGTAAAGTTTTGGTAGGTAATGTGACAAATCTGTTACAAATGGTTATTTCCATATTTTATTTTAGTCTCAGTAATTTTTCATTAAAATTGTAAAGTTTTGGTAGGTAATGTGACAAATCTGTTACAAATGGTTATTTCCATATTTTATTTTAAAAAATATCTCCCGAGATTTAAAGCTGTATCAAAGTAGGTTATGCGTATTTTTTTTTCTTTTTTGATTATTTAAGAAGCCTACTAGTTACTTTTTATTACGTCAGTTATCTGCCTGTAAAATTCCTTCAAAATCGGTTCAGCACTTTTGGAGATTACCGCATTTATCGCAGTGCGTATATTGTCAAGTTTGATTTTACCAAACATGTCTGTTAAATTTTATTTATTTGTTTAAGCTTATAACAACTAGGTTTAAGTTCAAAATTGTTTAAATATATTACTTTTAGTAATGATATTTTATTTAAAAAAATATTAATTTAGTCTTTATATTTAATCTTTATGTTTGTACTACTTGGACAGGTCCTTTCAAATCATTAAAGATAGGGATTTTTATCAAGAGACAAATACCTAAATATTCTTTGCATGATATCACCGATACAATTGCATAGATTACAAAAGAAACTAACTCTTGAGTAAGTTTCGGATGTTTCTTCTCAGAGTATTTGTCTAAAAATACTCTGATCACGATATTGACTCGTAAAAGTTTTATATTTAATATTTTTATATACTTTTTTATAGGTACTAAATATACCCTAGGTAATAAAACCGTCAAAACTGTACACTGAATATTTAGAACGGTAAATGCTTGAGTTGTATTCAATGAGCAACACTGGTGCCAAATGCTCTTTATAGTATTGCAAAAAAAAAATTTGATTGCTTATCAGAGATCGGTATGTGGGTGCTATTTGAGACGATATCACTAATTTAAATATTGGGATATTGCGGGGATTTAAAGTAAATTGATTTTGGAAATTGTGGTTACTTATATTTAACTTTGCAAAATGACAATCTTGACGGGCCTGTTGGTCTAGTGGTTAGTGATCCTAACTGCTAAGACGGAGGTCGTGGGTTCGATTCCCACCCAGAACAAACTTTGTGTGATGAGCATGATTGTTTGTTCTGTGTCTAGGTGTATCTATAATACGTCTGCATTTATAAATTATATAAGTATGTTTATCAGTTATCTGGTTTTCATAGTACAAGCTCTGCTTAGTTTGGAATCTACTTAATAAACGTTAAATCCCCAAGAATGATTCAGAATTTTTATCCTGCAACGCTGTCCCCGTAGGAGAGGGACACGGCGTACGGGGACAACGGGAATAAACCAAAATTTTAACTCGAGTAGCGATTATCGGAAATCGTAGGTCATAATATCCGTATTTTTACCCGACTGCCCAAAGTACTCTCCTTTCTTTATTTTTTTCGAGAGTATGTATGTCTCATTATTTTGCACGCTCTACAGCCTAAACCGTTTAACAGATTTCGACATATGAGGTGTCATTGACTTCTTCTCCGTTGTGGGAGTGACATGGGGATTGCGAGTCGGACTCGCGCAAGAAGGGTTCTGTACTATCATCTCAAAAAAATACGAAAAAAACACGTTTATTGTATGGGGATTTGATAATTTTTAGTATTTGTTGTTATAGCGGCAACGGAAATACATCATTTGTGAAAATTTCAGCTATCACGGTTTATGTGATACAGCCTGGAGACAGACAGACAGACAGCGAAGGCTTAGTAATAGGGTCCTGTTTTACCCTTTGGGTACGGAACCCTAAAAAAGGAAGAATAAAAAACACAACTAAGTAATCAAAAAACACATCTGCAATTTCGGAAGTTGGTGGCAATTACATGAAACAGAAACAAAGACAGCGACTCTCAACATTGCAGTTGGGTTTTTTTGATTATTTAATTACATTTTTATTATAGTAATAACACCTTAATTCCAATCACTGGTCATTTTGTACGCCTTTGTACCACAAAAGGAGTTTATATATGTATTTATATATTTATTTATGGATTATATTATTTTATTTTAACTTCCTGTAACTTTTCTGTATTTTTGCACTTACTATGTTTTGTATTTTCATCACCCTAAGGTAGACTGGTAGAAAATGCCTAAGGCATTAAGTCCGCCTCTGTACGTTGTTTGTACATAAAGTTAAATAAATAAATAAATAAAAGAAATATAGTCGGTCGGTAGTAATATTATCTGAACGCTAGAATAACTACTAACTAAAAGTTATCACTATTATTTATTTAGGTTAAAACCTAAGATACTGCGCTCTTGCAACGCAACGATAAGGTTTATTTTATGTGATTATGAAACTATTTTTCAATGTTGCATCTGTATCAATTCTTTATCTCCGAGTTAGTCATACCTATTGATATTTTTTTGTACGTTTTCATACAAAATGCTGGGTGTGAGCTTTCCTTCTAAGAATCAAACTCAAATCATTTAATACCAAATAGACTATTTAAAAGGCACTTTAGAACGTCAAAAACAAAGAAAAATGAATCTAGTTGCCCATTCTAAAAATTTATTCGTATGGAGAAGAATGGACAAGAAACTAGATACTTACTCTTTTAAAATTATGTTGTTACAATATTATATGTACACGGATAAGTGTGAAGAGTAGATTGTATATAATGTCAAAACTGTGTGTAATGGAATATATTTATAATGTTTTCTGTGTGGCATAAGGCCTATTGGCAAAGGCTTTATAATATAAAGGACATGTCTGTAATAAATGTGTTTACTTGCTTATTTTTATTATACAAATGTTTACTTATCTGACGTTCTCTAATAAACTCTTTATCGGACAATGACTATATTGACGAATGTTTTTCGTTTTAATGATCATTTTGTTGAATGTTTTCCAGGCAATCCTTTATGTTTATCTTAAATGTTTATCAGGTAATCATTCATTAGGACGAATGTTCTTTCTGTATTCGTTCAATCAGACGAATGTTCTTCAGGCAATCGGTCATTCAATAGAATGTTCATAAAATAAATGCCAGGAATTTTGATTTCTTTAATTTCAGGTAAGGAATTTTTGGTTAATCGGCAGACCGCAGACTTTGACCTCTGAGTTTGTTTCGGATGTTTCTTCTCAGAGCAGTCCAGCTACGAAACACCGGCCCCATCGATCGCTTAAAATAATTTAAAAAAAAATTTTTGACGTGTAAAAGTGTTATGATATAACCTATTTACAAAATAAATATGATTTTATGATTTTTATTTTATGACAAAGTTATTGAATATTATGTAAAAATACTTATTCAAATCTGTCTAGTAATTTGACAGATTTATACATTTAAACAACAAAGTCCGCAACTCTATAATATTATATAATGTTATTTATTCACACATCTCCATCCATATACTCACGCCCATATCTTTTTCAGAATGAGTAGAACTCCCATTAAAGTTCTTTATTGTTTAAACTTTTTCTTTTATTTCTTCACCGACCTATTTCCTCGTCTCTATGAAGTCTTTAAAAGATTTGAAAGTTTCGGGAAAAAATAAAGAACAATAGGTAAAGTTCATGGAGAATGATGCAGGAAAATGACTTTTGAAATGCTTTTAAAGAAATTAAATATACACTGTTATTACTCTTTCCAGTTTGGAAGATTCAGTGTTGTAAAAAAGAATAGTCGATAAACGTTGTTAATTTTGCACATTAGCTCTAGGTCCTACGTAAATATAAAGTAGATTTGGAAAAATAAAACAGTAAGAGGCGACTAGTTAAATAAAGTAGTTTCTGAGAAATCACAATAGAAAAAAAAATGTAGTCTTATTTCAAATCTATAACTATGTATATAAAATGCTCTGTCCTGAATGTCTGACTGACGGATCAACGCATCGCCTAAACCACTGATCGTAGAGACCTGGAACTTGCGGAGCTGTGGTCTTTGCATGATGTAGGCATTCAATAAGAAAGGATTTTCCAAAATTCTACCCAAGTGGAGTGCAAAAGGGAGGGCCAAAATTTGTAGGACCCTTCCTACAAATTTTGGCCCTCCCTTTGGAAGAAACATTTTAATTTGACATAGGTATGTTGTAAAACTCAATCCGATTTTATTCAAAAGAGGTTGAACACCCAAAAAGCTTGGTGCAATGCCAATTGGAATGTGTCAATGGGTGTGGTTTTCCATTTTTATAAATTCACAAAAGATTTTTTACATCTTAATACTTTTTCAGAACTGGCCGTTAAAACAAAAATGTGACGGCCATTATTTGTACTAACAAATAAAAACAAAGAATAAACACAAAAGGCATTTCTAAATTTTGTTGATGAAAAATTGCCAGCATTATGTAATACAGATTTAATAGATATCAAAACTATTGACTCCGTACAGGAAAACCTCTAATACTACGACCACATTTTTTAAAAGTTAATATAGGTAATATTTTGAATAAAACCTCATTGGATCTTCTTTTATCATTAAACAAGGGTTGCTGGCCTTCTTACATAGAAAAAATTAGAATTGCCATTTGTGTTTATTTTTTATTTCTTATTTTTCTCTACAAATAATGGCCGTCTCCTGTTTTTTAAACATAACGGCCAGATTTGAATGTAAGTTTTAAGATGTGAAAACTATTTACTGAGTTCTATTACATTGGTAAAACCGATTTGGTTATCTTACCCTTGTTATAAATGTCAAAGTTTGCGAGATGCATAGATCTTTGTTACTTTTTCGCACAACTATACTATAAAACCTATTTTTTTTAATATGTATAGTAATATTTTTTTAAACTAAGGTTTATAGAACATATCTTAACTTTGGGTTAAGCTCGCCGTTGACTCATGTATTTTTCTTTTTGCATGAGTATTTTTTCTTTTTTGTGCAATAAAGAATAATCACATTGTATATAATATATACAGCTATATCAGAATAACGACTAGACTACGTAACATCACGCTGGGACCCAAGAGACCAGCAGTAGACCAAAGATCTAATACGTTGAGCGTAAAACCACGGGAACAGCTAGTCAGTTACAAAAAAATCCAAACATTTGTATGAAAACGTCTTCGACACTCAATAGAAGACGAAAATATGTATCTCTTATCTCTTATCACAGTTATCATTGACAAATCTTGATAACCTAACATCAGATGAAATGATTCAGTAGTCAACTATTTACAGAAGTCGTTGGAAGTGAAAATGTTACGAAATTTTGTTTTATTGGTGCTGGTGACCAGTACAGCATTCTGCTACCCTGGTGACTGGTTTATGACCAAGAAATTCAAAGTTGGGATTGAATATGACAGTAAGTGACTTAAAACCTTTATTTTAATTAATCTATGACTAACTTTCGACCGCGGCTTCGCCGTGTTGACGTCGAAACATTTATTAAATGGGTGTGTCAGACTTTTACTAAATAAAACCCATTCATGTTCCTTCGGTCGCCCTTTATGTTCCGGGGTCACGGAAACTATTATAACCACTTCAGGGTTGAAATTTCCAAAAAAGCTTTCTTGGTGGATACCTACTCTTCACAAAGAATATACCCTCCAAGTTTCATGTCTTTAGAACCAGCGGTTTGGGATGTGCGTTGATATTTTACACAATCAGTCAGTTTATCCGTACTAATATTACAAACGGGAAAGTGTGTCTGTCTGTCTGTATGTTTGTCTTTCTTTGGCAAAACGAAGCGACGAATTGACGTGATTTTTTAAGTGGAGATAGTTGAAGGGATGGAGAGTAACATAGGCTACTTTTTGTCTCTTTCTAACGCGAGCAAAGCCGCGGGCAAAAGCTAGTAATTTTATAAAGACTAATGGCGAGGGTTACGGTCTCTGACTTTGGCTTAGCCATGCTCCGTCTCTATCGTACACTTGACGTTTGACAGTTGTGTAACAGTGACAGGTATAGTGCTAAGCTAACGTCAGTGCTTAGTAACGTTTAATTAAATCTCGACATAATTCTCCCACGCAGTTTCTTTCAAGTTATGTTAGGTATTTGGTGCCTTTGTTACTCGCTAATAACATAGCTTTATATTGGCGAAAGGATTTTTAATATCGATGCTGTAGTTTTTGCTTTTATCTATTTCTAACAAATCTTTCCTCTTTATTATATTGATATAAATAACATTATAATACGTTAATGCAAAAGAAAATACACATAAATAATAAATAATCTATTCAAATTACGTAGGCACCCAGTCAACTATAACATCGCTGATATCGCGTGCCTCGGAAAATACGCAAAGCCGCTAGTTCCGGCCGCCACTTTGCCATCTTTAGCAATCATCAAAGGGTTATTCCCATTTACGAAAAATGCCAGCCAACGATTATAATTATATTTGTAAGAGATAAGTAGTACGCTGTAGAGAGGGAACCCACTTTCAAGTGTGTATCTGTGTAAGCTATGTAACCTAGTTACTGAGCGGGTTGCGGAATATTTCTAAGGCTGGTTTTACAGTCACGCCGCTAGACGCGCCGTTGGACAGCGCGCTGTTGGACAGCGCGCGTTTGAACAGCGGTGCACCATAAAACGACATTAGTACGGCGCGTTTCGCTGCTGTGAGACAGTCGTGTACAAACAGATACAAAATGAACGGCAATGCGGTTAGAGTACTGGCTATTTACTTTTTATGGAAAAAAAGGCAACAAAAACGTCGAAGAACAGTAGGTGTTGATCCTTATAACGCTACAAGGTTACTGAGAGGCGAACACGTAACATCTTTCTCTGATTTACGAGAAAATAGTTATAAATTTTATAAATATTTTCGCCTATCAACCAGCAGTTTCGACGAATTACTGTGCAAGTTAGAGTTTTCTTTACGAAGATCCAGCATACGTCGCATCCCCATAGCTCCAGTGGAAAAATTGGCGATTACTCTAAGGTAAGTGAAATAAAAGAGTAGGTTTTGTAATAAATGATAATATTTGTTTGGCTTATTTTAATCACAGTCGTATTTTAATTACAACCTAACACACTTATTCATAAATGCTGATTAAACCTATTTTAGTTAAAATGGTCTTAAAATCGGAATCTTCTCTTTCATTTTGCAAATGTAGAAAAGAAACAAAACACTTGTAAAACCTATATTAATCTCACTCGTTTTTAATGAATAAGGGCATTATTTTAAATCACAGTGTTATTATAATCATTGACTTATTTTAAATCACAGTCTTATTTTAATCATAATCTTATTTTAAATCACAGTCTTATTTTAATCATAATCTTATTTTAAATCACAGTCTTATTTTAATCATAATCTTATTTTAAATCACAGTCTTATTTTAATCATAATCTTATTTTAAATCACAGTCTTATTTTAATCACAGTCTCATTTGAATCATAGTCTCATTTTAATCAGTCTTACTTTGTAGCTAAAAATTGACAAGTACTTGTGAGGTTCACTGGTGTGTGTAGTTAGAAGGAACACCGAATGATTTGTTGGTGTGTCTATGTCAAAGTATTGTGACAAGTTAGTGTGCCTGCTATCTTGACGTCAAGCTAGCAGGCACACGAAGCCTGGCAACCTGACAACTTTGCCCTTTCGGAGCGGCATTGCCTCCCAGGCAGTAGCATTTTGATTTTTGCGAAGTAGTAATAAACTTTTTAAAATAAATCTGTAAAAACTAACTAATATCCTTATTGATCCTCATTATCAGGATAATTAGAGTTATTATCGCCAGTCGGCGATACGACATTTGATAATTCTACTGCAGATTCATAAAGCTGCTGTTGAGGTGTAGAGGTGGTAGCATAGGCATAGGTATAATTATGAAGTGGCAATGTTTGAGTTGTGTAATTATAAGTAGAATTTGCGTTCACACTAGAATTAACATTATTTTCTGGTGATGAAAAGCTAGGTGTCGTAGTCGTTGGAGCTGAAATCCCAATAAGTAATTCTAGAACCTTTGCGCGAAACTGCAGCTTTTGATAAGCACTTAAATTACTTAGAATCGGACCAAGAGACTCAAAAAATGACAAATCATCAGGATTGAGGTTGGAAGGGGAAGTATTTTGGTTAAGCAACGTTATTAATTCGTTTTCAAAATTTGATTGTTCTGATTTACGTTTATTCATTCCACTACGTTTATTCCATTTGTTTTGACTATTTTCTGTGTTTTCCTGTGGTCTATGGAGCTGAGATGGAGTACTCAAGTTATTCGCTGATGTGGCTGTTTCAGTCAAATCTTCAGATACGATAGACTGATTATCGCTTAATGATTCTGTAACTTCATTTTCTGAAATACGATCAAGGAATGTCATTTGGTCGAAAAATAGATACTTCTTGTGTTTTGCAGCGCTTCCAGATGGCGTATTTCGCATATTCCCTTTTGTTCTGAAATAATTATCTCTGGCTGATTTCCATCGATGGCGTATTTGTTTATCTGCAATAAAAACGTAGGTATTTTTTTAGGTACTTACCTATATACTAAAATCAAATGAAAATACTTGTTGTTTTCAGGTTTTTGGCAACGGGCAGTACTTTCTCCGATTTATCTATCACATACAGAATGGGAATCACTACTGTAGCTAAGATAGTAGATGAAGTTTGTTCGACTATATGGGAAAAACTGCGTCATGAATGTCTACCTGAACCAACTACAGAAATGTGGCAGCGCATAAGTGAAGAATTTCAGTTATATGCAAATTTTCCAAATTGTTGCGGGGCGATAGATGGTAAACACATACGTATAGTAAATCCTGCAGGTGGAGGCTCAATGTTTTATAATTATAAACATTTCTATTCTATCGTCCTTTTGGCAATGTGCGATGCGAACTATTGTTTCACATATATTAACATAGGTTCTTGCGGGAAAAACTCAGACTCTACAATATTTCAAGAGAGTTCACTATTTCAAAAGTTACAGAACAATAGTTTGAGGTTGCCAGGTGTAAAGCATCTGCCGGGCACTAATATAACAGTACCACACATAATAGTTGGTGATGGTGCATTTGGTATATCCAACCATGTGATGAGACCTTATGTGCGATCCAACATGACTCATAAAAAGAAAATATTTAATTACCGCTTAAGTCGTGCTAGACGGTACATAGAGTCGACGTTTGGAATAATGTCCAACAAATTCAGAGTATTCCATACTCCTATGAGTGTCAGTTTTCCTATTGCAAAAAAGATAGTTCAAGCCTGTTGCATATTGCATAATTTTATTAGAGTACGGGATGGCTACAACGTTAATCACACATTAACTATAACGGGATTGACTGATCTAATTAACGACCCAGATCATAGATCAGGAAACACATTACGCGATATATTCGCTAATTACTTCGTATCACCCACTGGTAGCGTGTCATGGCAAGATAGATCTGTGTTCTGATTTTATAGTTGACACCTACCGCGAAATTCAAAAATGGAACGAAACGAAACGCAGTAATATCGTCGTGGCTTATTTGATTTACCTACCCAATTAATATTTTTCACTAGGTGACCCGGCAGACGTTGTACTGCCTCAATCGATAAAATTTTCATATTTATTCACCTTTTAAACCTCCTCTGGACTTCCACAAATAAATCATAACCAAAATTAGCCAAATCGGTCCAGCCGTTCTCGATTTTAGCGAGACTAACGAACAGCAATTGATTTATATATTTAAATAGATTAGAATTTCTGAAATTCGCGGGCGGACAAAACGATTTCACTTAATTTTACACTAGGTAATAAGTAGCTAATGTGACTTAATTAAGGTACCAGACTCGTCGGTTACACTTGACAAACGATCTTTAAAGTTAATTTATATCTCTTATTGTGAACTGAACACTAAAAGTGATAGAATGTTTTAATGGAGGATGGAGGATTTCGTTTGTGCAACTAGCGGTAAACATGTATGTAACAAAAAAGATTTTATTAATAAATGTTTCTTACCTAAGTCTGTATTGAAATGTTCACCACACAATTCCTTTCCAATTTCTTCCCAGGCTTTATTTTTTGCGTCCTTATTCTTATAAAAATCATCGGCCGGGTCCCATAAACATCTTCTAATTCGCACTTCGTCAATTACTCGACCCGTATCGATGTGATTCATTTTGTACACAACAGTACCTAACGGCACGTCTCAACGGCGTGAGACTAAAACGCACAATGGCCGTAGAAGCGCACGAGCGGCGCGCGCTTCGACCGCGCCGCGCGAATAGGACGCGTTCAACGAACGGCGCTGCTCAAGCGCGCGAATTTGAAACGCTACTAATACCCCAATACATATCAGAGCGCGCGCGCTCCGACGGCGCTGCCGAAACGCGTGACTGTAAAACCAGCCTAATAGTTACCGCGACCCCGGAACATAAAGGGCAACCGAAGGAACAAGGGTGGGTTTTAGTCGGCAAAAGTCTGACACTGATTGCGGGAGAAGTCATTTGATGATTTCCAATCCTGAAAACCAAATAAAAACCAGTATCTGGGTTATGAATTATGATAGGCAGTCGCTCCATGTAAAAAAATAGTATCATAAGCACTTAGTTAAACTGCAAAATGGCTCAATCATAGTCGCAAAGGCTAGGGAGATAATGATGAGTTTTCCTTTAGTTTGATTTGTTTTGTATATTTTTCAGAATCCCTGCCAATGAAGGGTGGTTCCGACAGATATAGGCACAGGAACAACTATGACCCATTTTTCGTGACTATCACCGGACAGTCCAAGGTTAGTGTCTTCCTATCATAGATACCTGGATGATGATAGCCAAACCCATGCACTTAAGTGATAAGATTTATTTTTAAAAGTGTTTAGATGTATTTAGAAATGTTTATCAGACGCAGATCTAGGCTATCGATGGCCCAATGTCACTGTTTGTTAAAGAAATGTCGACAGATAAACAGTATAAGAAATAAAACGTGGGATGCTATTATACGTCACTGTTCCCCGAGATTTTCAGTAAATCATAGCGTTATTTTAACCTATGTTATTCCTAAGGGCCGAGTCACACCGGAATGGCAGCGGCCGGCGACGCGGCGATCACTTTCAGTGTGAAATAATTTCAAACTTTAAGACAAGTATCGCTTGAACAGCGTGAAAAGGTCGCTAGGCTGCCCGCGGCGCCGCGAGGCCGCCCGCGTTGCCGCAAACGGCCGCGCGCCTCGCGTTTCTAGCGACGGCTGGCGGCGCTGGCGGCCGCTGGCAGCCTCGCGGCGCCGCGGCCGGCTACATACTTTCAAGACTAGTATCGCTTAAAAAGGTCGCGAGGCCGCCAGCGGCCCGCGAGCGGCCGCGCGCCTCTTGTTTCTAGCGATGCTGGCGGCCGCTGCCAGCCGTTGCCGGCCGCGGCTATTCCGGTGTGACTCGGGCCTAAGAGTAAACAAAATCACAAACAAATATTATTTTATCCAACTTTGTCGTTTAAACAAACAACAAATAAATTAATATCTCCAGGTTTATTATCTCGGTCTATATACTCGGTTGAAACCGCAGGGCACCGCTAGTATTAGCGGTGCCCTGCGGTTTCAACCGAGTTATGTTAGGGTTTTGGTTACTGATCCGCTCCCGTGGCTCCGCTCAATGCTATCTATGTAGCCTAATATAATTATTTGTTATTCTAATCCTATGCTATGTGTACTACTAACACCTATGCTACGAATATCTCGCAAAGGCATTGATAGCCAGTATCATCTTCTTTCTTTTTTATTTGTAAACAAACTTTTTTTTTTGGTGAGTGGGAAATCATCAAGCCAAACTTGAACTTACTCTTATTTGATATTTTATTTTTACAGAACAACTTCGTAATAACCTACCTAGAAGTGGAAGCAACAGTGGATTCTGGTGGAACAATAGACTTCAGGGTCCTGAGAGGAGGAACAGGGTCTTCCACCGTGGTATTCCAACTGGTCTCCAATCACAGCGACTTTCTGTCCTTCTCTTACATGACGTATGGGATCAGGGAAGAAGAGTATAGAAAGGTGAATTCAGCCTCGTATGGTATTCATTAGGTTAGTAGATCGGCCTCTGATGATATAAAAAATACTTCTTAGTGTGGCTATACTTAAAACCGTGAGACAAACGGCTCTTTCCTACTGGACTCTCGGAAGGGCTAAGGTTTCCGGAGTGGATAAGGGCCGAGTTACACCGAAATGGCAGCGGCCGGCAGCGGCCGACAGCGTCGGAAGAAGCGCGAGGCGCGCGGTCGCTGGCGGCCGCTGGCGGCCTTGCGACCTTTTCAAGCTTTTCAAGCGATACTAGTCTTTTAAGTGTGTAGTTAAAGTTTAAAATTATTTCACACTAAAGGTGCTCGCCGCGCCGCTGCCGGCCGCTGCCATTCCGGTGTGACTCGGGCCTAAAGGTCCCCTATTCCCTGGCAGATTACCAAAAGATAACCGACGTTTACCTACTACCTACCGAAAATCTTTTTGAACCTTTCAACGACCAACCGACAGCCGGCTGTCGGGCTCCTATTGTTCTTCTATTGTGTCTCAAATCACGTGTTCGAAGCGTTAACTCAAATAAATCTAATGAATTCTGTCAGTATTAGAAGGCCCATAATATCCTAATATGCTCGGGGCCTCCAAAAGATTTAAGGTGGCCTTGCCAGGAACCTCGGTACTAATCGTAAAAACCTTTGCCACCACAGAATGACTGTAGATATAAATGTTCACAATGTTTACAATGCATTGCCCAGTTTGTACCTACACCTACCAGTGGCCTCTATGGAGTTAGGACCACTGTAGGTAGTTACAGGCCCTCATATATTTAATGACTGTCTAGTATTTAAGATGATTGAAGACGAATAAATTAGATCATTGGGATGTACACCATATGGCGCTCCACCCATGACCCACTTCACCGCGCCCCGACGCTTATCGCGTGATGGCAGATTTTACCATTGCGCCTTCCCGTGCATTTCCGCGTCGGCATTGTGTTGTGCTAGGCGTGATTTTACAAATTGAGATACTTGCATAAATGGTAAATCTGCCAACCCGCGGCAAAATTTAACTCAGAGAATCTGATAAAATTGTGACACTGCCATCTATTCACAAAATTATTAACTACTCTGGTTAGCAAAGCTATCAAAAGTACGCTTAGTCAACAAAGGATGGCAGTGTTATAAAGTTCGGAACGTCAGATAATTTAGAAATGTATAGGTAATAATAATAATTTAAATATAATTTGTATACAGGTTTATTTATTTGTGAAAAACAAATCTCAAATAATAAAGAATACGGTACTTATATAATATTATCTATTGTCGTTTGTCTGATCAAGTGTACAGTAAGCTACTACATGGCTACTACTATCCAATTTATTAGTTCAAAAGACGACTGGAGCCTTATAGGTATGGTTCAAAAGTTTAGTTAAAATCGCTCTTTGGTCAGAGTTTATACTTCTTTTCTACTTTACTTATTGTGTAAAATTTTATTTGTTTCAGGTCGCAAATATTATAACCCTACCAGCTCCAACGAATAAAGAAATAATACTCCACAACACCAGTTTCAAAATTATCACAATATTATCGATATTTATAATGATTATGTCATAACTAATGATAATACAAGTAAAAAGACATAGCCTTATATACCAAGATAAGTAAATAAGACACCAACAAAATGTATACAGTTGTATGGAGGGTATTTTTACTTGGTGACATATTGGTGGCGCTACCAAGTTGACACCAAGTAAAATACTCTAAAGCCCCATTTTCACTAGGGGACATTTGTCTCGCGACCTTGTCGCCCAACACGAAATGTACGTGTCCCGCAACATGTCGCCCGATTTCACTTGCGACATTTACGAGTTGCAGAACTTAGTACAGTACAGTACTGGCTAGTGTGAACAAGTCATATGTCGAGGGACAAAGTTGCAGAAACAAAGTACGTGAATGTCGGACGACTTGTCTCCGCGACATGTCCCCTAGTGAAAATGGGGCTTGAATGGTATCCAATGAAATAGGACCGTGACTTCAAAAGTGCTGTTACCAAATTCAGAAAGAAAAATAGAAATGATGTTCTATATTATATAGATTACTAAATAAATAAATTAAATATTTTATAATATAAATAAATGTAAGTACATAATGTAAGATGGAAACAGATATTATTGTTATAAGGAATATAATAAAAATATAAATAATTATTGACATTAATTTTGTGCAACACATGACTATTATTTGCGGGTATCTGCAATCGCAGTTTTTGGGTGAGTAGGAAATCATTAAATGACTTCTCGTGTCCTGTACCCCTACCATGAGTTGTTATCGAAAACTTACTCGCTACCGTAGGCGTAAAAATGTTGTGACAGCCAATAATCCGACTAAACAGAAAGGTTGGCTGTTAGTAAACTACTTTAGGGATTTAGTGGTTGTTTAATTTTGATTCCCAATATGTCACTGTCAATTCTATCTGTGACCGCTAGGGGCGCTGTGCAACATTTCATACAATTTATTTACGGAGACGCTAGCGAATTTATCGATGCAAACTCATGGTAGAGCTACTGGGCGGTGCGGGATGGCGTGTCAGACTTTTACTGACTAAAACCTAATCATGTCCCTTCTGTTGCCCTTTATGTTCCGGGGCCACTATTATAACTATTTCGCAACACCGGCAGGCCAGTTTCACCAATCAAGAAAAAAACTTGCACAACACGATTGATGGTACTTTTAAACTTTCTCAAATTGAGACATTCAAAAATAAAACAAAAAACTAGAAAAAAAAAAACGTTTTTTAAAGTTAATCTTCTACATTAATTACAAACTAAATTGTACTATTTATAAACATAAAATGGAAACTCTTGGCGCGACAAAATTAGTCAAAGGCAAAAACATTGCACAACATTATTGACAGCACATGAAAAATATATTCACGTTCCAGAGAAACAGGCAGTGACGTTTAGATTTACAAGAATTATTTTTGCATATTTATAATTTATTAATGAACTAAACGGTGCAAAACAAAATATTAAAATAATAATAATACGATCGTCACTGCATTTGCCTGCACGCATTTTTAGTACACGAAACATCAGCACTATGTCTATCTCCCTCTCGCTATGTTGTGGTGGTGTGTTAGAGGGAGACAGATGACCGATTGGTTCGTACACGTTGTTCAATTTCACCAGTTTGCCATTTAACCATAAGGTCCGCGCTCCTAGTACAAAACTCAATGATTGTTAAACTTTAGACAGCACATTATATTATTTAATTTTTTTATAAATTGGGTACATTCGGTAATAAAACGCGTTTAGTTGTTCCAGGAATATGAATACGAGTAATGTCATTGGTCCTATCTTCAAGAATGTTGGCAGCAAGCCGCTCCATAGCGTTAAAACTCCTTCATTTCTTACGATGTTTGATAATACTTTCAACTGGCTTGTACCTTTTTCTGCGTTTTGTACTCTGAAACAGAAGCGTGTTCAAATGCATTTTATTTTAATGGTAAATGAAAATACATACAATGAAAAATCATTTACAATTTTTTGGACTTTAAAAAAGATGTTACCCAAAACGGCTGAACAAAAAGGTCAAAAAAGGTGGTTAGGTTAAAAAAGTCAATAACTTTTTGGTGCAACATACAGCATAATGCTTTACTCCTTTTTGTATATCATTAACTTTAAGGAGAAAAAATCCCTACAAATGCTTGTCTGTGCACTTTATAGACTGTTTCCAAGAAATAGAAACAACCACTTAGCACCTTTTAAGCTTTATTGCATTTAACGAATGATTTATAAGATAGTCCACTCATCCAGCACCACAGCAGTATGCACATATAAACTACATTTATTTAATGTTTACCTACCTCGTTTTGACGATGTCGACAGGTAGAGATGCAATAGTTGTAACAAACCCGGAGATCATAGCGGCTAATGTATGCAGCGGTAGACCGTCACCAAGAACAGGCATCAGCATTTCTCGAGCCTGAAGAATATATTAAAAACTCTTTGGCTAAAAATATTGTATCCCTTAAAACTCTTTAAAAAGTTTTATTGGTAGAGAGGAAGGCCAAAGTACAGATGGATGGAATAGGTGAAGTAAAATGACGGAGAAAAGGCTGAGCAATAACATGACGGATGACAGGACAACTGATAACAGGAAAATGTAAAATGGAATAAGCGCAGCAAGAGGAAGATATCCGCTCAAATCGATGAGCTTCTAGCACATTCGCAGATGTAAATAGTCCTGTCCAGTCAGAGCAAGCAGTAGTAATTAGAAAAAACTAACCTGTGCGTATGACCCTAACTGAGCACCGTTCACGATCATAGCCCTGCTGACTGTTGCACCAGTTCCTCTCCAGAGAGTCGTGGCACCTTCTTCTTTTACTATCCTGCCAAATAAAATATAAGATTTTGAAATATTTTTATTTTCTGCGACCGCAGCTAATCATTACGAAAATTGGGCAAGACCTCTTTTTAACGTGTGTGATGTTGTTAGATGCACTTAAATTCAACGTGATTGATGTAATCTAATTTTAAAAGAAAGATCATGAATTTTCTTGATCGTTCTTCTTAATAATATCATTTTGAATCAGCAACTATCTTCTATTTCCTGACTGACTGACTATTTGGAATCAACGACAAAGAATAAATTTAACTGAATTTTATTATCTAGTAGGCTCTCTTTGGATACAAAACCCAAATCTAAGCACTTAATTACCTGCCCAAAGCATCAAAGACATTTTTATAATTTCTCTTCTTTTCTGCCGGAAGCCTTCCATCTGCGGTCATTCGGATGAGAGCTACCTCAGCCGGAGTACCAATAAAAGCACCTACACCCCCTGCAGCAACTCCCAACATAATTTTGACTGGAAACGAAGGCACACCGAGATTTCTGAAAAGATACAAAGTAATAAATAAGTTCCTTGGAACAACTCATACACCTAAAAGATCCAAACGAGGCAGATAATTTGCTGTACCTACCATAGATTGACAGCTTGTACTATGGCAACCAGACACCTGATATCATAAGCTCCCCGGCCTTTTCCCAACTATGTTAGGGTCCGTTTCCACTTCTACCGGATTCAGCTGAATACCATTGTTTTACATGAAAGACAGACCTTCACAAACCAGTTGCTGGGTAACATAATAGACACCCCTTGATTAGATTGTTATTCGACTTTTTGGGTTTTGAGTACCCGTAACGACTGTTAAATATCTATATATGACGTCAGGGAATTAACGGCTTTACGTGCTTTTCGAGGCACACAAATATAAATACAAACAAAAAAAATACTAAATAAAAAAAAATAAAAAATCTCGTCGTCTCATCGGATTCAACCCCACCACTTTTTTTGCACAAAAAAGGCGCAAGCGCTTCAGGCACAGGACCAAAGAAAATGAAAAAAATAAGATACATGTATAGCTACAGCCTCACGTTTTATAAACATCGAACAGCACATTAAAAACCCCAATCCGTCCAGTGGTATACGTCGCCTGTCGGAACAGGGCAGCAGATAGACCCGTGTAGAACCCCCTCGTCCCTTCTTTCGCCATGATCTCCCTGGCCACTGTCAGCGCCATCATGCTTCTGCCAGCTGGTCCCATTAGCTGCATCCTGGTTTTCAGTAAGTCTGCTGGCTGGACGATGCTGATTGCCAGCATTCTGCAAAGGAAGTCATTAGAAGTCTACCAATCCAAATGACACTGTATAACTAATTATTCTCTCTCTTTGAACGAGCTCGTCTGAATCTATTAACTTCAATCCACCACAGCTGTTTCTGCTGTCTGCCACAAATGTTCTAAAGGTTTGAAGGGTATAGGTGTCGGTGTAACTACTTACTACCAGGCACAAGAGAATAATAACTCGTATGTCAAAGCAACTGCTAGGCCTCTGATATGGCAGACGTAAGGTTTATCTTTGTATGAGAAGAGGCTTTATAAAGCACACATATTCGGCCGTATTTTTACCGGATTAAAAAATTGACCATTCTTTTAGTCTTCTGGTAGCATGAAGCAAGTCTTTGTCTGGTAGTCATCAACAAGCTTAGTCGTATAATGATAGCTTACCCACTTAATCCTCCTATTGCAAAATTCATCCACCCAGGCATAGGTGGCTTGGCTTTTCTACGTCCATCTTCTCTTGGCGGCATTTTTTATCTCAATTATTTGCAGTATGTTAACTTCCAAATTTTGAATTCAACAAGTGCATATATTTTTCAAAATATTATGTATATTTTATGCGAAAGCGTTCTTTTATATTTCACATTAGAATTTAGTTATCAATCAAAGTCAATCTGAAACGTTGTCAGATGACATGAAATATTAACTTGACAAGAAAATATTTAAAATCGAAAAGGTTTTTAATAAGAGCGTTAACGCCGCACACAGCAAGTCAAGATTAGGCATTACAGCGCAAAAATCACGCACACACGCGCAAGTGCGTCTGTGTGCATAGAGTTACGCGGTCGGTCTTAACTTATAGTTTTGATCCATTTATATGATCTTGGGGCATAAAACGTGATGGGTTTTTTTTTACATAATTAATTATATGTATATGTTTTATTTTTAGCAATACTTCACAACCTAATTTTTAACCGACGTTTAAAAAGGATGTTCGGCAATGGTGCTGATTGTCTTGTTCACAAACTTTACTAAATTTAAATTAAGTGCAGCTTTCTCTTTCCATTTCGATAAAATATGTATTTCCTGTCCTTTACAGGAAATATATTAGTTTAGACATGTCAAATTAAATTAGACAGCGCCTGAAGTAAGTAAATCGACGTATTTTTAGTATATATATTCACCATACGTACGATACGAACAGAAGCGCAAAAGCAGAGCGCATGACAATCAATCACCAATTCGATCTGGACCAGTGTTGCCAGTTTTCTGCACAATCATCTCACGTGCCGAGCTGTTTTTAAGAAAAGCACTTGTTATGATGCCCGTTACCGTATACCGGCAGACAAATGAACGAAGACAAAATATTCTTTGTGTTTTAAATTACATTACTACCTGGTAATGTCATTTAAAACGTTTAAACTGACATTACTACCTAGTTATGTCATTTAAACTGTCTGTCTTTCCTTCCTCGCTTAATCTCTGTGACCGATAGCACTAGAACTGAAATTCGGTACTAATATGTATATCAATCACGCCGGTAAAATAAAAATTGGAAAAAAAATGTTTCATTAGGGTAGCCCCCCCATAATTGTAAAGTGGGAAGTTTTTTTTTTTATTTCGACCCTAACGTGTGATATATTGTTGGATAAGTATTTAAAAATAAAAAGGGGTGTACTAAAATCATTTTTTGATAATGTCAATAATTTCGGAAATAATCGCTCCAAAAGTAAAAAAACAATGTGCCGGGGGGCACATTGTTTTTTTACTTTTACCCCCCTCCTTAACTTTTGAACCATAAGTTTAAAAAATATGGAAAATCTAAATAGTAGAACTTCACAAGGACTGTCTACGAAAATTATTTTGAACTTTATGAAAGGAACAGTTTTTGTACAAAAGAGACAAAAAAATTGTACAAAATAATTTCTGCGTACTTAGTATGTCAACATAACAAATAGCCTTTTTTTAAACTCATAAGTGGGAACATTTATTGTGACGGACGGGAAACTACGTAAACCTACACTGGGCGTGGCCCAACACGCTCTTGGCCGGTTTTTTTTACAAGCTTTTATTAAACTTGCAATGTATGTTTGTCCGGGTGGAATCTTACAACTCAGTTTTAAGACACTTTCCCTCAACCGATTGAGCTGAAATTTGGTATGCACGTTCAGTTCGGATGACAATGCACGATTAAAAAAAACAATTTCATTTTTTTTATATAAAATAAAATTTATCTCAATACGATTGTTCACCGGTTAGCCGGATAATGTAAAGGACATTAACCGAAATGGGCTAACCGGTTAAGATTGTAAACAAGGGAATCGGCATCGGCACCTTAATTTCTTATTGATATGAATTCATAAACAGTTCAGTTCAGTGTCGGTTATTTATGCACAGATTTCTGTCACAATCATAATTATGACAAAATGTCAAATTAAGTATTACATAATTATATTATGGATTTACGCGATATTTTCGCAAATTGTGGGTAGATTTGTCAATATACATCTTCTGAGATGTACAGCGAAACTTCTGAATAGCGAACAGTACAGTACGACTACGCGTATTGTGATTTGGTTAGTTGATTACTGGATGTCCAAGGAACAAACAAACAAGGAAACAAACTTTGCTTTGGAAGTTTGTTTATTGCAATTTTATGTTTTTTATTGCGTTTAGTAAACTTAAATAAATAATTCAGGCTTCAGTCAGTTTTTAATTTCGTTTAATAATTTACATGTATAAAAAATAAAAAAAAAATAAGTTAGAAACATAACAAGTTGGTATGTTAAACGTGTTCCTAAGTGCCATCGACCTAGACTTTCGTGGGTCAATAATTTCTGGGAGGAAAGTACCAAAGTATCAAAATTGAATTAGTCGCACTATATTCGGGAATTATAGTCGTATGCGCACTCAAGGTCAAGCGAGAGCAGAGCGACGCGTCCACTTTCTGGAAGGCCTCGCAGGCGACTGAATTGTCAGCGCTCGCGCGCCGAGATTTATACTGTATTTTTAAAATATTTGCTAATAATTGATAAATCTGTAAAAAATTACAAAAAAATGGAATTTTATTAAAGGAAATGTTCTTCTATTAGAATAAGTTATTATTTTATTGATAAACGAAAGATAAATCAGTGCAATAAATCATTTTATAAACCATTAATTTCTTAATTAATTGACATCGTTTTGAATTTATTTTACTAAGTTAAAGAACTAAATCAATAAATCTTCTTGTATAACTATTTTGTTGAGGATCTTATCTATATGTTACGATTTTTTGTTGTTTAAATATGTTAGTATTTTAGATGTTCTCAAGCTTCGAAATTGACTCTGTTTGTGAAAATGGCAAATCTCTGTTTGCATTATCTGAATATAGTTCGCATGCTATGTATTAATTGATACAAAATTTGGTCTAACTATTTAGACAAGAATATTTCCTAACGTTATTGGTAAATCACTTGTTAGAATTATAAATCTTTAACGCATATAAACGAGTTCGAAAATCATCTTTTTTGGGCAAATTAGCGCGTTTAGGTAGTGAACGCTCATAATAGGTACTAGCTCAGTAACTCCATCTATTGGTCGCCTTGAACATTATTACGTCTAATTCAAGAGAAGGAGTCAGCACAGGAAGGGGCCCAACAGGGCCAACGCCTGCCGGGGTTGCGGAATGTTTATAGTGGTTACCGTGACCCTGGAACATAAAGGGCAATCGAAGGAACATGAGTGGGTTTTAGTCAGTAAGAGTCTGACACGCCCTCCCGTCGCACCCAGGACGGGAGCAGTCATTGGATGATTTCCCACTCACCAAAAAAAAAAAAAAAAAGTATGAATATTTATATGAATAGTTACATTCTCTGTACTTTGTATAATGTATTTATTAAATACTCTATAAAAAAGCATTGATTTAGAAATTTTGAAATTTAGACCAAAAATTTTACTATTCTCAATTTTCTTCTCCAATAATAAGATACGCTTTAACTTAAAACTTCGCCATCTATAGTGTACTGAGCGTACTACCTGACTCACACGAGGCACTGATAAATTACTTACTTGATCATAGATGGCGCTGAAATAAATATTTTTCTTAGAACCACCAAAACCCACTTTGTAGGTCACATGAAATTTTGAAAAAAAAAACAAAATCTAGGTACGTTATTTTGAATTTTAAGCGCTTTTCATACACTACAAGCTAACGAGCTCGCATATCTTCTAATAACCATCAGCCAAAATGATATGGATGGAAAAGCAGGGCTGAATAGAGAGTAAACTTTAAAAAGAACTTTGTTTACAACATGCTACCTCATGAACCATAATACACAGGCAAGTGTGAACTTTGTAATTGCTAAAAAGCGAAAGAAACTTAATGAGCCCCGCTTGCTACCCATCTTAAAGCGAACATTTTACTTGGCTTTTAGTTTATAATATAGGTAGGTACCTAGTCTGTTACCGAAGTAGAGATTATTTTGTTTATAGATTTTTTCCCTTTTCTCAGTCTCAGCAATAATGCACGTGACAAGTAATTTTGATCATTGGAGATAAGTTGTGTCGCTGATGAGCCCTGTAGGCGAAAAGTCTTGTCGGCGAGAAGTCCGTCGGAGTAAAGTATTAACGGCGTAAAGTCCTGTCGGCGTAACGTAAAGTCACGTCGGAGTAAAGTATTATAGGCGTAAAGTCCTGTCGGCGTAACGTAAAGTCACGTCGGAGTAAAGTCTTGTCGGCATTCAATCTGTCGGACACTCCAACGATATGAGAGGCGTGTACTCTACTGGGCCATCACAACACAAACCTTTGAATATAAAATTTAAAATTCATTTGTTTAATAGCAGTTAGTTGACAAAACAAACGCACAAAAGAATTACGACTACCATTTATTTTACTTTACAAATGAAGTATTTTATTAATAACAGACATATACTGAGACATGGGCCCGTCTGTGTAGTTGCCACACTTCTCTACACTGACACATTCGCCCGCGGAGTTGCGTAGCAGTCCCGGTGCGCATACGCAACCACCCTTGCAGATCCGAGTGCATATCGGCTCCGGATCTTCACAGGAAGGCTCGCAGGATCCGTTGCATAGGTCGTAGACTTCGTTTTGGTTGAGGCATGGCTCTGTATGTATGAAAAAGTTGAATTAAGGTAAACAAAATCTTAATAAGAACCATCGTCGGGCAGCAGACTACCAGACATAACACTGGTTGAAATTTTCGCCCCTTTTTTAGTTGTTGTTGAGCAAATTTACAACAGCATTGCTTCCGTCTCTATTTCTACAATGTGTTAATGAAATAACCCAAACCCTCGGACACCCCAACCGACTTTTATATTAATAAATTGATATGACGTATAATTATTTATTTTCATAAATTATAGTAATAGATATTTGAAAATGTTGTTGTTGCGCTATTTCTTACAGACTCGTAGCTCTATCGCCGCTGTCAAAGAACATGCGTTTGGACAGTAGTGTACAGCGTCGTTAAAAAATATTAGAGGCGGCATTACAAATAATATTTTTTTGGAAAAATATAACCTATAATAAAAATTATTGTATTCGATCTTGCTGCCGATTCTAAACAAACTAGTTTCAGGTTTTGGGTTATTTCATTAACACATTGTATAAATAAGTTCATTAGTTTACTCTAAGTTGCTGGAAGACATTTGATTTTCCACAATTATTTTATTGGTTAGTCTAGAAAGAACGAGGATGATTAGAGATACGGTATTTGATTGACGCATGATCCGCTCCTCTTACTGATATTAGCCAGTCATCTGAAATTAAGGCTCATCTTGGCACCCTTTCAAGGCCATCATTCTAGCGATAACCAGGAACGCTAATAAAAAGCCACTCACCAACAGGGCACTTGTCAATAGTCACGCATTTATCGTTGACGGTGTCCCTGACAAACCCTGACTTGCAGAAGCAGCCCATGCCGCAAGCAAGCCCGCAGACCAGAGGCTCAGGCTGTTTGCAAGTCAGGGGGCATGCAGTGCCGCAGGAGAGGAACTCTTCGTTGGGACCACAGATGTCGTCCTTACCTGAAAAAGTATTTTCTTTAGCAAATTAGTTTTTCTTGTAGCCTCTTCGTTATATCATCTATACTAGCTTCTGCCCGCGGCTTCGCTCGCGTTAGAAAGAGACAAAAAGTAGCCTATGTTACTCTCCATCCCTTCAACTATCTCCACTTAAAAAAATCACGTCAATCCGTCGCTCCGTTTTGCCGTGAAAGAAAGACAAACAGACAGACACACTTTCCCATTTATAATATTAGTATAGATATAGATATTTCTATGCGGTGTCTCGACAAGCACATAATAATATAAATGTTGGTTACGTTTGTCATTCTTAGATCATTGGCACCCGTTACGGGTAGTCAGAAGTCAGGATATCTGACAATCTGTTCAACCAAGAATGTCACGTTATCCAATAATTGGATTGTAAAGATCTTACAGGCAGTTGATCCATGTAAGACACTGGTATGCGTCTAATTGGACTAGAAGCCGACTCTTGCAATAAAGAAGAAAGCTACAATGATGACGAGAAATGATCAAGTGGATCATCTAGATATACACCTACTCCACCACTCAAGAAAAGTCGCAGTTGCAATGGCATTAAAGAAGGTGTAGGCTTTAGTCAAAACCGCCCTAAATAATCGATCGCCATATCAGTTTCCGTCGACAGCATGCTTAAAGCTACCCTAAACGTACCAACACACTGATCAGTGGTAACACAGGTTCCATTATCGTCCCTCAGGTACCCAGCCTTGCAGAAGCAGCCCTCCACACAGTCCTCCGTGCAGATGACAGGACCCTCAGGGTTCGTGCAGTTGAAGGGGCACGCTGATCCGCAGAGGAGGTACTCCTCGTTTGTAGGGCATTCTTCTGCGATAAAAAAGAGAAGGAATGAGACTCAAAATTATAAATAAATATCATGGGACAACTCACACACGTCTATCTGATCCCAAACTAGACAGACCTTATGGTCAGTAGCCAGACAACTGATATACGTATTTGTATAATGTATGCGGCGGCTGGCACTGAAAACCAGCGTCGTCGTGGACTCATGTATGGGCTCCGGCATTATGCTGAGCGCTAGCCGTTTCGCGCAGTAGTAACGCTACTTACCTCTTTTAGTTTAAGGCTTCTGAATATAAGTTTTAATATTAATTTGTTGGTTTAGTATATAATAAACTTTCTTTTTTTTCTTTTTTTCTTTCAGTGTATAAATACACACATAACTGTTAATGGGTTACACCCAGACACAGTATAAACAATCATGCTTATCACAGAATTATCCAGGGTGAGAATCGTACCCACTACCTCCAACTTAGTAGTCATTGTCACTAGAACAACAATCAACTGTAACCAAAGTGTATCATTCACTGCTTTTATAGTAAAATTCTGAATCTGCATTAATATTTTTTAATAAAACAAATTGAATTCAATTATCAACAAAAAATTACCCGCCGGATAATTTAAAACAAACTCATTCAAGGGTAACAGCCTCAAAAAACACGCGGAAATGTATTGAAAAAACGTTTTTCCTTTTCCTATAAAACAGTACATAAAACAGAATTGCTTTAATTAATTGCTGGATTCATTTCACAGTTCACTTGTTAATTACCTCTCATTCGTAAAATCGTTCGCTATGTTGATTGGAAACATCAAATAATATAGTCGGAACCGAGTGAACGGCATTATACCTAGTTGTTCAGGAGCCTAGGCTCGCTTTACTTATGTCATCTTGATATGGATAAAATTTTGAGAAGAGTTGTTAAGATGATACCTTCGCAATCGCGTATCCTAATATTACGATTAGCCGTATCTAATTATTATAAACTAGCTTTTGCCCGCGGCTTCACTCTCGTTAGAAAGAGACAAAAAGTAGCCTATGTTACTCTCCATCCCTATAACTATCTCCACTCAAAAAATCACGTCAATTCATCGCTCCGTTTTGCCGTGAAGAAAGACAAACAGACAGACAGACAGACACACTTTCCCATTTATAATATTAGTATGGATGCGACAGTAACTATCTGTCTATTTTTGCTATGTAGGGTGTTTTGACTCAAGGGACACGAATTGTCTGCTTTTTGTCCTAGGACAATGCGGATGTCCTCGACAATCGATTTAAAAAAAAAAGCTTTACCTATTGTTTTAACACAGACATCGATGAAAGAAAATATCGCAAGGAAAGGAAACCTGGACTTGTAATGTACTATATAAAAATAAGTCGGGTTTTCCTTCCTGACGCTACAACTCCAGAACGCACGAACCGATTTCCACGGTTTTGCATTCGTTGAAAACGTCTCGGGCTCCGTGAGGTTTATAGCAAAGAAAATTCAGGAAAAATCCACGCGGACAAAGTCGCGGGCAGAAGCTAGTAATTATTATAAATCCATAATCACTAAGTTTTTTTTTTTTTTTTTTTTGGTGAGTGGGAAATCATCAAATGACTGCTCCCGTCCTGGGTGCGACGGGAGGGCGTGTCAGACTCTTACTGACTAAAACCCACTCATGTTCCTTCGATTGCCCTTTATGTTCCAGGGTCACGGTAACTATTATAAACATTCCGCAACCCCGGCAGGCGTTGGCCCTGTTGGGCCCCTTCCTGTGCTGACTCCTTCTCTTTGAGGCGCGCGTGGAACAAAACGCGCCGTCTACGCGGTCCTGGTCCTAGCCGGGCGGCGAGCTACCCATAGCTCGCCATCCGCAGAACCGCGCCTACGGTGGCCGGTAGTCGTCTTGCGACTCTCGACGTCTTCGCCTGGGTCTTAGTCCGGGGCGAGAGGCTCGTCGTTGCCTCTCGCGCGCCGCCGCTTCCTTCACTAGCATAACTGCTTCGCAGAAGGAGGCGACGGCATCCCATTCCGTCTCGCCCCGGAGCATGGCCTGAACCAGCGCCGGGCGCGAGAGGTCACCGCCGCCGATCGCCTCTACGAGGACACGTCGATGCTCCGCCCATGCGCGGCACACCTCTACTGTGTGCTCGACCGTGTCCTCCAGGCGACCGTTACTGCAGTGGTGACACCCAGGCGTCGCTTCCGCCCGAATCCGACACAGGAACCTCCCGAACTGACCATGTCCGGTGAGGACCTGCGTCAAGCGAAACGTGAGAGTGCCATGACGCCTCTCCAGCCACTCCTCAAAGAGGGGTCTTACCGCCGCTATAACGGCGTGCCCAGCACTAGGTTGCGACAGTCGTTGTCTCCATTCCGCCATGAGATCTCGCCGGAGCTCCGTGAGCCGTGCCGCGATAACCCGCGGCATCGGGACTTCACCCCGGCGTTGCACTTCCACGCGCCACTCGTACGTGTGTGCAAGGACTGTTGCCTCCAGATCCCACGGCGGGACGCCGGCAAGGAGGCATGCCGCCTCACAGGAGACCGTGCGGTATCCCCGCACCATGCGAATGGCCATGACCCTCTGGGACGCCCTCAGAAGTCGGGCCGGAGCCGCGGCTAGATTGGGCGCCCACACCGGAGCCCCGTAGAGGGCCATGGACCGCACGATCCCCGTGTAGAGCCTCCGGCAGGAGGCGTTTGGGCCACCGAGATTGGGCAGGAGCCGCTTGAGGGCAGCTCCGGCCTTCGCCAGTTTGGGGCCCAAACGTCGGAAGTGCTCCGTGAAGTTCCATCGGTTGTCGAGGACAAGTCCCAGGTACTTTATCGTCGACTCGACACCGATGTGAACCCCTCCCACCGTTATCTGAGACCCCGGAGGTGGCCGGTGCCGAGGGCCATGAAAACACATGGCCTCGGACTTGTGCAGGGCCACCTCGAGTCCCAGCTGCCGGATCCTGTCCACGACTGTCGCAACTCCACTTGTCATCAGGTCGGCCGCCGCCTGGAACGACCCTCCCTGCGCTAGGACTAGCGTGTCGTCAGCGTAGCACACTACGCTGACACCATCGGGAAGGTCGGCGCGCAGCACCCAGTCGTACCCGATGTCCCACAAGAGCGGCCCCAGGACCGATCCCTGTGGAACACCGCACGACATCCCTCGTCGACTCCACACTCCCTCGTGACCGGGGTAGATGACGGCCCTGTCCGTCAGATAGGCCTCGACCACACGACAGAGGTAGGCAGGCATCCGGTGATACCGGAGTGCCGCCACTATGCACCCCCAAGGCAGGGTATTAAAGGCGTTGGCGATGTCGAGAGACACCGCCAAGACGACCCTGCCCTGTGCCACCGCATCCCCTGTCGTGAGGGCTCGCACGCGCATGATGGCGTCCACCGTGGAGCGTCCTCTACGGAAGCCGAACTGACCGTCCGCCAGATCCGGCCCCACCCGCATCAGCCGCTCGACGAGGCGGCTCGCAATCACTCTCTCCAAGAGCTTTGCCGCCTCGTCGAGCAGAACGATTGGCCGGTACGCGGACGGAGAGTCCGCAGGACGCCCCGGCTTCGGTATGAGGACCAGCTTCCCGGTCTTCCAACGAAGTGGGAACTGGCCCTCCTCCAAGCATGCGCTGAAGAGCCCCCTTAGTCGAGGCCCGAGAGCCCCTAAGGCCAGGACCCAGGCCTTTCCTGGTAGGCCGTCGGGTCCTGGGGCGGTGTTCTTGGCCCTAAGCCTTAGCACCGCCACTCCCAGTTCTACCTCGGTCACCTCTGGAACGTCGTCGTCGTCGCCGTCGCGGTCCGCATCGGACACCCCCGGTGGCGGAGCCATGAGCGGGGGAAAAACTCCCCCGCGAAGGGAACAGAGCGCTCACAACGCCCTCTACGACCTGGGGCCGGAGACTCTGCGTCAGCGGGGGGCCCGCGGTACGGAGCTTGCCCCGCACCGCCAAGTAGGGGCGCCCCCACGGATCTCTGTCCAGAGTCCCCAGCGTCTCTTGGCGGGCCGAAGCTTTGGCCCGCATAATCTCCAGTCGGAGGGCTTCCTTCGCCGCTCTGTACCCCTCGTACAGCTCCGCCTCAATGGCGTCCGCATCCACAGGGCGGATACGGAGCCTGCGGTGTCTGGTGTACGGGTGTCGCGCAGCCACGCACGCCTCACGTAGGGACGCGATTTGCGGCGACCACCAGTACACCTGGCGCTGACCCCTTCCAGGCTGAACCCGGGGCATTGCCATGTCACAAATCTCGGACATGGCCTCCTGGAACCACCCAGCCTCGGCATTGATGTCGGCAGGCCTGTCCGGTGATGACACCCAGGCCTGCACTATCGAGGCTTCCAGGAGAAGCTCCCGGTCCAGCTGCTTCAGCGCCCAACGCGGACCGCTTAGGGTCCGTCGGACCGGCGCAGCGGAGGTCTGGGCGGAGACGTCAAACCGGATGTACCGGTGGTCGGAGAACGTCTCCACCTCCTCCATTACGCGCCAGTCAACGACACGCGGTGACAGAGCGGGGCTGGCGAACGAGATGTCCACCACCGACTCACCCCGCATCCGCACACACGTGGGGACGGAACCCTGGTTCAGCACGACTAGGCCCGCCTCTAGGGCCCAGTTTTCCACCATTCTGCCCCGTGCATCAGTATATCGGGAGCCCCAAGCCAAGTTCTTGGCATTGAAGTCCCCGAGAACGAGCACGGGGAGGGTTCGGAACCGGCGACGACGACGCTCAGCTCCATAAGGGAGTTGTGGAGTTCGACGAGGGATCGGCTCGGGGAGAGATAGACGCCTACAACGGCGATCTCCCCGAACCGTGCCGCAACGCACCCCTGTGCCCTCTTGACGCCCTCGAGGGTCGGGGTACCGGCGGCGGCCGACGAGATGATGGTCACCGAGCCGCTTAGGTCCTCCACCCAAGAATCCCTGGGCGGGACAAAGTACGGCTCGGAGACCACGGCGATATTGATCGACCACTGCGCCATGCTCTGGAGCAACAGATCCTGAGCGGCGGCGCAGTGGTTGATATTCGCCTGTACGAGGCGCAATGGAGCCATTATTGGCACTCCATTGCGGCCTCAGTAGTCGCGGCTGCAGCGACAGACGCGGCAGCGGCGGGGACGGCGGGAGCAGCGGCGGCCGTGGGAGCGGCGGCAGCAGCGGGGGCAGCAGCGGGGGCAGCAGCAGGAGCGGCGGCAGAGGGCTTCCTGCCCTTGCCCCTGGTCCTGGCGGGTGGGGCGCAAGCCTTGCCCCCAGCCCGGTGATCGGCCGGCTTGCCAGCCGCCGCACATATAGAACAGTGCGGCGCGGCGGTACACGAGCCGGCCTTGTGACCGGGCTGACCGCAGCGGAAGCAATCGGCGCTGCGGTCCACCTCCGAGGTGCAGCGGACACCGACATGGTGTCCGACTTGGCATCTATAACACCTCAGAGGCCTGGGCTCCAGCAGCTTCACCTGCGCCGAAGCCCAGCCTCCCACCAGTAACCTACCGCTGCTGCGGCCTTCCCCCGCAATGGCTTTGGCCGCCGGAACGGGGCAGCTCACGGTGACCGCTCCAGTCCCGGAGCGGTCAGGGCGGATGGTGCCTACGCGCACGTCGCCAGCGGGACAGCCCCCCGCTTTGGCGACGGCGGCCACCAACTCCTCCCCCGTGACAGAGTCGTCCAGGCCTGTGATGCGCATGTCAATGCGCATGGTAGGCCTGGAGACTCGTACCTCCTCGGCGGAAAGCGACGCCCTCAACCTTTCGGCCCGCCGCTTTCGCCTTGGTCAGTACCGCCCCGTACGTAATCCCTTTTTGCTCCGCGTCCGGCTGCAGGGTGATTACCACCGCTGCAGATTTAGGGGCGCGGAGCCTGGCCGCAAGGTTATTCGCCTTGCGGCGCTCCCTTTGACGTTGCCGCTTCTTCGCGGCCCTGGCCGCCTTGGCCGCCTTCTTCTTCTCCCCGGCCACTTGCCAGCGGCCGGCGTCGGCCGGAGGCTCGGCAGCCGAAGAGGGAGGGGGCGGCGGTGGGGCACGTTGTGCAGCTGCACTCGCTGCAGGTGTCCCCACCGCTTTGGGCTTCGCCGCCTTGCCCCTACTGGGCGTTGCGGCCTTACCCTTCGCCTGCTCTGGCGCGGCGGCACGCCTCGACGTACCCGCCGCAGGAGTCGCGGCCACAGCGGCAAAAGATGCCGCTGGCCGTGCTGTTGTTGATGCTGATGCCACCGGGACCGGGCGACTGGCCGCGAGTGGGGGCCGGAGAACTCTCCCTTCCAGCACCGAAAACCGGCGCTGGAAGTCCGCCATACTCTGCACCAGGCTCTGGAGCAGTTCCCGGTCAGGGTTGGTGGCCTGACCTGTGGGAGGTACGTCTCCCCGGAGCCTGGCCAGTTCCGCGTGCAACTTTCGGTTCTCCTCCTGGAGAGCCTCGATAGCGGCCCGCATAGCAGCCATCTCCTGTCCCGACGACGCCGACGCCTCCGCATTCGCCGCTGCCAAAATGTCGGCGGTGGCATCGGCGATGGCCCTGTCCTTGGAGCCCTTCTTCTTCTTCAGGGCCACGGACACCAACGCCGATGTCACCACCTCCGCCAATCCTTCCGGCCTGGAGCTCCCCGCGGCGGTGGATGCGCCCTGAGCCTGCGCGGAAGCCGCTCCGGGGTGACGCCCCTCCGCGGCGAGCCTTTCGGCTCGCCGAGCTGCCTCCTGCGCGGGGAGCTTGCGCCCCCCTCCTCCTACACGGCCCGCACCCCGCCTACTGGTGGGGATTTTAGGGGCCGGTGCCGCCGCTTCGCTGTCGGAGGACGACGAGGCGCCCTCCGACACCGCCCGCTTCCGGCTGCGGTCCCTCCTACCACGGACCGAGCTACCAGAGCTCGATCCCTCCGAGCCCGAGTCTACAAGGCTCGAGCCCATTGCCGCGTCGGTCTCCGACCGCGGTCCTCCCTTCCTACCGTTTTTAAAAAATTTGGAATTGTCTGTCATGATAAGTCCCACGAGTGTGGGGGATTTAAAAAGTCCACCCAGGGTAACCCCCTGTCCCTGGGCAAGCGTACATTTGTAACCCAACCAGAGGGTCCACCGATTCCCTGGCTGGGGGTGCGCTAGAGACTGATGCGCCGTCCACAAATAGACGACACTACTCCTCAGCCATTCGTACCTTCGCCACGCACCAGAACTTGGTATTAGAGGTAATTTTTTATAGAGGTTGTCTTCCTCGCGGCCCGGGCGGTTAAGCCGAGGCCCTCGACCCCCGTCGAAAGTCAGAGACATGACCGTAACAGTCTTCGGGGCTACGAGATCAACGGAGGCAGCTAGGGGTGACGACCCCCAGCTGCCTGCTCTGCGGCAGGGTGAGTGCACGCAGAGCCCGTTCCCCGACTCCAACACACACTGCCCTCTGCTACTCAGAGGGACAGGTGGTGGAGTCCTCCGCGACAGAATATTCGAAAGTGTGCAACGAGACCCCACAGGCACAACGTACCGTGACGAGTCGTTGCACACCTCCCGGGGTGCACCGTCCCTCGGACTGGTCTTCGCCCCGGACGAATCCATAAGCGAACTCCAGCCCTCGCGCACACGAGGAGGTTTTCTGTCCATGCACCCCATAATCACTAAGTTAGCGTGGTGATTCATGCTCGTGTCTTCTCTCGCTCAAGTTTACTGCCTAGAATGACGTAACTAATACACTGCTAGCTCTTGGACCATATGTGTACGTGTCAACTCTCTCGAGTGTCACTTTCAATGGCTGACAAAGGCCAGTGGTATTCACTGACCTGTGGTCTAGATTTTTCATAAAGTATAATTTCAAAAATAAAGTATAATTTCATACAGTGAAACCGATACATCATACTTGAAAAAACTACGTTATTGGGCATTTGTCATTACAATTCGTTTTGTGATTTACTAATAACTTCATAATTAAGTGGTTTAACATGAAGATTTTGTGTATGACTTGAAGTGGAGTTTTAAACCGTTTTTAGCAGTACCTATCTATTATGTGTTTTTCAATAATAGTTTACTTCGTTGTGTGAAATAATCACAAACTATTGTAATGTTTCCTATATTCAACATCGCATTTATAGTGTTCAATGCAGTAATTTTAGTGAATACAGCTGATGGATTTACTTTGCGTAAGTATTTTAAAAACTTTTATTTAAAATCAGCTTACTACAGCTTTAAAGTTTTTTTCACAAATCAATTATGGATTCCCGTTTTTTTCACAAATCAATTATGAAAGGGCGTATTTTTCAGTTCGTAGTGGCAACACTGGCTTTTTAATGTTTTCTATAGTGTTTAACTTGGGAGTCATCTCGTGTTCTTGGTTATAAGAACACGTGTATGATTTCCATACTATAATTTAACCGTACAATTGACATTTAAACTGAAATATTATTTTCAAACTGGACATTGGCAGAAATCCCGAAAGTTCGGTGGATTGCCATAACACATATAAAAGTTGAAGTGTTTAACTTGGTCTGTAAAAGTAGGGTGTGTGCAATCCTTTTTTGGCATAGAATCCTAATAATTTAATTGATGTGAAAGTTTGTATGTGTATGTGAATGTTTGTTACTCTTTCACGCAGAAACTACTTTTAATTAACCTTTTGACGACCACCCGACAGCCGGCTGTCGCGCTTCTATTGTGTCTCGAATCACGTGTGTTTGAAGGTTTGAACTTTACAGTAATATAGCTTACTAGCTTTTGCCCGCGACTTCGTCCGCGTGGAATAGTTCCCGTTCCCGGGGGATTTTCGGGATGAAAACTATCCTATGTCCTTTCTCTGGTCCCAGACTATATCTATACCAAATTTCATTTAAATCGGTGCAGTGGTTTAGGCGTGAAGAAGAGACAGACAGACAGAGTTACTTTCGCATTTATAATATTAGTACGGATACATTAGAATAAGGGGTAGGCGACATAACACCACGCTATGGCCCACAGGAGGAGAGCAGTAACCAAAAACCTAACATAACGCAGGTGAAACCGCGGAGGACAACTAGTAGTAACATATTATGAACTCTAAGTAAAATAAACTTTAGCTTTGATAAAACATTTTCCTAATCGTGTTACTTCAAAACTTCATCTTCAGTTGCGGAATGCTTATAATAGTTACCGAGACCCCGGAACATAAAGGGCAACCGAAGGAACATGAGTGGGTTTTAGCCAGCAAAAGTCAGACACGCCCTCCCGCCGCACCCAGGATGGGAGGAGTCATTTGATGATTTCCCACTCAAAAAAAAAAAAGATTGCTAAACTATTTTTTTTAATTCCCAGGCAAGGAATGTCCCGATGAGGAGATCCACAGATCCTGTTCCTTCTATACCGAATACACGTGCTGGAAACAAGCTGATCGGATGGACAGGGTCCGGACCCTGCCCAAGAGGCTGGCGAATTGCAGGGCTGGTTGTTATTGCAAGTAAGTCTTAAAGCTTCAAACACACGTGATTTGAGACACAATAGAAAGACAATAGCAGCCCGACAGCCGGCTGTCGGTTGTTCGTTTAAAGGTTATGTATAAAAAATACTTTCTGGTAAAAAGTTTGTGGGTAAGAAAGATCCTCACTGACATTTTGTGTTGCTGGCTTTTCGAATATTTTTTGTTGTGTTGAATAATCGGTCGGATGAGATGATAATAGTTACCGTGACCCCGGAACATAAAGGGCAACCGAAGGAACATGTGTGGGTTTTAGTCAGTAAAAGTCTGACACGCCCTCCCGCCGCACCCAGGACGGGAGGAGTCATTTGATGATTTCCCACTCCCCAAAAAAAAAGCTAAGGTTTCTGTACTTTGAAATTATTAATTCTTGTAAAATAAATATGATTTAATTTAATATAAGGATATGGTCAGGTTGGTACTTTTCTCGTTTCCACGACAACAGGACTCTAGTTGCTAAGTCTCAACCCTCCGTCTGTCTGTCATTAGTTGAAATTTTTACAAAGGTGTATTTTTTTTGGCCCTTTAACAACAAATTAAAAATAGAAATGACTAATTAAAATACTGTCATCTCATCGTTGTAGACGTATATTTGTAAAATCACTGAAATATTAATTTATTTTGTGATAAATTCTGTCATTTCATTTTTTCAGGAAGGGTTTAGTACGAGAATTCCCTCATGGTCGTTGTATAGTGGCTGCTGGTTGCCAAAACCGAATCCTTCAGGATGTACTGAAGAATTTACCAACAGGACGACCGTTTAAAACAAACTGCATATTTAGCTAGTATCGAGTTTTTGTTTTCTATGTAAGGTATAATAATTTAAAAAAAAAACATACATACATCCGAATTGAGAACCTCCTCCTTTTTTTGGAAGTCGGTTAAAAACTATATGCTGCTTACTATGTTACTAAAGTAACTGGCTCTTTATAAGACACAATTCCAATATTACCTCTAGTTATATGTTTTAAAAATCCGAAACATTTACAAATTACTGATAAAAAATATTTTTTGTTGCTTAAAAATCAATAAAAGGTTCGTCGATGGAACTGCTAACTTAGTGACGTCATAAAGCCAATTGCCATACAAAATCTATGAGAGAATGGTTTTGACAGATCATAAAAAGACCGTCAATTGATGATGGTATAAAATACCGTATATTTGGAAGCTTTTTTAGTGTTATAGACTATCCGAGTTTTCTATACTAACCAAGATACTTACAAGCAACGTCAAGACACGCATTAAAACAACATGCAGCTTGATGCATGACAGTGAGATAATCGCCCAATAATGAAACTTATTGTTGTTATTAGTAAAAGATTTTTTTAAATCGGTGCAGTACTTTTTGAGTTTATTCATAACAAACAAAAACAAGTCTATCCTCGTTATAACATGATTAGTATTAGCACTAATTAGTATCAATTAAACGTAATGATGCGTGTTGCTTGTACTTTTTTGAAGTTGCAACAAATGAATGAATACATACTTCAAAGTTAAAGCATAAAATGATTTAATTACCATATAATTCATTCAGGGTTGTTAAAGAATATATATTTTTGAATAATGGAAAAACAAACAAAAAATACATACCTTGAGCAATATAAATACCGGTACTGACAGCCACAAAACTAATAACAATGAATAGATTTTTCTCAAAAACCGACAACATTTTTAACAATTTTATTTTTTTATTTAACAACCGACTTTGTTCGCTGTTCAAAATATTCTGGCTGTTTAAAATGCACAACCAGGGATTTCGTGCTGGCCTTAAATTCTGTTGTTTTTGTGCGTTCAATAAAAATGTGTGTCATCCTTGAATTTAGTGCAATGGACCGTGGTGCATTGAAAAAACAAGTAGGTACAGTCAGAAAAGTATATAAGTATACAGGGCCGTTAGATACAGTTTAAGTTTTCTCAAAAACCCACGTATATTTTTTTTGGTGAGTAGGAAATCATCAAATGACTGCTCCCGTCCTGGGTGCGGCGGGAGGGCGTGTCAGACTTTTAATGACTAAAACCCTCTCATGTTCCTTCGGTTGCCCTTTATGTTCCAGGGTCACGGTAACTATTATAAGCATTCCGCAACCCCGGACCCACGTATATTTTCTAGTAAAAAATTTAAACTATAGTAGAAAATGACTAGTTAATTCTTCAATTAGGTAAAATTTCATTTGAAAAAAATCATTGGTTTTTTTAAGAAAACCTCAATTGTAGATGACGGCCCTGTATACTTAAATACTTTGCTGACTGTACATTTGAGATCGATCTAGAAACTGCACAATGATAAATCAATTTGTTACAATTTGTGTGTTTTGAGCAATACATTGTGTTTGTGTTGTTGGGAAATTCGTGGTGTGATAATTTTAGGATAGGGTGTAGGTATACCTATTTTAAGATGGCAATGATCAAGCTCGCCTCAAAGATCCATACTAATATTATAAATGGGAAAGTGTGTCTGTCTGTCTGTTTGTCTTTCTTTCACGTCAAAACGAATTGACGTGATTTTTTAAGTGGAGATAGTTGAAGGGATGGAGAGGAGTAACATAGGCTACTTTTTGTCTCTTTCTAACGCGAGCAAAGCCGCGGGCAAAAGCTAGTAATCTATATATTACATAAATTAAAGAAAGTCGTGTTAGTTACACATTTTATACCTCAAGAACGGCAGAACCGATTTGGCTGAAAATTGGTGGGGAGGTAGCTTAGGACCAGGGGACGGGCATAGAATACTTTTTATCTTCTTTTTTTTGTTTTTTTCCTGTTTCCGTGGGACGTGACATAAAACGTGGTTTCGAGTAAAATTCGAGCGGAGTAGTAACCAAAAATCTGATATAAGGCGGGTGAAACCGCGGAGGACAGCTAGTTTATTTATAAAAGAAGACTAGCGAGCCGCTCCAGCTGCTAGGATTAGTGTTACAAACATTTGAAAATAGCGTTTTTTTTTCTACTAAAACATAAATTGTATTATTTTCTCTTGAACCACTCTAGTGAAAACCGCATAGATCCGTTTCAAAGTTCAAAAGTGATCTAATAGGAGATAAACAGACGTTCCTTAGCAACGTACTTTGGCTGAGCACTATACCTGTCACTATTACACTACCGTCAAACGTCAAGTGCACGATAGAGACAAAACATGGGTAAGCCAAAGTCAGTGCTAAGTAACAAGGCTTAGCCATGTTCCGTCTCTATCGTACACTTGACGTTTGACGGGAGTGTAAACATGACAGGTACTACCCGTGCGAGCTAACATGGCACCTGGCTCGAAAACAAACCTCTCCCCGCGACCCCGCGCTCTCGTCTTACCAGTAGCGTTAGCATCACTATTACATTGATTACATTATACAGCATAAAAGTTTAACTAAAATGGCGAATGTGCAGAATCAGATTTTCAGGCGTGAACGTATTTTTTTTACAACTTAGTTTCTAAGTAGTTCGTTTTGTCACGTTTAAAGGTCGTAGTATGTTATGAGAAACAACTAAGCACAAAATAAATGTTACTATTTAAAAAACTAAAATAAAATTCAAAAAGAATATATTCATGATGGAGCCCCGGGCTAGCACAATTTTACACCAAATAAAAATATAGTCATACAATGTTCTTTATTTTAAATTAATTTGTTAGTTTTTATGAATGTCTCCTATTTGTTTTATATATATATTATTTATTTTTTAAATGGTGTTAGCGTACACCTGTCATCTGTCATAGTGTTAGCCCAAAATCGAACGAGTCCTTTTTTGCACTTAGTACTTTAAATGTCATTCATGCATCCCAGGTGCCATGATAGCTCGCGCGGATAGTATAGTGCTGAGCCAAAGTCAGTGCTAAGTAACGTCTATTTATCTCGGCATAAACATCCATACAGAAAACTTAAACCTTCAAACACGCGTGATTCGAGACACAATAGAAAGTCAATAGCAGCGCGACAGCCGGCTGTCGCTTGGTAGTCGAAAGGTTAATTACTTATGCTATGTAAAAAAAAAAAGAAAAAAAAACAAGTAGAAAAAAGAACATACATAAAATAAAACCCTCCTGAATTGCGAGTGGTATGGTATATTATAAAGCTGTTTGATCGCAGCGGGGCTTGTTTGCGAACGATCGCGTTACCTTGATTGGATGGACAGACAAACAGACGATGTATTGTATTATAATATAATCTATGCGAAGAGCTTACTGCTAAATAATAACTGAGCTTCGATATATGGTGTTTATTTTAATAATTTACACTGTACTGATATGAAAACTCTGAAAACGTTCTTTTTCTGGTGAAACGCGCAAATCTCAAGATAATTGGTTCAAATTAAAAAAAAAATAGTGTTAGAGAGTCCATCTATTAAAAAATAATATAAATCACTTTACAACCTACAGGAGTAGAACAGTAACCAAGGGGGACAGCTTATTGGAACATATGACTACCAAGTGTTTTGGCTGGTAAAGTCCAAGATACTTCCCTACCTACTCTACTTCTGCACTAAGTTGGCAACCGGGGATAGGGAGTTCACATATGTGTTTACTCCTTTAAGTGACACTTTCACTACACCTTAAACTCCTGCAATTACTGTTCGAATATGTCTCAGTGAGTGTGTCGTTGGAGTGCTATAAATATCCGTACTATAATATTATAAATGCGAAAGTAACTTTGTCTGTCTGACGGTCTGTCTGTCTGTCTCTCCATCACGCCTAAACTACTAAACCGATTTGAATGAAATTTAGTACAAATATAGTCTGGAACCCGAGAAAGGACATAGGATAGTTTTCATCCCAAAAATCCCCGGGAACGGGAACTATTTTTCCACGCGGACGAAGTCGCGGGCAAAAGCTAGTAATAAATAAATTTTAAAAGAAAACATCGTAAGGGTCGTGGAAATCCAATTTATATACGATTAAAATCGTCAATCCGGTTTGAGCAAACGATACGCCTTCATCTATAGTTGTGCTTTCTAGTGGAACTTCTAATAGACTAATAGTAAAGTATTAATATAAGTACACCCTATCAAGTAAAAATATTAATCTTGAAAAACCTTGGTCGATCTGCGAGGTTAAGATGCCATGGATGGATGACCAGATTAACTGTTTACACCTTGAAACCAGTGCCATAATTATGGGGTATGACCCTCCGATCGACACTCGATCTCTGATGATGATGAGTCTAACCCATAAATAGTGTAATTAAGTTGTGAAACTGTGGATAGCATAGGTTTATTCCCGGTGAGCTACACCATTTTTACGCGACTTCTGGGGCTCTAGTCTGCTATTACAATCCTGTCTCAAGGATCGAATTTTGACGTGTAACGTCAAACTTTTGACAAATTTCCCATACAAAGACTGTCAAAGTTGTCAAATATCCGGCCGATGACTGGTCATTGAGACACGATTGTAATAGCAGACTAGAGCCCCTAAAAGTAGGTTCTTAATTCGATGAGTATTTTTTTTTATGTTGCACTGTTACCCACTGTGAAAAAATAAGAAAAAAAAAATGAAATATTCAACTCTAAAAGGCAAAAAATAGAAGATAGAAGTTAGAAAATCACGCGGACGGAGCCGCGGGCGAATACTAGTATGAAATAAAACGTCACATTCTTACTTGTCTGGAATAAAAAATAACCTGAACTATGCAGCAAAAGAGGCCTTAACCAGTAGGCCATTACAACATTAATCTATATTTTATTTTATTTTAATAAACTGTTCATTGTAATATTTATTAAAATAAATAAGCTAGTCAGCATAATGTGTTATTTTCAAACGTTTTTGAAATATGATCAAAATGCTTGCACCTAATTGTTTCAGGGGATCTGTCGCTACATAAATCAAATTCAGACCCGAATTATAGTTTCTTAACAGCTTAACATAATCAATGTATACTGGACCCTCTGACACCAACAATAGGGTGCCTTTTAGATTGTGTTATGAACAAAGGCGAGACTGAAATTGAAATAATCATTTTTCATTTAATTCAAAGAGATGTCAAGTAAACACTGGGGATATTATATGTATTAATTAATTAGGGGTTATTTTTACTGAAGGGATGAAAGGGGTGCTGAAATATTTCAGTTATTGGAAGTATTTTGGGTTACGATTTTACACTGTACTAGCTGTACCCGTGGTTTCGGCCGCGTTATTTTAGGTTTTATACAAACAAAGTTTTAGAATGTATTATTTTTAAACGTATTTGCGGTGAATTTGTTTTTGGCGTCGTTTGTATCTAATAAATGTTAGTAACTTATGTGTAACTCACAATGCCACTGCCATGCAACATTTACCACGAGTTTCAGGCAAATCCCTATTATACATATTTTACTAACATTTATCTAATTTTTTAAGAGATATTTTACAATTTTTATTTTATACCTAGTCACCGTTACCACTATAGTCGACTTTTAGGATAGCTCAAAGTTTTAGCTAAAGGCACTTTCTGTATTTTTTTTATATTGTTTACGTATATATTTTAGTACTGCCTACTACATAAAAAGGAGGTTTCAAGAAACCTAAAACTTAGTATAATGGAGTCACAAATACCGTCCTCGTATGCAATGATATTTTAAGTAATATCATTGCTCGTATGCACATCTCTATCTGACCTACTTCCTCTCGGGGATGCATCGTGTTCCACTCTACTTGTCTTCAAATAAAGAACGGCCCACGAAACACCTGCAATTGACAACAACCCTATAACTTAGAACTTAAGGATGATAATCACTCGTAGAGCTGAAAAGGTAACTTGGCTAAAAGGAATTTAATTTTCGATCCCAGTTCGCGTTGAAAGGATCTCAATTTGATGCAGTTTTACGGATTTTCAATTGAATTGGATGGTTTTGGGGTCGTAAAGCTATTGTTTTCTGGCGAGTTGAAGTCATTGTCTAGTTTACGAGGTGTTGCTTCATTTGTGCAGGAAATAGGGGTGTAGGCAACCAACGGTACCGTTACGAAGGTTCCGCTGTGACTTTATGTCATTAGTTGACAGTTAAAATTTTCACGAAAAGCTCGGATTTCTGTTGTCCTATTGGAGGGATAAAAAAATCGTCTCATACAGAGAAGGCACGTGCTTTAATCAGCAAGCTTGTTCCTGATTTTTTTTACTGACGACAATAACTTTGTTTTTTCTTCTCCGACGTTTGCGATTTATTTTTGAATTTATTCATTGCAAGAATAATCATATTTCTATTTACCATAGAAGTATAAAAATATGTAATTTCTAAAGTTTATCTTGGACATCACTGACAGCCAATGGCTCGGAAAGCATATAAAGCCGTTGGTCCCAGTTGTAATTCTTAGAACTTTGACAGTCGTCACACGGGGTCAAGCTCACCATTGTACAAAACTCATGTTTTCAACTTCGACACGATCGGAAGAGGCTAGGGAGATGATAGAAGTATAAAAACCACACACATAATATTTATGCTCTTTACGTCAATTATGTTCAAGTAAAAAAAAAACAGTGAAAGTACCTAATTAGAATATTGTTGTGAATACTTATTTGCAAAGAGTGGAGCTTCTTGCTTGTTGTTGTCTTGTTAAAACTGTAGATAGTTTTTGTTGAAGAAAAACTATCTGCAGTTCTAAGTTAGTTAAGGCAGTAAGTATCACAACACAAAAAAATTTACTACACAACGAATCCCACGCCTGCTTGGCTACTGTATTTTTATACTACCAAATATGGCAAAAGTATGGCTTTATGACACCATTAGAAACCATGTCAGCTACCGTATTCAACTAATGCAGTATTCATGTAGTAATCATATAATTTAGAAGTTGTGTTTAATGTCAAGTTTATAGTGTGGTACTGCCATAAACTACGGCCCTTATGGTGTTAACTGTTTGAGAGGCTTGAACTCCAAGGTGGACTGTTACACCATGTATAAAAAAATTATACCTACATGCGACGTCATGTCGTCCGCGTAGACGCTATAAAAAGCAACAAAAATAATATGTTAGGCCGTATACAGAAAGAAAGCTGGAAACTTATAAGCGCTTGCCGGCGCTTGTCAACGCGGGTAATCCGCGCAGGAAAATATATGAACATCGACAAGCTTAAACACGTTGCCATAACAACTGCAAGCAAATCATTCCGACATTTTGATTAGTCTGCTTCAACCTGCTTTCTTTGTGTAAAACGGACCAGCGCTGATAAGCGCCGGTAAGCGCTTATAAGTTTTCAGCTTTCTTTCTGTATACGGTCTTATGTTTATCCCAAAAAGTTGATAGGGTGATAATATTAGCCTATGCAGTGACATGACCTCTAGGTCTACATATATTCATGCAGAAAATTTATACAGGCAAGAATTCTAAAAACTATTATAGGTTTTGGCATCGGTTGTAGAACATGTATGAAGTATTCTTTTTAATATATTCAACAGTTTCGACTTCGTTAGACTTTCATTCTTTTAATTGATTGTTTTTATTTTACACGTAAATTTTGCCTTTTGCTTATTTTAGGCTCACGATGGGGTTGTTCTTCTGCTCGGAAAAGAATCATCCAATACAAACTCAGCGGTCAAAAGCTTTTATAAGTATTTTTGCTGGTCAAATAATGCGAGGACTATAAAGGTGAATGACTGAGGTGTTGTCTTGATGAGAGATGCATACAAAGAGCATCTACATTCCAATCTGTATGTATGCAGTGCAAACATTTGTCAGTAATACTATGATTTTTGCACTCGTCTTCCAAAACCACCTTACACTACTCTAAAGTTTCACAAATGTCCGTTCATTAGTTTTTGGGCGAAAGAGTACATTGTTGCTCCTACAATACAACTTTTCATCTTCACAAACTTTTTTTTTTTTTTTTGGTGAGTGGGGAATCATCTGTCTTGATTAGAGATGCATACAATTTTTTTGCTTAAATACATTCACATCTGTATGTAGGCAGTGCAAGCATTTGTCAGTAATACTATGATTTTTGCACTCGTCTTCTAACACACCATCTTACACTACACTAAAGTTTCACAAATGTCCGTTCACTAGTTTTTGGGCGAAAGAGTACATTGTTGCTCTTACAATACAACTTTTCATCTTCACAAACTTTTTTTTTGGTGAGTGGGAAATCATCCAATGACTGCTCCCGTCCTGGGTGCGGCGGGAGGGCGTGTCAGACTCTTACTGACTAAAACCCACTCATGTTCCTTCGATTGCCCTTTATGTTCCAGGGTCACGGTAACTATTATAAACATTCCGCAACCCATAAACATTCCGCAACCCACCTTCACAAACTTTCACATTCATGATATTAGTCCATTATAACTTCTCGAAATACAAGTAGAAATAGAAAATATTATTCAAAAACATCCAAAGAATCCGCGGAACCAACAAGCTACATACATATTTTTCTAAACAGGGATACAAAACATCCACTCAATTCTCCTTCCGACGACGTGGATGTATGTTCCGACGTAGATGCATGTTCCGACGAACACGCGACAAAATATAATTCTTTCTCATACAAAACTAAGTTATCGCGCTCCTAAATCGCATTACTGTCTCAAAAATTGGTGCAAGTTGTAAGCTGAGAGCGTTTGATTTTGAATTGTGATTTATGAAATTTGTACATAAATAAAATCAATGATTCTTATCAAATATCAGCAAAATGTTTTGGACTAGTTTCAAACAGTATTATTTAGATTAGTTTCGTCTAGTCTAAGCTTGTCTAGTTCTGAATTCAACGGAATACTCTCAACTAAATTAAGACTGCTATAATTAAAAAAATTAAACAATATATCAATCAAATAAAATCTAAAGTTTATCTTGGACATCACTGACAACTGACATCTAGTGCCTCGGAAAGCACCTAAATCCGTTGGTCCCGGTTGTCATTCGTAAAACTTTGACAGTCGTTATGGATAGTCAGAAGAATAATAATTCTGATCAGTTTAACCAAGAGGTATCGTGTCGCCCAGTTACTGATTTGAGGAGGTCTGATAGGCAGTCGTGTCACGTAAACAATGATACCCAGCTGACCCCGATTAGGCTGGAAGCCGACGACAGCATAGTTGGGGAAAAGGCTAGGGAGATGATGATGATGATTGTATCAATCAATAATAAATTTAAAGTACTCGTTATCTTTCCAGCTTTTTTATCAAATCGCCAGATATTCTGTCTTCCAACTTTTTGCTGTAACGATTGCGCTTACTATTAAAGACTTTTAAAGGCTTTTTGACTATTAAAGGCCAAAGTAAATCACCAAAATATTAAATCACCAAAATATTAAATCACCAAAATATTAAAACGCCATCAGCAATTTATTCCAAAAACCAGTTTAACCTGCAAAATTATGACAACGAAAGCCACTCCGCTTTCGCTTCCACCTCACACCCCAATATATTTATATACCGGCGCGCGTCTTGCCACTGCATAGCACGAGAACAGCTGTAGTCTGCAATACCGCGTTATTAGATCCGAACCGAACAAACCTAGCAGGTACCGCATAGATTGAACGTTCGATTCAATTCACATTTCACTGTACTTGCATTTTAGTTAAGACTTGCATTTGTGCAAATTGTGTGGTGGCGGAGATTTGTGGTTGTGTGGGATGGGGCCGATTGGATATGGTACCTTTGTCAGTGGGCTGGTTTCCTCTATGTAGTTGATTCTACAGTAATGTTGTTATCGAAATAAAATATGGCCTATCTTTTAAGTTGGATCAAACTGCGTTTGTTTTGACTGAAATCGGTTAAAGTAGTTTAGGGGTCCGTCGCGGTCAAACAACGTGACGCGTAATATAAAGATTATGAAGCTGAACAGTTTGGTTGAACGCGTTAATCACAGAAACTACACGGATCCGGATTGTTTTTTTTTTTGCGTTGAAACTTGTAATATCCTAACCATTGGTACCTATACAAATGTCTATACAAAAACATAATTTTGTTGTTTGAGCTAAATCTTTATCAAAATCCGTTCTGTACTTTTTGCGAAACGTAAAAATTTGCACGGTAAAAGAGGTAAAAAAATGTGTTTATAGACTATGATGAATCTATTTTTTTTTTATTAGGTTTGTCATTCTTGAAGTAACTTGAAAATGGATTTTTTTTTTACAACCACTGTTATGCATTGTAAATTTCCCATAAAAAAATAAAATTAATGAATTCATTCCTATCTCCATGAGTAAAATGCCAAGGAATCTACGATTTTCAATTACCCTTTGACAAGAAAAACCCCATCAATCACTTGAGACATTGTACTGTACTGCCGAAACAGGACAAATAAACGAATGACAAGCAACATAAAAACGAAATACGAATTCACCTCAATAAGCCTTCCAATAAATCTTACAAGTCTGCCGACCCCCGTTAGGCAAGGTTTTATGAAGGCAGTAACTCTTTGTATTGAATAAAAAATTTTGCCGAAAACCCACTCTTAGCGACATAGAATATGACCTCTTCTTCGTGCAAATGAGTATTGGTCTTGACGAAGAAGTCTATAAGCGAAAATGTCTATTCGTGCAAATGTCCTTTCGCACAAAAAGTGTTAAGTCGCAAACGAATATTCTTTCTTTCAAATGTCCATTTACACAAGTTTGCGGTAATGTGATTCGCCTGTGTCTTTTCTTTTTCTTTAATTTTTTTGCGTGAGTATTGGCGGAAATGTCCGTTCGCTGAAATGTCTTTTCGCAAACTATAATAAATCTAAACTAAACTATAACTATATCCCACCCAAACACAAACTCGAATTATAAGTTTCAAATAAACCCACTACTGGCATATTGAGCCAACATGGTAAATCTTCTCAACTTAAGCAGAGCCTTTTGCCCTACCATAAGACAATTATAAACTGATATTATTAATACGGGATGAGATTATAAACACAAGAATAAGAATATTTTAATACTTCTAATATTAAGATTGATGAAATTGCCTTCAGTAAATTAAGTTAAAATACATCTTACCATCATTGTTTGACAGTTGTGCGACAGCGACAATAGCATCGTAGAGTGAACCTTCTATGTTAAGCATTTTAGTAGCACCATGACCCACATACGAACTTACATAATTTCGTATAGAGATGTTCTGATTGATTTAGTGGTGACATTGATTGGTATTTGAGTAATGATTTAGTGTCGCGGGGGTTTTCCTATTGTGGTCCTGTATTGTAAGTAAACCACGGAAGTAAAATTATGTACTATACTAGCGTTTTCTGGCGACTTTGTCCGCGTAAATGTAAATTTTCTCGAAAAAGGGAATTTTAAGACAGATGAAATGTTGCCTATGTCTTTAAATGAAACGCTCCATTTGTATTTTTTTTATGCGTGCTAAAAGCGTGTTTTTTAGTTTTTTAAACTATTATTTTTATTACTCCTAAACCTTCTTTATGAAACAATATGAAAACAACGCGTAAACAATATGAAAATCTATTCAGCAATTCTTGAGTTTGTCATAAACAAACAGATGTAGGGATATGGATTACATTTTTTAAGTGAATTTGAAGAAAGTCTACCCATCTTCTTAACTTAACCTGAAGCTCACCTCATCTAAAGAGTTTTGTACAAAACAGACAACAGACCAACTTAAAGGCATTAAAAATGTAGACCACCATTGAGTAGATTTCATGAATTTTCAATAAAGGAGGTACATACCACAAAACAATAGGGTGAAGACCCCAGTTATAGACAATAGATCGGGATAATCTTATGAGAGATTCTTGAAGGTGCGCGGATGTTTGCCGCGTCTGGCGGGCATGGCCGACGACTGGGAGCGCTACCCGACGTCAATGAAATATTTCCTATTTCTAGGAATGACGGGCGAAATATGTACTGTTTAATAGAGTTTAGAGGTCTTTGTTTGGATTTAATCCGGTATTTGACACCATCATCAACTTCAACTTCAACTCTTTATTAATGGCATTTGCGGAAAACACACCACAATTCTGCCACGACCATGTTTATTTTACAATCACAAACGTAGAAAGATATACTTCAAAAATATATGCAATATGACTGCGATGGTCTCCTCCTTGTGAAGAGACCTGGTCCGTCAGCGCCTCGTCAGTGAATCAGCAGGGTGTACCACGTGCAGGTGAGGTTGGCTTTGACCCTGGAGGTGATGGTAGGGCCACTTACACCCCCACCATCATCAATTGACGTACTTTTTATGAGCTGTCAAAACGCAATTCTCATAAAGACTTTGTATGCCAATACCAGCTTGTGACATCACCAGCTAGCAACCCTATTGACTAACTATTTATTGATTTTAAAGCAATTAAAAATCCAATTTTACAATAAATTAAAAACAAATCTGATGCTTAGGACTAATAAAAAGATAGGTTTTATAAAAAATATGTCTTAGATTTATCGGTTAATAGTGTCAAATACCGTATTGTTACGTAGGTAGGTATAGGTGACGTAAGTGTCGATTGTTCCGGGCACATTTACTAGAAAATTCGGGAAAGTTCCACGACGTTCTAGAACGTTCGATGGAGTTCCGAGGGGTCATTCGAGAAACTTCCAGATCATCGTCGATCATTCGCGATGTTACTGGAATGTTCTCGAATGCACCTGGGTACCTCGGGTTGTCGAACTTTCTAGAAAATGTGACCGGAGATATAAATAGCGGACGTGTCGGCACGGGACTCAGTTCAGTTTTGGAAACGAAACGGTGAACATCGCCGCGAAGCGGAACTACGACTGCGATACGAAGTGTGTGTTTTGTGTAGTGCTGTGTTAGTGAAGTGTTTTTGTGTTTGTGAATTCTTAATAAAGTTAATCGTGTTTTTTCGAGTAAAACTGTTATTTTAATTTATCCCGAACCCCAGCTCGTAACAAATTGGTGTCAGAAGCGAGGGATAAATCATGCCGGTTTTACCGAAGGACGACACGGAAGGAATCCGTACGAGGAGCCAACGCCAGCAAGAGGTGGACCAGAGACGATTTGACCCCACGTCGCAGCACGTACCGGGTGGTAGCCAGCCGACGACGGAGCCAGCGTCAGCTCAGGTATCTGGTGTTTCTGCAGCATCGACCACTATGGACCTTTCTGCTCTGATGGTACTGCTGCAGGAACAGGCCCGCCAACAGCAAGAACAAGCCCGCCGTTTGGAAGAACAGCTCCAGCGCGATAAAGAAGAGCAGGTTCGCCGACAAGAAGAACAAGCCCGCCGTTTGGAAGAACAGCTCCAGCGCGATAAAGAAGAGCAGGTTCGCCGACAAGAAGAACAGGCCTGCCGTTTGGAAGAACAGCTGCAGCGCGACAAGGAAGAGCAGGCCCGCCGACAGGAGGAACAGATCCTCCTGATCAAAGACTTACATGCGACGTTTGGCAAAGATATTGGAGCCGTGAAGGAAAAGGTGGAGCTTCACGAAAACCGCATCTTCGAGGCCGAAACCAAGATCGCTGACATCCAAAAAGCGTTGGGATGTCTTAAGTCTGGAGGCGAGATTTCAGCTCCTGTCGTTGCTACAGCATCGGTGCGTGGATTTAAAGCGCCACCCTTCGACGGAACATCTTCCTGGTCCGCGTACAAGCTCCAATTTGAAGCTGTCAAGAAAGCGAATGGGTGGACAGATGCGCAGGCAATGACCGCACTCACCTTGGGTCTTCGTGACCAGGCTTTAACGGTGTTAGAGGCTCTTGGCAACAATGCGACTTACGAGCAGTTGGTTGAAGCCCTAGAGTCTCGATACGGGGACGCTCACCTGGAGCACGTCTTTCGTGCCCAGTTGAAGGATCGCGTGCAGCGCAGCGGTGAAAACCTGCAGCAGTGGGCTCTTGAAGTGGAAAAACTGGTACGAAAAGCGTATCAGTCAGCGCCTACGCTCATCGACGGTAATTTGGTTCAAGCGTTCGTCGATGGCATACGGGACTTTGAAGTCAGAGCTGCCGTGAGGCTTGGGCACCATGAGACTTTGAAGGCAGCCTTGGCCAATGCACTGGAAGTGGAGGCAGTGAGGCAAGACCACCGTGCCCATCGCATCAGGGAGGTTGCGGCATCTTCGCGTGACCGTTCAAAGTACAGTCCCACATGCTACAATTGTGGGGAGAAAGGTCATATTCGAACGAGTTGCCCTAAGCGAAGAGATTCCAACGAAGATCAGACCCGGGAAAGAAGTGCGCCTGCTGCCACCACTCAGCAGCAGGGAAACGAGTAAAAGCCAGAACTGCGGGGCGGGTGCTGGCTGGTGGTCAAGGAGCCCCAAGGATATCGATCTCACAAGCCCATGATGGGAACAGCTTAATCATCAAAGGTGAGGTAAATGGAAGACCATGTAAGTTGACATTGGACACTGGAGCTTCTCGCACGGTCGTCAGTTCCCGAGTAAATCGTCTTCTTGGGGACTTCTTCAGCAAGTACGACCACATAAATTTAGTAACAGCTACCGGTCAGCACATACCCGTCCGAGGCGAGAAAGAGGTGAAGTTGAAGCTGGGTAGCACAATTTATCGGCATAAAGTCATCGTGGCTGATATAGAAGACGAGTGCATCTTAGGATTAGACTTCATGCGACAGCACTGTTGTAAGATCGACGTGGATCAGGGAGTCCTGAAGTGTGGTTCGGAAGAAGTCTTCATGGAAGGTGCACCATCAGGGAAAGTGCACTGCTTGAAGAAGACTGTTCTTCCTCCCAGGTCGGAATCGATAGTTCCGGTTAGCCTTCCACGCAATACTGGACCGAAAAATCGATGCATTCTCGTTGAAAGATTGGACGAGAACCTCCCATGGAAGATGGCGCGGAGCTTAGTACGAGCAGTTGATGTTGCAACTGTACGCATCCTGAATCTAAGTGAACAAGCACAAGTTATCCGGAAGGGTACGTTGATGGGTACCTGCGAGGAAGTAGCATGGATGCGTAATTGCCAACATCCGTCTTCTCGAAACGTTGCTCAAGATGCAAGTTCTCACATCTCGAATCTTCTGGAAGATTGTCGCACAGATTTATCTGCGAGAGAAATGGATAAGGCTAAGAAAATGTTACTTCAATACGCTGATATTTTCTCTGCACATGACGCTGACATAGGGAAGACTGGATTAGTTCAGCACAGAATCAACACAGGAAATGAATTACCTATTCGTCAGCGACCTAGAAGGTTACCAGTGGCAAGAGAAAAGGAAGTAGACGTCATGATTGAAGGGATGGTAAAAGATGGAGTAATAGAGCCTTCATCTAGTCCCTGGTGTTCTCCTGTGGTCCTGGTGAAAAAGAAGGACGGCAGCATGCGATTTTGTGTGGATTATCGTCGACTGAATGACATCACAAAGAAAGACAGCTATCCATTACCCAGGATCGACGACACTCTTGACACGCTGTCAGGAATGAAGTGGTTTAGCACGTTGGACCTTAAAAGTGGCTACTGGCAAGTGGAAATTGACCCCAAAGATAAGGAGAAAACCGCATTCTCTACAGGAAAAGGACTATGGCAATTTAATGTTATGCCATTTGGATTGTGCAATGCTCCTGCAACGTTTGAAAGGTTAATGGAGCAGGTACTCACAGGATTAATTGGAGATGCCTGCTTAGTCTACTTAGATGACATCATCATTGTGGGCCGCACATTCCAAGACCACCTTCAGAATTTGGAACGTGTACTGTCTAAAATCCGAGGAGCTAATCTTAAGTTAAGTCCAAAGAAGTGCACCTTCTTTAGACAGCAGGTTAGTTTTCTGGGGCACGTTGTGTCTAAAGAAGGAGTTCAAACTGATCCAGAGAAGATTGTCGCTGTCAAGGATTGGCCAATTCCAGAAGACAAGACGCAGGTCAGAGCATTTTTGGGTTTGTGCTCGTACTACCGAAGGTTTGTCAAGAATTTTGCAGACATCGCCAAACCATTACATAAGCTTACCGAGGAGAAAAGACCTTTCTGTTGGGATGATAGCTGTGACATGGCTTTTGAGGAGTTAAAGAAACGGTTGTGTAATACTCCGATTTTGGGCTATCCTGATACAGAAAATGAATTCGTAATTGACACGGATGCAAGTAATACTGGAATTGGTGGTGTGTTGTCTCAACGAAAAGGAGATCATGAGGTTGTGATAGCTTACTTCAGCAAGTCTTTATCGAAACCAGAAAGGAACTATTGTGTAACCAGACGTGAACTCCTCGCCGTTGTAAAGACTTTGCAACATTTCAGCAAATATTTACTGGGACGTAAATTCCACCTTCGGACTGACCATGCTGCATTGAAGTGGTTGCTGCAGTTTAAAAATCCGGAAGGGCAAGTAGCAAGATGGATCGAATTGCTGCAAGAGTTTCACTTTTCAATTGAACATCGCAGTGGGAAGTCCCACGGTAATGCAGACGCTTTGTCACGAAGGCCTTGTCCTGAAGATTGCAAGCATTGTGTCAGGCAAGAAGCTAAGGAAGCAGTTCCTGTCAGAATGCTAAGAACAGACCTAAGTGATGAGTGGAAGGAAACTCTACAACATGCTCAGCAGAGTGACTCGGATATCAAACCAATTCTCGAGTGGATTAAAGCTAATGCTCCTAAACCGAAATGGTGCGATGTTGCAGCAATGAGTACAAGCACAAAGAGCTATTGGGCACAGTGGGAGAGCTTGGTACTCCAAGATGGTGTCTTGTGCCGTAAATGGGAAAATGCTCGTGGAGACAAGTGCCATCTGCAAATGGTCGTGCCGAAATCGAAGGTACCAGAAATTCTTCAGCTCTACCACGATGGATGTTCCGGAGGTCACATGGGGGTTAAGAGGACTCTGTTGAAGATCCGAGAACGGTTTTATTGGATCCATTGTCGAGAGGTTGTTGAAGATTGGTGTCGCAAATGCACCAGTTGTGCAGCGGTAAAAGGACCTCAAACACGCAGCAGGGGTGCATTGAAAGTGTACAACGTGGGAGCCCCCTGGGAACGGATAGCGCTGGACGTCGCTGGCCCATTCCCTGAAAGTGAATGTGGTAACAAGTACTTCTTGGTTGTCATGGATTATTTCACAAAATGGCCGGAAGTTTTCGCCATTCCTAATCAAGAAGCTTCGACAGTTGCTGATAAATTAGTCCACGAAGTCTTTTGTCGGTTCGGAGTACCCTTAGAAATCCACAGCGACCAAGGAAGAAATTTTGAGTCTCAAGTTTTCCAGGAAACATGTCGCGTAATGGGTACTCATAAAACTAGAACCACGTCATATCATCCACAATCTGATGGAATGGTGGAAAGATTCAATCAGACACTGGAACGATATCTGGCCAAAGTTGTAGCAAGCAGACAACGGGATTGGGACAAGCACATACAGCCGTTTCTTCTGTCATACAGAAGTGCTGTTCACGAAAGCACGTCTGTGACACCAGCCTTTGCAAACTTTGGAAGAGAGTTAAGGTTACCGGCTGATCTCATTACTGGCATCCCACCTGATTCACCAAGTAGCATAACAGATTATGCCAATGACCTGCGTAACAAGATGAATAACGTATACGAGCATGTCAGACAGTCAGGCCAGCAGATGTCTGAGAGGATGAAGACTCGCTATGACCGGAAGATGAACAATAGCGGATTTGATGAAGGTTCACTGGTGTGGTTGCATAACCCAGTGCGTAGCAAAGGGAAGTCGCCTAAACTACAGGCAAAATGGGATGGACCATACCGAGTAGTGACCAAGATCAACGACGTCACCTACCGGATACGGAAGAGTACGAAAACTGCGCCTAAAATTGTTCACGTAGATCGGCTGGCACGATACTACGGGAATAATGATGCTCGGGACGAGCATGTCTTAGGAGGGGGCAGTGTTACGTAGGTAGGTATAGGTGACGTAAGTGTCGATTGTTCCGGGCACATTTACTAGAAAATTCGGGAAAGTTCCACGACGTTCTAGAACGTTCGATGGAGTTCCGAGGGGTCATTCGAGAAACTTCCAGATCATCGTCGATCATTCGCGATGTTACTGGAATGTTCTCGAATGCACCTGGGTACCTCGGGTTGTCGAACTTTCTAGAAAATGTGACCGGAGATATAAATAGCGGACGTGTCGGCACGGGACTCAGTTCAGTTTTGGAAACGAAACGGTGAACATCGCCGCGAAGCGGAACTACGACTGCGATACGAAGTGTGTGTTTTGTGTAGTGCTGTGTTAGTGAAGTGTTTTTGTGTTTGTGAATTCTTAATAAAGTTAATCGTGTTTTTTCGAGTAAAACTGTTATTTTAATTTATCCCGAACCCCAGCTCGTAACAGTATTGTAGTGTGTTTGAGTTTATGAAATAAATGCGGTTCAATGGTTGGCTTTATGGTAGTCGAGTAGTTCCAGCTCCCGTGGGATTTTTGAAATAAAAACTATCCTATGCCTTTCCTCAGGCTAAAGACAGTACATTTTTCTTTCCATTAGGTGAATGACAGAAGATAAAATATTAGTTTAGTCATATTAAATTAAAACACTTCTGCCCTTACTAATAATCACTGTGTAAAGTTATGCAATGAATAAAGCCTGTGTAACCATACATTTTTTGACGTATAAACCTGTCATAACTTTATGCAGCGTTTATTAGTAAGGCGCTTCATGGATAATTTTGACGCGATTAAAAACATTTCCAGTAAAAAAACGTTGATTTACTTTAGACTCTGTCAAATATGACATAACTAAACTAGAATTTATAATATCTTCTATCCTTTTCTTAACGAAATAGAGAGAGAATAATGCATTTAACCTAAAATTAGTTTATTTTGTGAACAAGAAAATCGTACATAGTCTTTATGAAATAAAATATTGAAAAGTGGTTCGTCTTGAGTTCTGTAGAGACTGGCTGGCTTTGCCACAAAACTTATATTGTTAGTTTGTGAAACGACTAATGAGTTAAATTCTGTACTTAATTAGAATGAGGGCTTGACAGTCGCTGTCGGCGGTTAAGCAATAACCAGGTCACAGGGGTAACAGTTTCTAGCTTTATTAACAAAATAACAATGTTCTGTAGACTTTCTAACTCCTTGTGTGTTCTAGTCTAGTGGCTAAGGCTTCTCATACGCTGAGAATGTAGACACAATTTTTTTTTTTAAAGCGCTTCCCCAAGGAGTTGGTTAAATAGAGGAAGGAAGTTCAACATCCACGCGGGCGAAGCCTTGGGCGAAAGCTAGTCTTTGTATGTATAATCAAATTATCATCAAAAGCCCATGTCCAAGAGACTTTAAAGGTGTGTTCTTATTGAAGAGTAAGTATCCAGTAAGAAAGGATTTTTTAAAATTCGGTCTAAAGGAGTAAAAGAGAGGACGGAAATTAGCCATCTACCCAGACGAACCGAGGGCAAAAACTAGTCTTACTGTAAAGTTGATGTGCTTCTGTCTGTACTCTTTAATTATATCTAACACACAGTCGTTGAAATAGAATAGATTTCGTCCTGGTCCTCATTCGTAGATCTTACAGTCATTGCGGGTAAGCAAGAAAGTCTGGAAATCAGTTCAACCACGGGTATTGCTGTATATTTCATTCATGTATGTGCATTAGTTATCTTATTAACATAGTACAAACTCTGCCTAGTTTGGGATTAGATGACCGTGTGTGAATTGACCCAAGACAATCCGGGATTACGTATCTTGCAGAAGCCGAGCGATCGCGATAACTGCGCAATAATCGCGCAAAAATTGTTTCTCAAACGTCAATTCGTATTACGTATCAGCAATAGCAATGCGATAGCAATCTAGCGATAGTGCTGCCTCTGTGGAGCAATCAATTAACTAAAACATGCATTTTTGGTTTGGTGGTTTCGTATTAAGTATGGTTTTTAAGAGCAAAGTTAAGTTATTTTTGTTAAAGGTGATATTTAATTAGTTTGCTACTTTATCGTCATCGCAGCAATAAGTGCATTAGAACAATCAGCGAGCGATTAGCAATCGAATCATACACAATACGATTTTTTTTAACGTTAAGCGATTAACCGCGCGATCACTGCGCAAATATTGCTGATTGCTGTTTCATAGGTAATAATTAAGCCAGCCGTACTAATATTATAATTGCGAATGCAACTCTGTCTGTCTGTCTATTCTTCACGCCTAAACCACTAAACCGATTTAAATGAAATTTGGTACAGATTTAGTCTGGAATCAGAGAAAGGCCATAGGGTAGTTTTCATCCCGGAAATCCCTTGGGAACGGGAACTATTATTCCACGCGGACGAAGTCGCGGGCAAAAGCTAGTTATCTAGGTATATGTGCGTAATGGTAAACTATGTGACTAATTGTTGATAAATCAAAGCTACATAATTTACGTTAAAAATCTCAACAGTAAAAGAACTGTTATCGCTATCCCACGTACTAACCTACTTATACTAACGTATAATAATTTAGTACCTCTTGTACCTAATTAGTATAAAGGCTATTAAAAGTCATATTAAATCATAGAAGACATAATGTGACGATTTAATACGGCTGTAATGTACGCGTCTATTGTTGCACTATGACTGCACACTTGCATACTAAATAGTAGGGTACGCGACACTGTTGTCGGCCTAAAAAGTATAAAAACGTTGTTTGCAGTTTTTTCTTTTTTTTTTCTAAATGTGATGGGCCAGGATTCAGACGTGGTTCTCATGTATGAAATTATGGACTTAAATCCGGACAAATACGATTTTTCTAACTTATGTGTACTTAACCTTTCGACGACCAAGCGACAGCCGGCTGTCGGGCTGCTATTGTCTTTCTATTGTGTCTCGAATCTCGTGTGTTCGAAGGATCGAGTTGTTCGTTGCTGTAAGTTTATCGTAATTATGACAGACATCGGTGAAGGACAACACTGTGAACTAGTGTTAAAGATCAACAAGCTGATATTTTTATTATTTTTAGTACGAACATACACAGTTACATGCACAAACAACCAGACTCAAAACATATCTTGTTATCGAACAAATATTTGTCCCGTGGGGGATCCAAACCTGCGAAACGCAGCGCAACAATCTGCGTTTTAGTGCCAAGCTATAACATACCTTATCGAATTATATACACAATGGGTTTAGGACAATTTCGAGGAAAACAGTCGTAAATTTTATTGAGAAGCGTTTGACAATACAAATAATAATTGACATAAAGCTCTTTTATTAGTCTAGACATATTTTATGATTTAGACTAGACGTAGACTTACCTCGTTTGACTATTCCTAGATTTTTGTTTTGTTGATTGTTTTATTAGTAAAATCATATATTTACGTATCGTATATTAATCAGCAGTCACTCTATTTATTTATTATGTCAAATAAAATTGCTCTCCGGAACACGAATCCTTTTAAAAAAACCGGCCATGAGCGTGTCGGGCCACGCTCAATGTAGAGTTCCGTAGTTACCCGTCCATCACAATAAGTGTTCCCACTTATAAGTTAAAAAAAGGCTATTTGTTACGTTGACATACTAAGTACGCTGAAATTATTTTGTACAACCTTTTTGTCTTTTTTGTACAAAAACTGTTCTTTCTATTAAGTTTAAAATAATTTTCCTAGAAAGAACTTATAAAGTTCTACATTCCAGATTTTTTTCATATTTTTTAAACCTACATACAGGTCAAAAGTTAGAGGGGGGGGGACGCTTTAATTTTTGCTTTTGGAGCGATTATTTCCGATATTATTGACATTATCAAAAACTGATTTTAGTAAACCCCTTATCATTTTTAAATACCTATCCAACAATATATCACACGTCAGGGTTGAAATTAAAAAAATAATCACTTCCCTCTTTACATGTAGGGGGACTACCCTAATAAAACATTTTTTTCCAATTTTTATTTTACCACTTTGTCGGCGTGGTTGATATTGGTACCAAATTTTAGCTTTCTAGTGCTAACGGTCACAGAGATTAAGCGAGGACGGACGGACAGACAGACAGACATGGCGAAACTATAAGGGTTCCTAGTTGACTACGGAACCCTAAAAAGATGTCTGTTTTCATTAATGCATAATCATAAACTTATATTTTAAATTGTGAGTACCATGACATTTTACCCCTTGACGACCAACCGACGGCCGGCTGTCAGGCTTTAATTGTTTTTCTATTGTACCTTAAATCACGCGTGTTTGAAGGATTAAATTCACTAACGTTATCTAATACACTCAAAATAATCCATTTAAAAGTTGGTTTATTACAAGTGATGCTATAGATACTATCTCATAGTATCGCAAGTCATTCAATTAATGGACGACAAACTGGGTATCTCACCTCAATGCGTTTACCGCTATTACGAAACCGGATGCATTTGTTAGAATCAAAGCGAGAAGGGACAATGACGTCGTAATAATAACAATATGATAATTTTGTGCATTTTCACCTTCCGATATCCTACCGGTGTGGTCAAAGTGATGAACGAATGGTGTGGGAGAAATCTGTTTTCTGTATTTTTAATAATACTAGGGATCTTCTGCGGTTTCGTTAGTATAGCGCGTAAATTTTTCTGTTTTTTTTTTATTTATTTTTTCTACGCTATTTTCTTACGTTTTTTTTTCTATTTAGGTACGTCCTATAGGTTCTTAAGTTAAAAAGTTTAATTTAAGGATGGGAAATCATCAAAATGAATTCTCGCGCCCTGCTGACGGACGGACTTTTTTGTATGACTATTGACTATTGAGCGTCCACATAAATCGCTTCAGCTTATGCCCTAGCCCACAGGCGACATGTGGACACATTTATGTTTAAAACATACATTTGTATCAACGTGATATTAAGCTCTTTTAGTTAAATAGAGCTTTCAATGGATTGATGCATTATGTATGCCATATAATTATTATTTATGAATTAATATTTTTTTTATATTATCACACGAATAGTAATTTTGGTTGCGTGAAATATTTTTTTTTTAAATTTCCATTCCAGAAAATCGTTGCGTGCCCAAAAGTTGGCTTAAAATCAATCTGACAGACTTTTCTTGCTCGAATGTAAGTTATAAATTCTCCAACCGATTGCTGTGCCAGTGTGCCACCTATCAAGTCTACCTATCCAGTCTAATTCAAACTATCTAGCAATCTACAATAGCTATCTACAACCGTCTCAACAGTCGTGAAATAAATTTTCGTTTTAGGTTCAGCAATTTAGAATCAGTTCAGTGACTGAGTGACATACACAAGTACAGAAGAAGTATTTAAAAAAAATTAAAACAAAAAATTGCCTACACAAACCACATTATATGAAGAAATTACAAGACGTTCAATACTGAACATAGGCGAGGCTTATATCGAGCTGTTACCTATTTAGGCTGAGACCACTATAGGAAACCACTGTATAAAATAAAGTGAAAAAGAAAGATGAACAACTTAAATGGGTAACCTAACTTCTGACCACAACTTTGTCGTTGTGTAATTAGAATAGAAACATTATTACACCTAATTTGAATTACAACGGAGGAATCGTGCAATCAAAGGTTGACGTGACATTATAATGTTTCCAAAATCCCGACAAACCATTGAGCAAGCCGTATGAGGAATTAGGTTTATTTTCTGTTCCTCATGACTCTAGTGTAAAGGTACCTCCAGAAGTTACTTCTTACAAAGAAACAATTTAATTCGTTTCTCTTTATTTAATTATAAAACATAAAAAATACATTATTAAATATTGTTATAAAAAAAAACATTTAAAAATATAAAAAATAGTAGCCCACCGGCATCGGGAACAGGGTCGTTATTCGTTTTATTATTACACTAGCTTTTGCCCGCGACTTCGTCCACGTGGAATAATAGTTCCCGTTCCCGGGGGATTTCCGAGATGAAAACTATTCTATGACCTTTCTCAGGTCCCAGACTATATCTATACCAATTTTCATTCAAATCGGTTCAGTGGCTTAGACGTGAAGAAGAGATAGACAGACAGACAGAGTTACTTTCGTATTTATAATATTAGTATGAATAGTACGGATATAAGTTCAGATATCATATCATCATATCATCTCTCTTCCAAACTGCATAAGTGTCGGTGTCCAGTAAGAGTGTGGAGTGACTACCTATCAGACCTCCCCAACCTAGTAAAAGGGTAGGAAACTCGATACCTCTTCGTTAGACTGGTTTTCTGACTTTCTAGCTTCAGCCTACCCTTGCTGACTGCCAAAAATGTTCCAATGGCTTTCGAGACCAGAAGTTTTGCGCGATTTCCCACAATTAGACATAAGTTAATAAATACATAATTAACTGACGAAAACTTGAAAATCTATCATATGCCCTTTCTCAGCCCATGGGCTATATCTGAACCAAATTTCATTTTTAAATTGGATTAGTAGTTTTGCCGATGAAAAACAAATCCGTACTAATATTATAAATGCGAAAGTAACTCTGTCTGTCTCTTCTTCACGCCTGAACTACTAAACCGATTTGAATGACATTTGGTACAGATATAGTCTGGGACCCGAGAAAGGACATAGGATAGTTTTCATCCCGGAAATCCCCCGGAAACGGGAGGTATTAATCCACGCGGACAAAGTCGCGGGCAAAAGCTAGTACCTAATAAACAGACTTTCCTATTTATTATATCAGTATAAATATGTAAAGAATTCATACCACAGCTCCAGTAGACAATAAAATGTATCAGCAAATAAACGAAGTATTCCATGAATGAGTTGAACGGTTGAGTGAACGGTGAATGAACGAACGATACTTCGCAAATAATGGTGGCCTTTTTTCGATGACAGTTTAAGCAGTGCAATTAAACGTGAACCATTTTAAACCGTTTTCATTTTGAGATTAAACATTTTTTGTTCTTTTTTTAATTATGTATACTGTAACCATTGATATATTAAGACAGTACCTATGTTTTGCTTGATTATAGATTAATTTCAGATATAAAACCATCATTTAATATTGTATTGAAAACTTAATTAATCTTTTTAAACAAATAAGGTATGAGCAGTGATTGATGCTTGTTCAAAGTGTATCATATTCAGTGTTCCTCATCTTCCATTGAAAAGGGAGGACGAAGGACCCTCCGACCTGACTGGTGTTACCTATATCTAGTGGGATACTGCCCCACATTAATATTGTTTCATTTTTATTGGATACCTAGCAAATAAACTTCCTGATCTTAAATGTTCACCGCCGCTGCTGACGTCTATAATACAAGAGGCTCACAATGAGTTGTCATTGTAGACACGAAGATGATGTTTCAAGAAGTCAAGAGCCTGTAACAACCTCAAACCTGACACAACACAACAGACACAACTCTGGCAGAATAAATAAACAAATATGTTTGAACAACTTACGCACGGTCATGATCTCAAAACTAAGCAGAGCTTGTGCCATGGTAACCTGATGAACTTTACATACTTATAATATATTTTATAAATACTTGCAATGATGAATTACTTTCTAAAGTTTATCTTAGACATCACTGACATCCCGTGCCTCGGAAAGCACGCATAGCCGTTGGTCCCGGTTATCTCATTCGTAGAAATTCACAGTTAACAGACAGTCGTTACGGGTGGGTAGTCAGAAGCCAGAAAGTCTGACCAGTTTAACCAAGAGGTATCGTGTCGCCCAGTTACTGGGTTGTGGAGGTCTGATAGGCAGTCGCTTCACGTAAAACACTGATATCCAGCTGAATCCGGTTAGGCTGAAAGCCGACCCCAACATAGTTGGGAAAAGGCTAGGGAGATGATGACATGCAATGATGAATTACACCCAGCCACGGAATAAACAATCAAACTCGAATCATCACACAAAGTTTGCCCTGGGTGTGAATCGAACCCACGGCTTCCCGGAATAGCAGTCAGGGTCGCTAACCACTATGACTAGATTAATAGGTACGTCAAATAGATAGGTAGTAATACTTCTCCGAACTAGCTTCTTCAAAAACAGATTTACTACATACTTAAATTCAAAATTACATCAACAGAATATATTAATCCTTGCTTCAAAACAAACTCGGCCTATTTATATCCCCCTACTTTGAAACACTCAACAAATATTTGACAAAGGTCTCTCATAAAACATGATTGTAGGCTAAGATCCCGGAGACGTTAAATCTACGTCATTTGAACATAGTATTAATTTTATCTATACTTAAATAATGTACCGAGCACTCACTTCCGTTTATAAAACTACAACCTTTCAATAAAACTTACGTGACCCTGACCTTTGTGACCCCGAGTAAATTTTTTTGCGGCACAAATGTTTTAAAATGTTGTTTGTTACGTTTTCACAAAAAACTGATGAACCAATTTATCCATTTTAACGAAGGAGAGGATAACTTTTTGTTACTTACATTTAATCAAAATTCACGCGTATATTATTTAATATTATCAGATACTTTCAGTGGATTATATTTTCATACGTCTAATGTTCCTATAAAATGTCTGACTATTCCAAACCTCACACAAAACAACCAACCTAAGATGACGTAAATCAGACAGCTCTGGCTCTCGAACCATAATAATGATTATGGTCTCAGATGGTTCCTAACTAGAAATCAAATAAGAAAATCTTTCCGGAAGCTGTCTATCAAATCACCATTAAGTATAGTGATGGAAGTTAACGAGGGAGTGAGATGAAAGTAATAGAAAGAGAGAACAGATGTAGTTTATGATAGATATGGATCAGGGAAGGTGTGAGATTAAATATAGGTTTATGGATTGTTAAGTTAATGAGTTTATTTTTAACATAATGCTGTGAACTTTTTACGGCTTATTCCTTCCTAAAAATTCAGGTAAAGGGTCCGCCTCCATGTGTGAGGCTGCGAGTTCGAAATCGAGTAAGTACTTATCAAAGAGATTTTATCAATGTATTCCTACTTTCATAGTTTATGCAGTACATCGCTGACATTGGTGAAGGTAAACTGGATGAAGAAACCGTACCCTAAAATTAGTATATATTGCCGCAAAAAATCACCAATACGCATTGAGCAGGAGTGGTGACTAATGTTCCCCCAAGTGTGATGGGGTTGGCTTTCAGCTTTACCGGATTTAGCTTGATACTAGTGTTTTAGGTACGTGAAGTGACTGCCTATCAGACCTCCACATAACAATTATTTTGTGACAAAATAACCCTCGGTTAGACTGGTCAGACCTTCTGGCTTCTAACTACCCGTAACGATTGTCAAAGTTCTACGAATGACAACCGGGACCAACGGCTTAACGTACACGAGATGTGGTGTTCGAGATAAGCTTTAGAGAGTATACATGAATTGAAAAAGTCACAATGGTACTTGCTAAGTTTCGAACCCACACAGGAGGCGGGCGCGCCTTAACCACTAGGCCCTCACGTCTTTTTGCCTGTGGTGGGACAAAAATAAGCTGGTATTATTATTTACATCAAAACAGCCGTGGTGTTATATTTTAATTAAAGACAGACCTTAAAATATCACTTTAACTAATTAATAAGACAAATCAAACGCCATAATGACTCTGACTAAAGACGGAGAGCGGTATTATCTTAAGATCAGGATGACGTATCATGATCATTAATTATTACATAATTAGCTTTTATGACGTCACATTTATTCCCGTCTGACATTTAGATAAAACTAATTGTGTGTGTTTTATTTTAATTTGGTGTGATTGACTGAAATTTTTTTAGGTTATGGTATGAAAGTGATTTAATAGGATACATTTATTTTTATTTTAGGATATTTTTTGTTTACGTACTAGAACTTCTAATGTCTCGTTTGCTAACATATAAACTCACTTACAAAAAAACAAACCCGAAACAGATCCTTTAGGTCACACATATGCTGGTCTACGGACGGCGAGCGATGGGTAGCTCACCGCCCGGCTGGGACCAGGCCCACGTCGACGGCGACGGCGACGACGCGTTAAGTGTTCCACGCGCGCCTCAAATAGAAGCCAGCACGGAAAGGAGCCCAATAGGGCCAACACCTGCCGGGTTGCGGAATGTTTATAATAGTTACCGCGACCCCGGAACATAAAAGGCAACCGAAAGAAACATCAGTGGGTTTTAGTCAGTAAAAGTCTGACACGCCCTCCCGCCGCAGCCAGGACGGGAGCAGTCATTTGATGATTTCCCACTTCCCAAAAATAAAAAATTGGTCAAATAATGGTTGCGAATGGGAATCCGATACAGAACACGTATCTTACCAACATATCATTAATGCACTGCCCATACATTGACCCATTAATGCCACCAGCTTTTACATTACAGTAGAAAATTGAAGAAGAAAAATATTAGTTACAGATAATACGTTAAATGTTCATAGTTTAGTTAGAATTAGGTTTCATACAGCTCTTACAAACCCATAAGCACTGAAATACTAAACTCCATGACGCAAGGAACAAGAACGCAACCAACAACAGACCAGAACAACAACATTTGGAACGTATTCGTATATATTAAGTATTCGCGTCACGTCGCCTAATGTATCCCAATTAGAAATAAGTTTTCTCATGTAAGTGAATGTAATTCTTTTTGAGAAATAAAGATCTTAAACCATAAACCATGTACGAATTACACTCCTCACTTACTCAGTAACTAACCTCCAATCACCACTTTAAAAGGCTTATCCAAATAAAAAAAAAATGCCAAAATCTTAACACTAACGCACCCGACATTGTCCGCAAAAAGCAAAAAGTTCAGACATAAAATAAAACACAATAGGGGGCGAATTCAACCCTTGGCTAAGTTTTAACACACCCCCTCTATAGTGTCTGTATTTTATGGCGCGATTCAAGTTTTTTGGGAAAGTCATTCAACCCTTAGAAAATGGAGGAAAAGAAAGAAATGTTAAGTCATTCTGGAGGTAAAGTTTTTTCCGTTTTATGATAAACTTGTTCATTAGAATAGGAAACTTGCTTGGTTTTTGCGTAGACGGATCCAGATGACGGTGCGAGTTCTAAAATAGTTGTACTCAATTTATTTAGGTGTTTTAATAAGGTAATTAGTCTAGACATGTTTTTGACTATAAAAGACATATTATAAAGATAAAATTACACTAATTGTAAACATTGTATTGTATGATAAAAAATTAGTATTTTTTTTTTAAATAGGTTATCTACCTTTTCTTAAATACTTAAACAAATAGGGTACAGTTATTAAAATCTCAAGAAACTCTCTCATTTTAAATTGCATATTTTTTTTTGTAATCTTGAGCTGCCATAATAACGTTTGATACTACACACTTTATTCAGATACTGTTCGTAACTACTTTCAAAGACAATACGGCATGAGCGGTTCGCTGACGATTGTATTTTCTAATAATTATAATTAACTAGCTTTTGCCCGCGGCTTCGCTCGCGTTAGAAAGAGACAAAAAGTAGCCTATGTTACTCTCCATCCCTTCAACTATCTCCACTTAAAAAATCACGTCAATTCGTCGCTCCGTTTTGCCGTGAAAGAAAGACAAACATACAGACAGACAGACACACTTTCCCATTTATAATAATAGTATGGATAATAAATTTCTTGGGACTACTCACACACGGTCATCTGATCCAAAGCAGAGATTGTGTTATGATTATCAGACAACAGATATACATATCTTTATAGCTTATAATACAGATTTATCATAGATAAATTACATCTAGTCACAAAACAAAGTTTGCTTATCACACAAAGTTTGCCCTGGGTGGGAATCAAACCCAAGTCCTCCAGCTTAGCAGTCATGGCCACTAACCACTAGATCATCGGCCCACAAAAGTATTACGCTAGCAATTGTATTTTCTAATAGTTAATTAAATTTCACAATAATTTTCAACAGATAACTAACTTGTATCAATTAAGTACCAAACAATACAAATCTTCACGCTTCGTACTACCGGTATTAGCAGCACTTCCTCTTCACAGATGGTTAACGAAACTGAATGAAAACTTGGAACAACAGATTAAAAAACGTTTTAATACACTTTTTGTACAAATTGTTCCGTTTGGGCGGTAATGTTTTTAGGGCTTAGTAGATGTATCGACCGCTGAGATTCGGCCGGTTCGGCCGAAACAGGAATTTAACTATTATTCATATTTTTAATGGCTGTTTCGGCCGTTACTTTTTTGAGCTCATTTTCATCGTACAAAATTATTATTTTAACTTTGTTTTTACTTTGGAATTGAACAGGTTTTTCATTCTGTTCATACAAAATTAGCTTACGCGTCATGCTCGTGAACGAGCACAGTCAGTTGAGATCAGTCATCTCTTAACTGCTATTACTTTTCTTATTTTTTTTATAAGTTTTTAATTGTTTATTTTGTTATTTACCTACATTGTTTTCACATATAGAAGCAACAAAAAAAATGTAACCAAGATTTTCTAAAACATGATTTTTTTAAAAGTGTTCGTGGAGTTTCTTGCCTCTTCTTCTTCATAGATATCTACCTACGTTTTGGAACAGGCTATTAACGTCACTTTTCTGACAGACTCTTTAACAATTCATAAGTGCCTGTAAATGGCCTGAGTAAAATAAATGCCTTGAATTTTGATTATTTTTACTTTAAAAAAAATATCGGTTAAAACACCAATCAATAAAATTAATAATAATGAAATTCCTTTTTCGACCTGACCGGGCGAATCTCAGCCACCAAAACAGTAAGCCGTTTTGAGTAACTTTGTTGTGCGCGATGCTCATTTGTTTATGCTTTTAGTCATTGTGGCTCGCTGGACAATGTTTTCTAAATAACTGAATAATCCGGTAGTGTTCCACTAAGGCAAGTTGCATTGTGGGCTCTGATCTTTTAGTGCTAAACTAGGAAGTTGTTGTAAGTAGTGAATTTAAATAACTTTAAGCTGAAACAGGCACAGAATGTAATTGAAAATTAAGCGTTTTAAGAATGAAGTACTTAGCTTGCCCTCGACCCATGTGTATGATAATCCGGATAATCCATATTTTTTTACAGAAATAATAGTTTTTGATCATAAATTTTGTCAGTGATTTTTATATCGGCTTATTAAAAACATTTAAAAAGATGTTACAAAGTTTAACGTTGCACGGTTTTTCATGATATTGCGTTTAAGTTTGGTTTTAACTGTTGAGCATATATCTTCTTAGATAGGTCTGATACTATACATCAGCCCCATTAATTGGTTCGTTACACACAAAAAAAATTTTGGTGTAACGAACCAATCACTGATCTTTTTTTGGCATTTCGTGTAAAAATGATTGAAATACTATTTGCAAAATAAACAATTTTAATTCATTTCATTATTCTATTAAATTAACCAAAAAAACCACATTAACAACATCAAAAAAAGGCCATTACTTTACAAAATTAATATCATTTTTCTATGTTTAATTTTTACATCCTGCCTTTACACCCTACATACTAACTACACTACGCTACTACACCCCTAAAACATTTCCACCACATCTGGCCCTCTCACAGACCACCAAACTTGTACCCTACCCACGTGGCGACACCCTTAGACACTGCAAGCACTAACTTACATCTATATCCCTGCCTAAGCCAAAGGGCTGGCACACACGGAACTAACCGCTCAGTAATTCAATTCCGTCTAAGGCGAGTTACATGACTGCAGCACGATATATGCGAGGGTATTGTAGGCGAAATAGATTGGTTTGCAGGCATTTGGTACAGTTGTGTTGAGAGATAGACGAGAGAGTGTTTGTGTGGGGTAACTGTTTAGAACTGTGTGGTTACTCCTTATGTACGAAATTACATAATTTAATTTTGTAATTTCGTACTAATTTTAATTGAACAATATACGAATGAGATCGTCTTCAGCACAACATAATATTGTTTAAACATAGTTCAGGGCACTGATGACCTGAGATACAAGTTTTGTAAAAAACTTAATTTAGGCTCCAGTCTTCCACAAATTACTTTTACAATTCTGTCTGTAGACTATTTAATTACTTTCTCTGCAATTTGTGTATGAAAATAAATAAATTATTATAAGTATTATAATCTACAAATAATGTTTAATAGTAAAACCCAATTTAAGACAAAAACTGCGAGTAAAACTCTTATAATATTGGAATTAGAACTATTAGTATTAAAACTGTTAAGTTCTCTCTCATTCATTACGGAGTCATAACTCTAAGTCGTATTTATTTAATTAACAGATTTATTTAACTTATAGCTCTGAAGTCTGCAAAGTTTTTCGAAGCTGTTTAGGATATCTCGTCTCAGACATTTTTAATATTTCATTTTAATGATAGTTTTGTTAAATTCGATGGTTGCCTATATTAGAATCTTTTGTAAGAAATGACATCTCGTTGGTCAATGTTTGTGGTAGTTACTTAACTTTTTTTTTGTTTAAATGCCCAGTCAAAACTAATCTTACTAATATTATGAATGTGAAAGTTTGTATGTGAGTGTGTGAGGGTGTTTGCTATGGTACTCTCTCACGCAAAAACCACTGAACGATTTTTTTTAAATACAGTAATATAGTTTATGCTACAGAATAACATATAGGCTACACAACATCCCGCTATGAGCCACGGGGGCGCAGCAGTAACCAAAGACGATAGGTTTTTTATGTATTACTATTAATTGATTATATTCTATTATTAGAGTACTGCAATCATGACTGTCAAATTTAATAAGCTACTGTTTGTTGTCCTAAATAAAATAAAATAACGCAGGTGAAACCGCGAGGGACAGCTAGTGGTAACTAATTCTTTTGCCGTGTGTACCTAAATACTTAGGTCGTGACATTCTAAATGTCAACCGCTACAAATCGAATGTTAATGCCTTTGGAAAGTACCTTGCTTCCTAATGTTTCCTTATGAGAAATAACCTGTGCTACTCAAATATATTGGCACTATATAACGGGTGATAACAGCGTTAAATAAATTAAACGCCTTATTGGTCTGGGGTTAGGTAAATTAGTAATAAATCTTATGGTAAACGGTTAAGACACTTTGGTGTAGTTTCTAGATAATACTTAGTTTTCTCGTGAGTTTGTTCGTGTGAAAGTTAAAAATTGCTTCAATAAAATATAGGTTTACTAGCTTCTGCCCGCGGCTTCGCTCGCGTTAGAAAGAGACAAAAAGTAGCCTATGTTACTCTCCATCCTTTCAACTATCTCCACTTAAGAAATCACGTCAATCCGTCGCTCCGTTTTGCCGTGAAAGAAAGACAAACAGACAGACAGACACACTTTCCCATTTATAATATTAGTATGGAAGTATGGATTATTATTTTGCCTCTGTTACCAACTCTGTCGCTGTACGTTTCCTATCTGTCATTGTAGCATTGTAGCCATTACGCGTTTGCAACACTAGTTGATATCCTGCTAAAAACTGAAAATGGGGTCTTCACTGAAAGACAAAGGCTTATGTGTTTTAGTTGGGCTAATCGAATACTGTCAAAGTTTTCACTGCCTGAATAGGTCCACTTAAATCTGTGTGCTTCTCTCATCAAATGATCACCTCCTTAACCTCTGAGTTGTTTCGGGTATTTCTTCACAGAGTAGTACAATTTACAACATGCCCCGGAATAAACGCACACCACCTGACACCCCAATTAGAATATTTAAATGTTATAATCATAATACATACTCTGAATTTTTATTATTATGTTTAAAACACTGTTTTTTTTATAAATTATTTGTACAGATTGTGGGAAAAAATTATAGTCACATTACAAATCTACGCATGCACACATTCGCACTTGCATAAGGGTTTAGCGTAGTAGGTATTTCATCCATTTTAGTTTGTTTTTACTGTACAGCGGAAGTGTGACCGCAGTTTACGTAGTTTTCATTATTTTTGAGATAAAATATTACCTATATTAAAAATTACAAAAACGATTCAGTAAACAATTCTGAACAAACTATTTTCTCAAGTGCATTAATTCAGTTACACATTGTATAAAAAATAAATACCCCATCCTCCGTTTTGTCGTCTGATAATTTACAAAATAAAAATCGTTTTAGATAAATTACAAACTCTTATTCAATCTATCTAACAAACAAACGCGCTCTCAAAATAATCAGCTCCAGCCAAAACAACTGGACCGATTGAAAACTCACTAACTGTTAGCAGTTACTAACTGTTAGTCTACGAAGTTGTAACAATCTACAACTCGGCACCAATAATCTGGGCTTCAAGGAGCTAGGCAGAGAGTTAGGTGTCTAGTTCGCAATAGTTCGCCGTAGATTTTGGACGGTAATTGTTCTTAGGGACTATAAAGCAGTTACCGTGTGAGCCGCTTTAGCGTAGTACGTGTTACTGTTAAATAAATAGATTGTCAACCTTTTCATCGTTCCGTAACTTTTAAACAAGTTTATTAAGATAGTATAATAATCTTATTCGTCATGAAGACTTGTGCGGTTTGCAACGATCAGTTCAACGACGGGGTCCAATGTCCGAGCTGCAAGAAACATCTAGATTTCTCTTGTGCCAGCATTTCCGAAAGTGGATGGAGGAAATTGGGTGCGGACCGTAGAGCGCATTGGAGATGTCCTGCTTGCAGAGTATCGTCGCCGGCGTTACTCTCTCCACAACCTGCTGCTTCGTTGGATACAGTGCTAAGCGAAATACGTGAAATGAAGCAGCAGTTACTTGACCTGCCGACATTAATCCACGACCTTAGGTCAATCAAAGAGGAGTTGTGTGAGCTTAAAAAGAGCTACGAGTTCTCTAGCGATCGGCTGGATGACTTTGATATCCGGATCGGCAATCTTGAGACAAAAACCTCTGAGCTGGGAAAGCTCCAGGATAAAGTTTCTTCACTGCAGGCAGAAGTCGAATCAATGAAGCTCGAGCTTTCTTCACACGACCAACGATCCCGGCTCAACAACCTGGAAATAAAAGGAGTCCCCCTGATGAAAGACGAGAATCTATTCTCGGTGTTGGAGTCCATCAGCCGCAAAATAAATTATAGTTGTGATAAGACCCTAATCAACTACATCTCCAGAGTGCCTATACAGAACTCTAAGGATAAATTACTGGTTGTGAGTTTCTGAGGTGCTGATGCATTGTCTGAAACTTGCAGCGTAGGCTAACAGAACCTCTAAGTGAATTTAGGTTTAAACTAAACTAATATTACATGACGTGTCGTGAGGACTAGGATTAAGGGCTATTCTGGTGCACGCAACACGGTCTCGAAACAGGGCTTAAATGTGACTTTTTGTCTTCACTGCTATCAACTAAGGAAAATGTCCCGAGCAATTATAATGGTAGAGAACATTTTAAAAAAGGTTTTTAAGACAATATATAATTATATATATATAATTCGAAGGTCTAAGGACTGTCCGACTGACGTAGTGATCTATCAACGCACAGCCCAAACCACTGAACGGATCGGGCTGAAATTTAGCATGCAGGTAGATGTTATGACGTGGGCATCCGCTAAGAAAGGATTTTTGCCTACCCAAATTCCAACCCAAAGGGGGTAAAATAGGGGATAGAAGTATCGATATTCACGTAATCGAAGCTGCGGGCGAAAACTAGTATAATATAACCGAGAAATATTAATAGAGACATGAGAAACAGGATGCAAAGCTCCTTTGAAAAGGGAGGATCCTCCGATCAGACGAGTGTTGTGTCTGCCGTGCTGCTGTCGACGGCAGGCCCAGATTACCGCCTAGGCACACAAGGCACTAGCCTAGGAGCCCAACAGGCACCAGGGACCCTACACACTCAGTTACCCCGACCAGTTAGCTTTTTATACTTATCAAAATCAAATAAAAATTTGTAAACAAAAATAGTTAAAAAAATCCTGTACATGGCTTTAACACAGTTTTACGATCCATACAGTTGTAAAACGAATGTACTTGCATAGAGCAACGGCGGGGATCTCGAGGGGAAGTGGGCGGCGCGGATCGCTGCCCACGAGTGCGCGTAGTTGGGGGGACCAAACTCTGGGGCTAACGCATCCGTGTAAATCGCGAGCGAGTTTTCAAGAATCATTGAATAAACTTATTATAATGGTGAACACTTCTTGTTCTGTGTACGTATGTACCTCGACAACGAGACACAATAAGGATTTAAGATTTCATAGATTTCCCCGTGACGCGAGGTAAGTTTATTCTTATAAATTCGTATTAAACAGGTGGGTATCTACTAATATTTATTTTGTATAAACTCGTCGTGTTTATAGTTACGTATATAATAATAATTATAGTAGGTACGAGTAAAGTTAAGTTATACACGTATTCGTATACGTTATATTATTACAATCGGAAAAACATTTCAATCGGCATCATTTATATTTCGTATTGTAGGTATATACGCTTTGCGAACGGGCTATCTCAGGCACTTGGACACTGTTCACGCAATGTTAGGTTATTTATTTATTTATACAAAAGTTAAAAAAAACTAAAACCTGACTACGAAAACCCCGGATAAAACAATAAGCAAAGGTACTGGTACCTTCTGTCCTGTGTTCCAGTCTGTTTCCAGGTTATGACCGTAGTCGCATGCCGCTGTAACCTGTCTTTTTTTCTTCTAAAGCTTGTATCTTGAAAACGGTGTGTCCTATCGCAAAAATAATGAAAAATTTGCCCCCCTTTATAAAACCCCACAGCCGCGTAATTCTCACATGTAGGTAATATTCAATTATGAAAAAAATAAAGTTTGTCTTTTTTGACAACCCTTGCACATTTGCACGCGGTAGCGTAAATACCTACACGGGCGGCGGGCGGCGGCGGTGTCGTCCGACATCAAAGGCGTTTACCAACTGTATGGATCGTTAAACTGTGGCTTTAAAATGAGGGGCCCAAATCTTGAAGTGCATAAGTCCGGGCCCGACCAACGGTCGTTGTCGAAATTTTGAATAATGCTAACCTCGCAAACTTTAATTACGCGATATAAATGTCATCATATATTATTAATGTATTTAAAACAAAGCCAACACAAAAATCTAGTACTATTCCCATTCTCATTGAATGAACATCCGACCACATTAATACTGACTACAAAACAATACGATACAAACTAGTACAGTGTGCAAATAAAGCTAGTTTACATTATACAACGTTTAAATCTGTTTGTTTTGCCCCCATTACATGCGGAACCGTCGTGTTTATGTTGTTTTTGTTGGGGAATACGGGCTCCTGATTTTGTGTAAATAATTTGTGTGTATAGATGGGATTAATGTCTTTGCTGGTAGCAGAGCTTTCTGTTAAAAAATTCGCTGTCTCAATGCGTAGTCTGGGAGGAACTTTTATCCGAATGGCAGAGTAGGTGGGATAATTCCACTAAGGGCCGACACCTCCATCTGTTCTTTCCATTCGTTCGTGAGCGGCTGGCTAGGACTTGGCTGGAGGTGGATCACTGTGTTGACCAATTTCTCACAGGTCATGGCAATATTAAGAGTAAATTATATTCCTTTAAACTAGTTGCTTCGCCTTTGTGTCAATGTTCTGCATTGGGCTGTGAATACGAACAATCGGCACATCACATCTTATGGGAGTGTGTTCTTTGGCAGCATGAGCGCAATATAATGTTGGATAGTATACAGGTTACATCTGGTGTCGTCTACTATGCGGACCTTGTGGAAACTAAAACCAATTTCCGTGCGTTCAAGCGCTTTTGCTATACCTTATTGGAATCAATTGTAACAGCTCACAGTTGTAGGACCCAGTAATTTTATAACAAACTGTATTCCGTGGTGCTAGGCAATCTGGGCTTCTCCCAGTTGTGATTGCCCCTTTGTGCCTATTGGCCTAGTTCTGTTCTGTCTCCTGCTTGTTATGGAGGGAAGTGGAAATATTTATTTTTCCTACTCCTCCGCAGTTCTTTCTCATTAATTTCGTTGCAGGATCCAAGACAGTTGAATCGTTTATCCGGGACTCGTCGAGCTTCATTGCTTCGGCGCTTTTCTGGCGGACTCCACTGTTGATTCTGGCTTTCAGGAGTTGCAGTGGTTGTGGGAATAGTGTGGTGTGATTGTCTCAATGCGTAGTCAATTTTTTCTATTATTCCATTAACCTTTCAACGACCAAGTGCTGCTATTGTCTTTCTATTGAGTCTCGAATCACGTGTGTTCTAAGGTTTTAAACCAATCCACAGTCTGCTATGAGTGAGCTTATTGATCAATGCTCGTGCCTCTTTATTTTGAGTTTGTAAATCGTTGTTATGAACTTTATGAATACAAATATTTGAGATTTCTTAAGTCTCCAAGTTAAGATGGTCTCAAGTTATGGCGTAACCAAAAGAAATAGGGCTTCATTTTTGTGTGTATATATGTCGCAGGCATTTCGTATAATCTGTCGTTTACATAATGCCTCGGCATTTTATATACGGCGTAAACGCTCGCTGTTATGTAAAATGCCGAAGGCAAAATAAATGTACAAATGCAAACATATCGAAATGGTTGGTTAGGTTAGGTTAGAACTGTGACCACACAACCAGATTTCCTCTTTTGCCAAGCAAACATTTTAGATTCGGATTGCTTTGACATTTTGCCAATTTACGCCATATGTGGAATGCCGAGGCATTATGTAATCGGTGGATTTACACTAAATGCCTGCGACATATACATAGATAGAAGTGTAGGAACCTATACGCCTTATCAATAACATATTACTACCGTTCTCCATTCAAACATCAAACTACACTTTCATATTTATGTTCGAAAGTTCCAAATTCAAATGCAATAAAACGGTCGGCAAGATGGCGGCCGTAAAAAGCGCGCGTCATAAAGTTTTGTTGAAAAACGCAATGAAAACTAACTTAGCGTCCTACGATATCATAAATCAATAGTTTTAGAGAGTTATTGGGAAATTCTTGTACTTTAGAATAAAGTTGGAATAACTGTGGAGAAAGAAAGAAAGAATCAAAATGAAAAATTTGAGTGAATCTCGCACTTAATTCTGTGTGCTTCTCTGATCAAGAAAGCATATCAGACACCTCACCTCAACAATACAAATGTATGGAATTTAATAGAGACTTTTAATGTTTCTTTTCAGAGCAGTCAGCCAACACCGCCTCTCCCCAATTTACAAAACAAATAAGAAAATAAAAATCTTTATTTTAGATATATTCTTAAAAAAAATTATTCACATACATCATAAGGACAAGGAACGGCTCCTGGAAATCAACATACCTTATAATTAATTTAACAAAATAAAAACGTCAAAATTCATTTTACTAAAAATAATCTACGCATACCGTATCTAACCAAGCCCGAGCTATAAATCTATTTTTATGTAGGTAACGTATTTTATGTCATTCTTAACTTCCTAATTCCCTAATCGGTCAACGACCCGTACATAGGACAGTGATAACACGTGCACTGGCCTTATCAGTCTTGTGGGGGTAAACATAGATAGTAAGAACGGTAGGTAATTGATATAGGTGACAAAATATTGATTGATTTGGTCATACAGAAAGCATACTTTCAATTTTTTTATTGCGTTACGCGTTGTGTGCGTACGACGGCTCATAATACGCAAAATCGGGGCATTAATTTCACTTATACAATACACAATGCAAAATACAGGTGAATTGTCCACAAACCGGTTGGTTAAAATTAAAAAGGCTAATTGCTTGTTCTAAATAAAACGTTGGTAGATCGCTATGGTGAAGAAAAAGCAAAAAAACTCCACAGTTTTATCAAAACTTCAAGTTTAACAAAAACTTGGTTACTTTATAATTGGGTGAATATCCCGGAGGTTAATTTTACGTGTCCACGTTGAGAATCAAGGTGTTAAATTGTAGGATTTTTCTTATGTTTTTTTATAGTGAACAACGGAACTTGGTTCAATTAGGGCCACATATATTTTTGTATATATGTCTATATATAGGCAGAGAAAAAAAAATATCCTCTAAAATTTAAGTTTGGTGGCCTGTCCCATTTCCATTTTTTTAAACAATTATATAATTATAATAATTTATAATAATAATTTATTTACGTTCTTTTACAAAGTAGTACATTAATAAACTTATGAATACTAAGTAGTACCAAGTTCTAAAAAGATGACTTAATTACCTATTTAAAGACTAGTTAATTTAAAAGAGTATACTGAACTACAGTTATGCAGTAGGTAAGAACAGACTGACACAAAGCCAAATATACCTGTTTAATTAATTTGAAGTCAGCAATGTGGCGTAAATTCTTAAAGATATATATTAATTTACGAACTCGAGTACAAAGCAAATCAATATGTTTACGGAAATTCAGATTTGTGTCAATCGTGATACCTAAATATTTTATGTAATCGGTTTTAGTTAGAGTAGGGCATGAACATGAAGCGTCAGCGTTTGTCGTACAGTTATGAGCGTAAATGTTAGGGTTAGCAAGTGTCATATTAGTGTTTCGCATTCTAAATAAAATATATTTGGTTTTATCTGTGTTTAATGTTAGTGAATTTATACGAAGCCAGTTTAATACTATGTTAAAACCATTTTGAGCATGTTTACAGACCTCCTCTCGTGATTTAGCTGAGAACAATAGGGCTGTGTCATCTGCATATGATATTGTAATAGCATCGGGTATTTTAAGGTTGCACAGTTCATTTATATATATTAAGAAGAACGTCGGTCCCAAAATACTTCCTTGAGGAATGCCATAGCCGCTATTTTTAAGCTCTGAGCTTTTATATTGACCAAGTTTAACACACTGATAGCGATTGCTGAGATAATCAGAGAAAAGTAGTAGTTGTGTTCCTCTTATCCCAAGTGCCTCAAGTTTTTGCAATAATTTAAAACAAGAAATTGTATCGAAGGCCTTGGCAAGATCCAGGAAAATTCCCATACAATGCAAGCCCTTATCCAGATTCGTAGTGATATAATTTGTTAGTTGGTGTACTGCATGGCTGGTTGATCTTTTTGGTCTAAAACCAAATTGACTTTCTGAAAGTATATTGTTGTCCTCAAGATATTTTATTAATCTATTTTTTATAATTCTTTCCAAAATTTTGGACAGTCCTGTTAAGACTGATATGGGTCTGTAGTTATTAACGCAGTTCTTTTCACTAGCTTTAAATGGTTCCCTATCCATTTGCATAAAATTTTAAGACCTAACATAACTTAGCATAATGTTGTTTGGCATAATTATATTTTCGCATAACATAATTACGCATAACAGCTCATGCATAATTTTTTTAAGCATAATGTCTCTAACCATGATAATGATTAGGCATAATATTCTAAAGCATAAACTTATTAAGCATAAACTTCTAAAGCATAACTTTTTTTAGCATAAAGTTATAAAGCATAACTTTTCTAAGCATAATATCCTAAAGCATAAATTTTAAGCATAAATTACGCATAAAAATATTAAAACATATTTTTATAGATATATCAATAAAAAAATTATTAACACCTAGAGTAATAGATAGCAAGCATGCAGCATGCTAGTAAGCATGCAGCATGCAAGCAAGCATGCAGCATGCAAGGAAGCATGCAGCATGCAAGCAAGCATGCAGCATGCAAGCAAGCATGCAGCATGCAAGCAAGCATGCAGCATGCAAGCAAGCATGCATCATGTAAGCAAGCATGCAACATGCAAGCAAGTATACAGCATGCAGCATGCAAGCAAGCATGCAGCATTCAAGCAAGCATGCAACATGCAGCAGGCAGGGTTTCCGTGACGGCTCCGGCGCTGCGGGACTCCGGCGGCCCCACGCGTTCTAATCGTCGCACTCGGCTTTCGCTCACCACCGCCTGCTCCTCAGCCCGCGGGCCGCCTCGTCCCTACGCGCCTACGCGATTTTAAATAACACTCTAGGGGTAGGACAAACAAGACTACGTGGAGTCGGTTTTGCAGCAATTCGGTTCTGTCACTAACTTTTGTAGCACAGCATATTAATTTTTTAACCAACAATATTATTTGATTGTTACAGAAACTTTAGCAAATTGGTTTGCTTTACATAATGACAAGTACATTTATAATAAACCATTTGCATGAAAATTGATTTTGTTATTTATGTTAATTTTATGCCTAAATATTATTATGCTAAAAGTCTTTAGGCCTACTAACGTTATGCTAATAGTCATTAGGCCTACTAACGTTATGCGAATCAAATTTATGCCAAAACAAATTAGTCTTTAACATGATTATGCCAACATAAAATGTATGCCTAAAAAAATTATGCCGAAGTATTATTATGCCAAAACAAATTGTGCCAAAATCGTTATGCCGAAGTATATTAGGACAAAGAACATTATGCGAAAAGAAGGGATCCCGCTTTAAATACGGGGGTGACCAATGCCTTTTTAAGTAGGCTAGGGAAAACTCCATTTGTCAGACATAACTGAAAGATATGTGTTAGAGGTTGGACAATCAGATATTTAAATTTCTTAAGTATTCTATTTGGTATTTCATCCCACCCAACAGCGCAGTCATCTTTTAACCCGGAAATTACTTCTAAAACTTCATTTATGTCGGTATCCAACAAAACAAATGAATTTACTCTATTTACAGATACACTTGTCTGGTTTTGGCAAGGAAGAGGTCTAGTTCCAAGTGTTTTGTCAGCTAAATTTTTACCAATATTGACAAAATATTCATTTATTTTATTTGTTGCTATAGATGGGCTAACGTCTATCGATAGCAAATCAAGGGGAGGTTCAGAGTTTGTCACACTAAAAGTATTTGTCTTTATAAACTTCCAGACTCGTTTACTATTTTTTCCCGCAGCTTGCAGCTCATATTTATCATGTTGGATTTTTACTTTTTTCAGTAGGTTATTACAGAAGTTTCTGTACCTTTTATATGTTATGCTAAGTACCTCGTTGTCAGGTGCGAGTTTCGACTTAAAATGTAATTTGTCTCTATGTCTTATACAACGGACGAGACCTGGTGTAATCCAAGGTTTAATATTAGAATATTTTCTGGACATTTGCGTTCATTTAGGTAACAATTTAAGCAAAGATCAAAAATAATCGATTTCGTTAGTATGTGCATTAGATATATAATTAAAAAACATATAGTCCATGTTAAAAAACCAAATTTAAAGGCACAGGACAATCGATTAAAGTTTGTCCAAGAAAATATGTCAATTTTGGTAGCATTTGTTCAACTTACAAAATCATGAAGTTTCGTGCATATGCGATCAATTTAATTTTATTATTTCACTTACTCTCTATCGTGTGCCGGCGCTTGCGATGAACAGTGTGTGATTAGTGCTGAGATCTCCCGACAAAAACGTAATCATCATGTTGGGTAGCACGGGGGACAAGAATTGTTCAATTTTGGTGGATCGATTTACTACTGATTTTTAAGTGTTTTAGATAATAAGCTGCACGTTATATGTAGTGATTTGGGTTACGCATTAGTTAATTATATCATTTGAATTGTAACTCTAATCTCCTATTTTTAAAGATTTTATTTATGCCTGGTTTCAATTTTGGTGGTTCAAGTTTGTGGTTTTGGTGGCATTTTTACGTCACCAAAATTGAAAACGACCCACCAAGTTTGAAATATGTATTTTTTGTCCGTGGTTTGAGCCAGTTTTAACGTTGCAAGATAGTTTAATTAGTAAACTGATAAATGTTATGTAATTAGCAGTTAGTAAGACCTATTTTAAAGGTAGCATTCTAATTATATTTATATTTTGTTGCTGTTTAGAATGTCAAACAGGCTAGCGACGAAAGGCTACTTAAAAAAAGATTAGGCTTCCGTCCTGGGTGCGGCGGGAGGGCGTGTCAGACTTTTACTGACTAAAACCCACTCATGATCCTTCGGTTGCCCGTTATGTTCCGGGGCCTCGGTAACAATTATAACTAATTCGCAACCTCGGCAGGCATTGGCCCTAGAGGGCCCCTTCACGTGCTGACTGCTCTTAGAGGCGCGCGTGGAACAAAACGCGCCGTCTCGTCACGGGCCTGGTCCTGAACGGACGAGTCAAGCTGCCCATCGCTCGCCGTCTGCACACCCGCGCCTACGGTGGCCGGTAGTCGTCTTGCGACTCTTGACGTCTACGCCTGAGGCTTGGGGCTGCCACACGCTCACCGCCGCTTTCTTTTCCAGCATGACTGCTTCGCAGAAGTAGGCGACGGCTTCCCATTCAGTCTCGCCCCGGAGCATGGCCTGAGCGGGCGCCATAAGCTAGAGGTTTCCCCCACCGATCGCCTCTGCGAGAACACGGCGATGGTTCGCCCAAGCTAGGCACACCTCCATTGCATGCTCGACCGTGTCCACCAGGTGACTACTGCAGTGGTGACACCCAGGCGTCGCTACACCCGAATCTGACACAGGAACCTCCCGAACTGACTGTGTCCGGTGAGGATCTGTGTGTGCAGACGATACGTAAGAGCACCGTGCGCTTCTCCAGGCTTTCCTTAAAGAGGAGTCTTACCGCCGCTATTACGGCATGCCCAGCCCTGGGTTGCGAATTTGCGATAGTTGCTGTCTCCAGTCCGCCATCAGATCTCGCCGGAGCTCTGTGCGCCGCGTTACGATTAGTTGCGGCAGCGGGACTTGGTCCCGACGATGCACTTGCATGCACCACTGGTACGTGTATGCAAGGAGTATTGCCTCCAGATTCCACTGCGGGATCCCACGGGCAAAGAGGCTTGCGCCTCGCAGAAATCATCCGGTATCCCTGCACCATCTGAACCATGGGACTTGCCTGGGACGCCGTCAGAAGCCGGGCCGGAGCCTAGGCTAGATTGGGCGCCCACAGCACCAGAGCCCCGAAGAGGGTGATGGAACGTACGACCCCCGCGTAGAGTCTCCGGTAGGAGGCGTTTAGACCACCCAGATTGGGCAGGAGCCGCTTTGGGGGCCAAACGTCTAGAATGCTTCGTGTAGTTCCATCGGTTGTCGAGGACAAGTCCCAGGCACTTCATTGTCGACTCGACACCGATATGAACCCCTCCCACCGTTATCTGAGAACCTGGAGGTGGCCGGTGCCGACGGCCATGAAAACATATGGCCTCGGGCTTGTGCAGGACCACCTCGAGTCCCAGATGATGATCCTATTCACGACTAGGACAAGCGTGTCGTCAGCGTAACACACTACGCAGACACCATTGACCCATTATTGGTTCTCCAAAATTGCTCTGTGCAAATGAACCTTAATGTGACTGCATTAAGGTTCATTTGCTCAAAGCAATTCAATTTTGGTGTACTGATTTTAAATTTTGGTGGGCACTTCTAATTTTGGTGGGCGGTTTTCAATTTTGGTGGTGACACTAAACTTTAAACTAAGATATCTCGAAAACTTATCGAGTTATCTTAGTCCCTCTTGAAGATCCTTTTAGCTTTGACTTACTACTTTAATACCAGGGACTTATTTTTCACAAAAACTGAAGTTTTTTCTTCGCCACCAAAATTGACAGAAAATGCACTTTGTTGATATTGACCCATTTGGCACTTCTATACGTAAAAACAATGTTGGTAAATAAAAAAAAAAATTCAAAGTTAGTTATAGCTCAGCTGACAGCGACCGTTCACAAGCATGACATGTGGCATCAGCACCATTTAGCTCAACCATTTTGAAGGGAACCAAATGATCCAACGCACTCGCCACCATTAGCGAGACTTTTAAGCGAGCATAACAATAATCCCAACCGCCATGTCCATTTGTGTCAGTTAAGTAGTCACTGCCATCTTCAGATATGTCTAGTTTTGGCGGTGACCACTCAAACAAGATCAACAAAGAAAAATTTCATTAAAATCGGTTCAGTGGTTTTGGCATGAAGAAGTAACAGACAGACAGACAGACAGAGTTACTTTCGCATTCATAATATTAGTACGAATTTCATACAATGTACAACTTTCATTAAATCTTCATTATTTTGACACAATCTGACTTGTTACCCATCGCGTGCACCGCCTGATAAATATTCCTGAATTCATTATTTTATTGATTGCGCACAATGCACTTTATATAATAATTTCATATTTTATAATAAATTAATATTTTACTGCGAACGAATGAAGTACTTTGTTACTTTTGCAAAATATTTAACGATAGGCGAGTCAGACATTTTACGAGATCGTTAAATGCTTAAAGATAATTAAAATGGTAGAATTTATGGTTGAGAGCCATTAAAAATTACATCAACCATTTTGAAGGGAACCAAATGATCCAACGCACTCGCCACCATCAGCGAGACTTTTAAGCGAGCATAACAATAATCCCAACCGCCATGTCCATTTGTGTCAGTTAAGTAGTCACTGCCATCTTCAGATATGTCTAGTTTTGGCGGTGACCACTCAAACAAGATCAACAAAGAGTTATTGAATTTTTCCAAAAGGAATTTCGGTAATCCAGAGGGACACGGCTTACACCATTTCGAAGTTGGTGGTATAAGCCTTTCACCTGTTATCTCGAACTGACGCATGACGTCTCACCGCGTGAAGGAAATTGTGTACACCCATGTTTGCCCTCATATTTATGTACTAAAAGACGTTGATAAATAAGTATAAAAGTTGGCAGTGGCATGCCTGCCATGCAAGCTGTTAAAGTCAAAGACATTTATATCGCTTACACCATTTGCAGGCACTTATGAATTGTTAAAGCTGATAAGCTAAGTTTGCATTTACAAGACCTTCGTCCGTTAATATGGACGTACCTGTTGATCTAGTTGTTAGTGACCCTGACTGCTAAGCCGGAGGTCGTGGGTTCGATTCCCACCCAGGGCAAACTTTGCGTGATGAGCGTGACTGTTTGTTCTGTGTCTGGGTGTAATTTAGCAATAATGTGTATGTATTTATAAATGACATAAGTATGTTCATCAGTTGTCTGGTTACCATAGCTATGCTTAGTTTTGAATTAGATGACCGTGTGTTAGTTGCCTCAGAATATTTGAAATTTATTTATTAATATAAATATTGCAGAAGATTCTAAGATAATTCCTCGTTTATCTTTACAAATCTGTCAAACTTGCCATAATTTTGACTCCGATGATAAGTCGATAAAAGTAACAGAATATTTATAATAAGACAACACAATGGTGCCGATTCTCTTGTGCACAAACTAACGTAAATTTAAGTTAAGTGCATCTTTCTCTTTCTATTTCTTATAGAAAAGGACAGAAGATACATTTTAGTTTAATCCTGTCAAATTAGACAGCGCCTGATGAAAATTGACGTATATTTAGACGCCATGTTTTTAAATTGCGTCTAAATTATCTATGGAGTGTCTAAATTTGACAGGACTTAACTAATATTTGATCTTCTGTCTTTTTCTTAATTAAAAGGAAAGAAAAAGATACAGTTATCTTAAATTTACGTTAGTTTGTGCACAAGAGAATCGGCACCAATGTTTCTCGTTCGTGGTCGTGGCCAATTTAAAAAATAATAAAATACCCAAACAGCCACCAGTGCCGACTAGTACCTATTTAAATTTTACTTACGGCTAACGAAATTATGTAATTTTTAATGGCTCTCAACCATAAATTCTACCATTTTAATTATCTTTAAGCATTTAACGATCTCGTAAAATGTCTGACTCGCCTATCGTTAAATATTTTGCAAAAGTAACAAAGTACTTCATTCGTTCGCAGTAAAATATTAATTTATTATAAAATATGAAATTATTATATAAAATGCATTGTGCGCAAATAATAAAATTATGAATTCAGGAATATTTATCAGGCGGTGGACGCGATGGGTAACAAGTCAGATTATGTCAAAATAATGAAGATTTAATGAAAGTTGTAGTTCGTATGAAATAATAATAATAGCTTATTATTTTTCTACCGAAGAGCAAGATTACTTCTCATACAGATAAATCTTAACCTTTTGACGACCAAGCGACAGCCGGCTGTCGCGCTGCTATTATGTCTCGAATCACGTGTGATTAGCGATTTCAGACTTACAACTAAAAATCAATATAAAACGGTAAACTGACTGATTAAACATAAACAAATAGATGATAAGTAAAGCATCCTCCTCTATTCTACTTGCCGTGCCCTACAGGGCCCACATTGTACCTAGTTAATAATTATATCAATAACACCTGTATAACATGTGGAGTGCAATAAAGTATTGAGTAGCTGACTGGGTGATTTATAAACGCACAGCCCTAACCGCTGATCCTAGGGTCATGAAACTTGGAGGCTGTGTTCTTTGTGAATCGTAAGTATCCACTAAGAAAGGATTTTTGGAAATTCCAAACTTAAAAGGATAAAATAGAGGATGGTAGTTTCGACATCCACGCGAGTGAAGCCACGGGCAAAAGCTTGTTAGTTATAATTAAGTATTCTTTATAGTAGGTAAAAGTCAAAAGTCAAAACGTTTATTTCCATTAGACCATGGAGGCACTTTGGAACGTCAATTACATAAAATAAATAAATATATATATATATATATATATATCTATATATATATATATATATATATATATATATATATATATATATATGTATATATTTTGATTCTAGTCGCCCATTCCAAAAGGTAGTTGAAAGGTATAATTCTTTGAATATTAGTGATTCGAGACACAACAGAAAGACAATAGCAGCACGACAGCCGGCTGTTGCTTGATCGTCGAAAGGTTAAAGGTGGTCTATGTTTTTATTTATGGTTTATGGTGGTCTATGGTGATATGGTTTTAATCTACTTATATTATGATTTCCGAGCACTCATGCCTCCCAATTAGATCAGATACCAACGCTTTACTATACCTAAAAAATCTTAAAAACCGGTAACAAAATCTGAAAGCATGCAGTGTTAAAAAGAAACAATATAAAGCGGTAATTTATCATCGTTCTCTAGATGTCGACTCGCTTCATGCGCTTGCACGTCATACCGTCAAATTGATAGATCGGAAAATGTTACAGAAACGATAGCTTAGTTGTTAGGTGTCGGGTTGAGCGACGGCCAACACGAGTTTGAGTCTCGGTTAGAAAGTTTTAGTATTAAAGGAAAGTTTAAAATGTTCAAGTTATGAAGTAGTTTAACTGTTTTAAGTTTATGACTAGCTGTCCCGCGCTGTTTCACCCGCGTTATGTTATATTTTTTATTACTGCTCCGCTCCTATAAGTCAAGGCGTGATTATGTGTAGCTTATATGTTCTTATGTGTAAGCTATATTACTGTTAAGTTTCATTAAATTCTGTTCTGTAGTTTTTGCGTGAAAGAGTAACAAACTTCTACACACACATACAAACTTTCACATTTATAATATGGCTAGCTTTTGCCCGCGACTTCGTCCGCGTGGATTAATAGTTCCCGTTACCGGAGGATTTTCGGGATGAAAACTATCCTATGTCCTTTCTCGGGTCCCAGACTGTATCTGTACCAAATTTCATTCAAATCAGTTCAGTGGTTTAGGCGTGAAGAAGAGACAGACAGACAGAAAGACAGACAGAGGTACTTTCGCATTTATAATATTAGTATGGACTAGCTGTTTCACGCGGTTTCACTCGCGTTATTTTATGTTATTTGTTATTACTGCTCCGTTTCCGTAAGTCATATCGTGATGTTTGTTATGTAGCCTATTTGTTATTCTGTAATTTAATTTAATTCTGTTTATAATACTAGTGGGAAGTAGGATTGTAGTTATTTTATTTTGTTATGTAAATCTAGGCATCTTAGTTTTACAATGTTGTCTAGTGCCTGTTGGTCTAGTGGTCAGTGACCCTAACTGCTAAGCCAGAGGTCGTGGGTTCGATTCCCACCTAGGACAAACTTTGTGTGATGAGCATGATTGTTTGTTCTGTGTCTGGGTGTTGTTTATCTATAATATGTATGAATTTATAACTTAAATAAGTATGTATGTATGTATATGTATAACACAAGCCCTGCTTAGCTTGGGATCAGATGGCCGTGTGTTAATTGTCCAAGATATTTATTATTATTATTATTATTTATGTGGTTGAAGCTCTGGCTAATTGAGAGTTCGGATTGAATTTTATTCTATGTGTTATCGAGGATAGCTATACAATCAGGCTACGATATACTGGCACTCGTATGCAAAACACTTGTGTATTGCGACCGGTAAGCTTGAAAGCCGACCCTACCATAGCTGGAATAAAACAAGGGTTATTATGACATTACGATTTGGGATGCGATATAAAGTGCCTGAAAGTTCTTTACATAATGAAGTTTTCGCTTTTAAACTAAGAACCTTTTAAGTTCATTATAAGGACTACCATCACGATTTTTGTTTTCAGAAATTTTGAGCCAGCCCTTAAACTTTTAGAGGGGGGCGGCGATTTAAGTTGTTATCTCGATGGCTTAAATCAAAAATCGTCTTAGCAATTAGGTACTTAAAAGTAATAAAAGACCTATCTAATGATTGGTAACCCACGAAAAAAAATCATTCCCACTTTATACGTAGGAGAAGAACTCAATTTTTTTTGTAATTTTATTTTAGCACTTTGTCGTCGTGGTAAATGCACATGTCTATGCAAAATTTTAGCTTTCTAGCACTAACAGTTTGACAGGTAAGCCGAGGACAGACGGATAGACATGACGAAACTAAGAGTACCTTTTGTACCATTTTGGTACGGAACCCTAAAAAAAGGCGAAATAATAAAAAATATTCTTATTTCTCTTTAAGGTGGCAGCAATATCGAGAAATGGAAACGAAGCCACCTAATCTCAAAATTGCAGTTGGGTTTTAGGATTGTTAATATTTTATTGTGAATCTTCTTTACATAGTATAAAAAGAAGTTTTCTGTCAGTTCGTACGTTAACATATTTTGAACTACGAAACTAATTTTAATGCATTGTTGCGATGGTTTATATGAGCCGAGATCTTCATACATTTCTAACACAAAAAATCAAAAGACGCCATTACAAAATTCGATCAAAAAACGGTTTATTTTTTGACATTGGAACGCGGAACGCACTGTGTGGTCGCACACACCACGCTTAGTTAACGATCCAGCAAACTGTTAAGTTAATCCGCAGATAAGCGTCGTGTGGCACTGCCATTGTTCTAACAGAATGGATAATTTACGTGACAACGTCACCGGATTACAGGCAGCTTGTGTAATATGAATGTTGTGGCTTCCTACCAGGCATGTTAGGCAGCAAGGATGATAAGAAACTTTCGGATATAAATAAATATCCGTAACCGTTACCAAATCTAAAATAAAAATTACGGATAATTTCGGATAGAGGCGTAGTTTAAATGAAATATTATGTTAATAGCTTTTGCTTGCGACTTCGTCCGCGTGGAATGATAGTTCCCGTTTCCGGGAGATTTCCAGGATGAAAACTATCTATGTCCTTTCTCGGATCCCAGACTATATCTTAACCAAATTTCATTTAAATCGGGTCAGTGGTTTAGGCGTGAAGAAGAGACAGACAGACGAAGTTACTTTCGAATTTATAATATTAGTATGGAAGTATGTATATGGATGATAAGTTTTTGTTTTTATATACATCCATACTAAAATATTCATACTAATATTGTAAATGCGATAGTAGCTCTGTCTGCCTGTCTTGCTTTCGCAAAAAAACTACAGACCCGATTCAAGTGAAATTTGGTATAAAGACAGTCCATAGCCTGAAAAAGGACAGACGATAGTTTTTATTAAAAAAATGTCACAAAAACTTGAACTATGCGGGTACAACCACGGGGGACAACTAGTTACCAAGATAATACTAATAGATAGTAATTGCTGTTGTGTATGTGTGATAAATAGAAAGAGAATTAAAAGAATTAGCGCGATTTGTATCTTATACTTAAGTTCTTTGTTCTAGGTATAAGTATTTCTCTAAATGTCATGTTTGCGTGAACGATCACAATCTAATAACAGTGTTTAATCTGTCAAAAATACCTGTAAAGGAGTACAAAAGTAATATAAAAGTATTAATATAAAATATCTTGGCACCATTCACACCACACCTACTGATACATCACATTTACATACTAACAATTCATAAGTAAATTCATATTTTCACTGTAATCAATGAAGTCGCTTCCGCGTTTTGTTTTCTAAGATCTCTTAAGCTGCTCATCGAATTCTAATACAGTTTTCACCAAAAGATAGTATAATACTTGGATATTACGGAAAATCAAGGATTTTTAAAGATTTGTAACACACCCTCACAAGGCTGGGGTGAATGGCCAATTATAAAGAAATTACACCTAGACACAAAACAAAAAATCATACAAAGATTAGTCCTAAGAATCGAACCCACAACCTCCGTCTCAGCAGTCCGACTAACCAACCACAAGACCACCAAGCCAGACAACTAAAATTAAGTCAATTCTTACTTTATTTTTAAGAATTCTATTTTAAATCACCCCCTAGAATATTCACCTCATCATCCCTCGATGCGAGTGAAGTGATGTGAATTGATTACTAATGGTGCAGAGGGTAGACGACCAGCTATCTGTCACTAATTCAGGGGGTGTCTTATCCAAACCATTACTTTACTTATTATAAGATAAAGCACACTTCATTGGGTTTTGGTGTCTTTTAATGTTACTAAATGTCCGTTATCCGTACTAATATTATAAATGCGAAAGTAACTCTGTCTGTATGTCTGTCTCTTCTTCACGCCTAAACCACTGAATCGATTTGAATGAAATTTGGTATAGATATAGTCTGGGACCCGAGAAAGGACATAGGATAGTTTTCATCCCGGTAATTCCCCGGGAACGGGAGTAATTCCACGCGGACGAAGTCGCGGACAAAAGCTAGTTAGTAATAAGAAAAGTATACATTGAAGTTATTTCTTTATAATGTTTCTTTTTACCCGACTGCCAAGGCTTTTGTTTTTCGATCGTATGTATGTGTCATCTTATGGCACGCTCTGCAGCCGTATGAGGTGTCTTTGAATTTGTGTCAGTTGTGGGAGTGACATAATTTGAAAAAGGAGTTTTTTATTATTATTTAAATATAATTTTTTAAATCTGTATATGCAACATCGCGTCACCACAGCAACGCTCGCCTGAAGAACACGGTGGAGGTATGGGCCGCTTGGGCAAAACATCGCCGTGTCCTTACAGAGGTTATCTTTGACTAAATAGATTGTCAATCAAGAAATGTCTAAATATAATAATAGTGATATAAGTTTTTCAGAAAACTTCGGTACCTGTCACTGAGAACATTTTAACGACTGTAAGATGAAAGCTATTTTAATTAAAACGGTACGGTAAACATTTTATTGGCTATAAATATCGTTAAAAGTTTGCGGGATTTAATGTTCCTTTCTCTAGGCTCGCAGAGGGGCGCAGGGACATCTGACCTCAGAATTTTTATAACCTATTAGTAATTGTCCGTTACTTAGAAGGCCCGTAGGTAGTCTGCCTATACTTGGCAACATTTCTTTTGCGAAATATGGTATTTGTCAAGATAAATTACAAAATGTGCATTTAAAAATAGATGTTATTATACTAAGTACTATTTTATAGAAAAGGAACAAAAATATAATTGGCACAGATTGACTATTGATTTTAGACAGTCAGCTTAGAGCTATTTGAATCCACTATCTTTTATATGAAGGGCTATCCCGAATCCCGACATTTGTGTAGGTGTCTGCAGAAAAGTTTTATGTTCATTTAGAGCCGTTAATCTCTGGAACTGTTAGTCAATGAAGGTATATAAACACCAAAATAAAAGCTGATATCTCTCTGGTCAAGATTGACACCAAATGCTAAAATGACTGAACTGTAGTTGAATTGAAAAAATTGATTGTGTATGTTAGAGCCATATTTTTGAGTTTTAGTATCGTTGTACAATATCGAACGAAGCTGTAAAACGCGGGTTAAGTCGCGGGGAATAGCCAGTATAACATGCAATCTAATTTCTAATACCTTGCTTCAGCCCCCTTACCATGACGTTTAAAGTAAGATTGTTTTATTCCTGTTGCAGGAGTGTGCAAGTGACAGCGTTAGACACGTTGTCTAGCGCCGTCTCTTTCCCACTGAAAGTAATATCAAAGTAATACTGCTATAAGGGCTTGTGGTACGCCCCCTGTACATACTGTCGATCTAACAGTAGTTGGACCACCATTCAGATAATATCAAACAATCTATTTTTCTTTCATATTTTCTTCTATAAAAGATAAATATAACTATCTTTTGGGTTACTTTCATTGACTAATTTGCATAATCGACCTGAAACTGAAACAATTATTAAATGGAATAAGCCTTGCATGAAACAAACAGCATAAATCAATGAGCATTCGAACAACATAGTATCAATTAGCCGCCATTACTGTGACGCGAATAAACATGGCGCCCATTGCGCGGGAAAATTGGCGCGCAATGTATTATTGTACTTCACTGCATAGTCTCTTCATGATAATGAACACATGTAGTAGTCGCATCCGCTAGCCTTATGTCACGATTTTTTGAGATTAAGTATCCCAACTCTAGAAACAAACTTGCGTGGGTGCAACACTATTACTGTCATTATCGTTTTTCGTGCAGCCTGCGTCACAGCACAAAATTTTTATATCTGCGTTAATTAGTTAAAACAGAGTTTTTTACCATAAAAACAATGCCTAAACGCAAACGTGAGTGCAGTGCAGAAAAAATTGAAAGGAAAATAAAGAAGTACAATGATTTATTGCAAAATATTAAATAATATGAAGCGTCGCCGGCGCCGGTCGCGCACGCGGACGCCATCATCGCCGTCACCCGTACCGCCAAATAGTGATCAAATTGTAGGTTCAATTGAAGATCTCACTCAGGAAGAGCCTATTCAGGATGAGAATTGTAACTTGGGAGAAAATAAAGTCCAAGAAGGTAAGTGTTCTTTCAGGTTATAAAATACCACGTGTTTGACAGAGGCCTATTGAGGCTTTCTACTATGCATCAAACCATGCAACATCACTGGCTATTCAGCCTTATTGAATCGTATCGAGATGGGTATTCACCCTCTGCACTATATTCTACTATTTAGTAGAAAATTAGATATAGGTACTTACCTATTTTATATGTTTCCGTGTATTGACATGGCCCTTTCATTCTCCTTACAGAGGAGCCCTTAGATGAAGACATCTTAAATGTTCTCGGGGATGCCCCCCAAGACAACTATTTTGGACCACCAATCCATAAAGAATTGGCCACTAGATGGGCTGATGTTATTAAAAATGGCCTAACCAAAGAAAAAAGAAATGAACTTAAACAAAAATATCTACTACCAGATAATTGCAAAACCCTTGGTGCCCCCAAGTTGAACTTAGAGGCACAAGCTGCCATAACGGAAGTGGCGGTAAAGAGAGACAAAGCTATTGCAGCCAAACAAGATCAAGTTGGCCATGCATTAAGTGCACTTGCTACAGTTTTCGGAAAGCTATGCAAAAACAAAGAAAATGCCCCTATAATCAATGTAGTTGTGGATACTGCTCGTCTGTTGTGTGACCACCAACATCAGGAGACCACAACAAGAAAGAATTTCATACTGCAAGGGTTGGAGCAAACTACTAGGGAGGCAATCAAAGACACAGAAACAGACACTTGGCTTTTTGGAGAAGGTTTTGCAGAAAAACTAAAGGCTTCAAAGGCAATTAAAAAATCTGCTCAAGAAATCAGCATGAATAAAACCAAAAAACCAGGAAACCAACAACCACAGAAGCATTTAAACTTCAGGGGCCCAGCATTACACCAGCCCCGGAGCCGTGTATACCAGCCCGGGCCACAACGTTTCTACCAGTCCAAGAAGCCAATACCAGCAGCACAAACAGCTTCCCAGAAAGCTTATCCAAACAAGACTCAAATGCGAACAAACAATCGCAACTAAATGAGGTTAGTCAAACACACTGTGGTAGATTAAAATATTTTAAACATCAATGGATGACAATAACTTCTAATTCTAGAATTTTAAGCTGGATAACTGGATATAAAATCCCTTTCAGTTGTATACCATCACAACAAGTGATCCCAAAAAATAAATCTTTTTCTGTAAAAGATAGTCTAGAAATAGACAAATCTGTAGAACTGTTATTGAACAGTGGTGCCATAACTTGTTGTGAACCATGTGAAGGACAATTCCTTTCAAAAATTTTTACGGTACCTAAACCTAATGGTGGGACTAGATTTATCTTAAATCTAAAGGAATTAAATAAATTTATTATCACTGAACACTTTAAACTAGAAGATTATCGTACAGTTACTAAATTACTCACTCGAAATTGCTATATGAGCACCATTGACCTCAAAGATGCTTACTTTTTAGTACCAATTCACAACAGTGATAAAAAATACCTTCGTTTTGTTTGGAAACAAAAATTATACGAGTTTCAGGTTCTCCCATTTGGGCTTAGTACTGCCCCTTATGTATTCACAAAGATTTTAAAACCAGTAGTACAACATTTAAGGTCAATGGGTTTAATATCAGTTATTTACTTAGACAATATTTGGTGTTCCGGTAGTACATATGCTGACTGTTGTATCAATGTACAAAAAACCATAACAACTTTATCTGAATTGGGATTTATAATAAATAAAGAAAAAAGTTCTCTAGTACCCAGTATGTGTGTTACATTTTTAGGTTTTGAATTCAATTCCAAAGAATACACTATTTCTTTACCCACTAAAAAGAGACATATTATTAAACAAGAAATTCAAAAATTTTTATCCTTAAAATTTTGTAAAATAAGAGAACTTGCACATCTAACTGGATTACTTGTAGCAGCATGTCCTGCTATAGATTATGGTTTTTTGTACACTAAGGAGATGGAAAGACAAAAATTTATTTATTTAAACAAATTTAATAATAATTTTGAGAAAATCATGCTTTTATCTAAAAAATTAATACTTGATTTTAAGTGGTGGTTTTTTACACATTGACACAGATGTCAGCAAGATAAAATGCAGTATTTATACTCTTGAAATATTTTCAGACTCTTCGCTAACTGGCTGGGGAGCCTCATGCGGTAAAGAAAAAGCTGCAGGGTTGTGGAATGAAAAGGAAAGACAACAGCACATCAACTACTTGGAATTAATGGCAGCTTTCCTTGCTCTTAAAGCTTTTACTAACAACCTTCAAAACTGTGAAATTTTACTGCGCATAGACAACACTACAGCTATTTCATATATAAACCGCATGGGAGGCATACAATATCCACATTTATGTTCTGTTGCTAGGCAAATATGGCAATGGTGTGAAAACCGAAATCTTTATTTGTTTGCATCTTATATAAAATCTACACATAATGTAATTGCAGATACTGAGTCTAGAAAATCCCACTCTGATATTGAATGTGAACTGAATGATGATTATTATATGTCAATTGTAAAAACATATGGGATCCCAGAAATAGATTTATTTGCTGCTCGGGCTAATGCTAAGTGTGATTTGTATGTGGCATGGAAAAATGATCCTGATGCCTTAAGCTTGATGCATTTACTTTATCATGGAAGCCATATTTCTTTTATGCTTTTCCTCCTTTTGTTTTGATAACAAAAGTCTTGCAAAAGATAATCTCTGAACAATCGGAGGGTATAGTAGTAGTACCAGACTGGCCAACACAGCCTTGGTACCCCGTATTTCACAGACTTGCCATATCTAAACTTATACATTTTGGCCCATGTGATAACTTGTTAAAATCCTATTCCAGCAATCTCCAATTTCGTCAACGCCTTATCCTGGTTGCCGCGCGCTTGTCAGGGAAGCGCTTGCAAGACGCGGCGTGTCTGCGGGCCCAATGACTGTCATGCTGGCCTCCTTATCTGAAAATACCTTCAAACAATACAGTACTTACTTGAAGCAGTGGTATGAATACTGTCTTAAATTGCATTTAGATTACCAACAAACATCAGTGCCACATATTCTGGCATTTTTATCAAAATTATATGATGATGGCGCAGTTTATAGTAGTATAAATTGTTGCCGATCAGCTCTATCTCTTATTATTGGTTCAAAAATATGTAATGACGACAGAATCTCCCGCTTCTTGAAAGGAGTATTCAGACTTCGCCCCCCGCATCCCAAGTATGATATTACTTGGGATCCATCAATTGTTCTCAACTATTTAACTCGAAGAGGCGAAAATAATCTTCTATCTCTAGAAGATATTTCTAAAAAACTAATTACCCTTTTAGCAATTGTAACTGCCCATAGAGTTCAAACATTTTCCCTTATAAAAATAACAAACATTCAAGTTTTACCCGAAAAAGTATATATTAAAATACCGGATCATATTAAAACATCGAGGCCAGGCAGTGTACAGCCAAGTCTGATATTACCATTTTATACAAGCAATACAAAAATTTGTCCGGCTAGTGCCTTACTTAATTATTTAGAACGTACATCATGTTTAAGAGACTGCGACAACCTCTTTATCGCCTATAAAAAACCACACAAGGCGGTGACACCTCAGACGCTTAGCCGCTGGATCAAAACTACACTGGAAAGGAGTGGTATAGACGTGTCGATATTCTCAGCACACAGCACACGACACGCAGCCAGCTCGGCAGCTAAGCGCCTGGGTGTCAGCATTGATACCAGTCGAAGAACAGCTGGGTGGAGCAGTTCTTCGAGAGTTTTTGCTCAGTTTTATAATAGGGAGGTTGTTACAGATGAAGATTTTTCTATTGTTTTAAGTTCGATTACTTAACTTTATGGTGATTTAAACTTAATATAAATAAAAATATTTCTATATGCAGGTTACAATTATTTTTCGACTCTCTAAACATCTACATGTGTTCATTATCATGAAGAGACTATGCAGTGAAGTACAATTAGAAATTAAACGAACTTACCTAAGTGAAGTTCCATTTTAATTGTACGAACTGCATAGTCTCGAAATGATATACTATAACCCAACCCACCCCAAACTTATTTAAAAATAATTTCTACCCTGTAAACAAAAATGTTTGTCGAAAAATAATCGAATGTATATAATGTTATCAGTTGAATCTCTGAACTAAATGACAGTAATAGTGTTGCACCCACGCAAGTTTGTTTCTAGAGTTGGGATACTTAATCTCTAAAAATCGTGACATAAGGCTAGCGGATGCGACTACTACATGTGTTCATTATCATTTCGAGACTATGCAGTTCGTACAATTAAAATGGAACTTCACTTAGGTAAGTTCGTTTAATTTCTAATTATAATGTGGATGTAAAAAGGATGTTAATCTGTTCGTATTTGTAATATACTCGTCCATGAATTATAAAGATTTGTGTTTGTAAAGTGATGCCTTCTGATCTACCTACTGCTAATTTTCGGTTTTTTTTTTCGGTTCCCCTAAAACAGTGGAAAGATTCATGAAATTATTTAAATTGTCCCACATCTACTCAAACTGCAGGCCAAGGTCATCTCTACTTTTCCTCTTGAAGTTTACTTGTGACCGTGAGTGTGAATCTCTGATAATTTGTGATCAAAGATGGATTTTTGACAACCATGTTTTTTGTCAAATATGATCTTTTGTGAGCATGATACACAAAGAAAACATTATGTAAATCAGCTAAGTAAAAATAAAGACAAACTGAGCCACATATTTAATAAATACAAATATATTATTTTGGACAATATGTCACGATAGGAGCCGCCATTATAGTAAGTACTCGTATACTTATTGCAAATCAACTACGGAAGCCTCATAAACCTTACATTACCATTCTGACCACGACATTCATTAAATTGACGTCTTTATTGTGTTATTAGACAAACGCAATAAATCATTGCAACGATCAACTATCATAAAGTCACGCTCGATCAGCTGTTTCAATTAGCGGCCATTACTGTTACGTCACAATATGGCGGAAAGCGGGAAAATTCGCTATGGCTAGTTTGTTTTGGGGTTTTAATTTTTGTGATGATTGAATGTTAAGTAATTAATGAAAAATATTAGTTTAAACTTTCGTGACAAATTAAATGGTAATAAATAATTTCACGGCTTTCGTTCGTTTCTGGTGGGAGTGGGAGGGCACAGTTCCTCTCGTCCCTCTTCTTAACTGGCAAGCATTTTTTTATTTCTTAATATTTCACTTTCTCTAAATCTTCATAGTTTTCACACATAGAAACAAAACTAACTATGTAACTATATAAGTAGTAAGTAGTCGTAAGTACTACGAGTGTGTTTTTAGAGAAATACCTTCGATTTGGAATAAGTGAGTTACTAAAAGCCGACTTGCTAAAATAAATGGTCTAAATGAAATAAATACTTTAAAATATTGAACACTAGCTGTCCCCTGCGGATTTTTCGTTACTACTCCGCTCCCGTGGGTCGTAGCGTGATGGTATAGCCTATAGCATTCCTCGATAAATGGGCTACCTAACACTAAAAGAAGTTTTTCAAATCTGACTAGTAGTTCCAGAGATTACCCCCTACATACACACTTACAAACCTACAAACTTACAAATTTTACTTTTTTATAATATTAGTTTAGTATAGATAAAAGCTCATCGTATAATCTAAACACACCTACTACATCTACTCAGTACATCAACCGTTCTAGTAGCATCCAATAAAATTAAAAATCCGTAAGCATAAAAATCCTATAAAAATCATCATCTTTTGTGTAACGAACCCTGGAACGGAACGCACAGATAAATAATAAATATAAAAATATCGTTACGTCGTATTATCATCAATAAAGTAGGATTACCTGAAAATATTCTATAAATAACATTTTTACGATGACATAACATAGAAACACAATGGAAAGTCGTGTATGAATAAAAATACGGGAGGAATGCGGCCCAAATTGAATGTTTTCAATTCATTACAATTGAATTTTATATTCGATTGAGTTTTAAGTGAAAGTTAATGCTTTCTACAGTATGTGCTTGAACCTTTGCCCTTAGAGAAAACAAGAAGGTTTCGAAGTACAAAAACCATTTTGGTTAATAAAAATCGCTAAATGTATGTAGAATTACGGCGATGCTGTGTTAGGGTTGGCTATCAGTCTAATCGAATATAACACGAATACCTTTTTTTGTCATATTCTTTATTGCACAATAAAAATACATACAAACAAATATCAATTGTTTGGCGGAGTTAATAATGTAATGTCATGTACGCCTTTTCATTTATTTTTATTTTATTTTATTCATAGCAAAAAATTATTAGGTTATGTACTTACAATAGTGCGCTTAACCCAGAATTGAGTTTTCTACCAGCAAACCAAAATGCTGCAGTGTCCTTAATGTGCAAAAATAAAACATATTATTAACTCTTAAATGTATCCTTTTTTAAGACCTTATTGCGATAATTCAACTAAGATTTTCTTACGTTTTTACATTGTTTTTTCTTTATTATTATTTACATTTTTATAAGTCACATGTTAGTATATTAACGCGTCCTTAAATATACCCCGCATGTTATCTAACACGGTGAATAAAGTGCAAGGGTTCTTATTCATTAGAAGTAAACTTTCCCTCACATTTTCACCAATATTTTACACTTCCAATTCACGCCTTCAACGCCCGAAACACCCGAAAACAACCCAATTTTAAAACGTCCAAATCACTTTACGTTTCAAAGTTACCCGTAGCCAAACAAACAAACAAAATTCGGTTTCAACCAATGCGAACAAATGAGGGCAAACTTCGGCAATAAGTCAAACCGTGTTGTGTACGACTGTACGTTGTACACCTGGTTATTTGAGCAAGTTTGAGGTCGACTGTACTAGGCAAGGAATGTAGGTTTGTTTGGGGAGGAATTGAGTAATGACTCTCTGTCAGCAGGGACCTGCCAAAGGGTCAAAATTGGTGAAAATACATTTTTATGGCTTAGACAAACACTAGCAGGTCTATAGATCTTTCTGCCTTGTTAAGTTAAGCTTTAGATTTATTTAGACTACCCACGCGAGATAAGTTTTTCAATATACATATTATACACTAGCTTTTGCCCGCGACTTCGACCGCGTGGATTAATAGTTCCCGTTCCCGGGGGATTTCTGAGATAAAAACTATCTTATGTCCTTTCTCGGGTCCCAGACTAAATCTGTACCAAATTTCATTCAAATCGGTTCATGGTTTAGGCGTAAAAAACATACTGACAGACAGATAGAGGTTCTTTCACATTTATAATATTAGTACGGATATACTTCTTTTTTTACTGGTTCTGCTTCGCTCCCATTATAAAGCCTATGTTACTCAAGGATAATGTAGCTTTCTAATAAAAAAAACAATTGTTGAAATCGGTCGAGTAGTTTTTGAGTTTAGTCGTTACATAAAAAAATACAAATCTTTCCTCTTTATAATTTATAGTATAGATTAAATACTTTTCATTCGGTGAAGAAGTGAAGGTTGCTCTTAAGGAGATCTTAGTCTAATAGGCAGTCGCTCTATATACAACACAAAAAATGCATCCAAACTAATATTATAAATGCGAAAGTAACTCTGTCTGTCTGTCTGTCTGTCTTTCTGTCTGTCTGTCTGTCTGTCTGTCTGTCTGTCTTTGCTTCACGCCTAAACTACTGAACCGATTTGTGTGAAATTTGGTACAGACATAGTTTGGAACTTGAGAAAGGACATAGGATAGTTTTTATTACAACAAATAAAATAAAAAATTAAATTTATTCCGGACATACAGCGCCATCTATTGGTCAAGAGTCGGCATCAATTTAGTACTGAAAATTCATCGGAAAAATGTAAATAAAGAGTAAAAATATGCCGGAAGTCGCTATTCCACGCGAACGAAGTCGCGGGCAAAAGCTAGTATGTAATATAAGAGTAGCTAACATAGTTTTAAGTTTCATTTATTTTAGGTTTGGTTTAGGTTAAGGTATTTTTCTAAGGGCTTGGGCATATGCAGCGTGTAATAATGATTTTTTTAAATCACTGCTATTTATGATGATAATGGTGCCGATTCTCTTGTGCACAAACTAACGTAAATTTAAGTTATGTGCATCTTTCCGTTTAATTAAGAAAAGAACAGAAGATCAAATATTAGTTAAGTCCTGTCAAATTTAGACACTCGATAGATAATTTAGACGCATTTTAAAAACATGGCGTCTAAATATACGTCAATTTTCATCAGGCGCTGTCTAATTTGACAGGATTAAACTAAAATGTATCTTCTGTCCTTTTCTTTAAGAAATGGAAAGAGAAAGATGCACTTAACTTAAATTTACGTTAGTTTGTGCACTAGAGAATCGGCACCAGTGTCCTGAATAAAATATAATCATCTTCGTGGTAAATATATCACAAAAAGGTGAACAAACTCTACCATACATAAAAAAACGAATCTACAAAATTGCCAGTTGAAATGGCGCGCCTAATAAAATTAATTGACGGTTTTATTCATAGCTGCGGACTATCAATTTTCGTAGATTTACGACTAAAAATGATTTTCATGTTGTGTTGGAAACCTTTTGTAAATTGATATGAATGGAAGTAGAACATACCTGTTGGCTTGTCTAATTTAACATAGTGGTAGAAAGATTGGTTTTTGTGTAAGGTCGTTATTTCATTTCTTCCTGTGTTAATAAAAGATTGTGATAGGTCTGTCTCACCCCTTTTCAACTGCCTTAAAAAAGGAGGAGTTTTTTACCCGAAAGGAGGGTTATGTTTTTTCGAGCATATGTATGTATGTATGCCTCATTTTATGTCTCTACAGCCTAATCCATTTATTAAGTAAAAAAAAATATATGCTGCTGTGTTCGGAACAAGCATCAGATTCAAAGTTAGCTTTTTGTCACTGATTTTTAACTACCAGTATTATATGTATTATCTATGCTTTTAACTGTGAAACCATAAACAACTTAATATTTGTATTTTTTACAACATTTTGATAAAAATGACGATGTTATGATAACAGAGGAGCTCTAAAAATAATCTACAAAGATGCCCTTGCTACTACCATATAACTTACTATGTCACGATCTAACAAAAATATTATCTCATTTATCAACACGACCTACCCCAACATTGTTTTATGGTCCTTAATCATAATCAATGTTACACACTTATTTTTTATCACAAAACTTTTAAAAACAAACCTTATAGCTTTAGAAATAAGAACGATGTGAACTGCATGGTAATATTTGCTTCCAAAAACATCTCAATTTTTGTTTTCATGATTGTGACAAGCAAAACGAAACTCTATCTTTCATGTAATAGAGTTGAGAACAAGATTTGGTATTTTTGTAAAACAAAAAACACAAAAACCAACATTGACACATCGTAAAGCATGTTATCCACATTGTGAAGAAATAGTAGTTGTGCCACCCGGGTTTTCTTGTAAATTTATCGCTGTTGCACTTTTGACCGACCCTCGAAGGAGAATAATCTTTTATAACACTTATGTTTTTTTATTCACCATCCTACTAAAATTATGAATGTGAAAAATTTGTAAGGATGAACGTATGGATGTTTGTTACCATTTTACTTAAACACTACTAAACCGATTTTGACAAAAGTTTAGAGTAACGTAAGTAGCTACATGACTTTGTGTCGTACTTTACCCCTTAAGGGTACCTACCTACTCTTCACAAAGAATTGCATTCCCGCACCATAATTAACACCCAGACATAGAACAAACGATCACGCTCATCACACCAAGTTTGTCCTGGATGGAAATCAAACCCACGACCTCCTGCATGAGCAACCGGCCCGCCAGAATACCAGAGTGATATAGTGAAAAAAAAAACCCGAAAGTTTCGAAGATTTGTAACACTAGTACAAAACAGTAGAGTTACGTCTTAACCTTGAATCCCAAAGAGGGCCAGTTATTAATATGCAATTCATGAATTCAAAATCGCACGCAAACAAAGTCGAGGGCACATACAAATATTGAAAAATTTGAATAAATTGACCTATTAATACTAATTACTATAATTAGCACGGTTTGCGCAGTGGTTGAGTGCTAGTTACTGCTCTGAGTGATGCCAGTTCGATGTCCGTTCGAGACCAATATTCGTATGACCTATTTTTATGTATTTTTTAGATTATGTGAATTTAAATCAATAAAAACCGGTCAAGAGCGTGTCGGGCCACGCTCAATGTAGGGTTCCGTAGTTTCCCGTCCATCACAATAAGTGTTCCCACTTATAAGTTAAAAAAAAGGCTATTTGTTACTTTGACATACTAAGTACGCAGAAATTATTTTGTACAACCTTTTTGTCTTTTTTGTAAAAAAAACTATTCTTTCTATCAAGTTCAAAATAATTTTCCTAGAAAGTCCTTATAAAGTTCTACTTTCCAGAATTTTTTCATATTATTTAAACCAAAAAAAGAAAAGTTAGAGGGGGGGGGGGACGCTTTGATTTTTCCTTTTGGAGCGATTGTTTCCGAAATTATTGACATTATCAAAAAGTAATTTTTGGTAAATCCCTATTCATTTTTAAATACCTATCCAACAATATATCACACGTCAGGGTTGAAATAAAAAAAAAATCTTTTCCCTCTTTACATATAAGGGAGCTACCCTAATAAATCATTTTTTTTCCAATTTTTTTTTACCACTTTGTCGGCGTGATTGATATACATATTGGTCAGCTTTCTAGTGCTAACGGTCACAAAGATTAAGCGAGGACGGACAGACGGACAAACAGACATGGCGAAATTATAAGGGTTCTTAGTTGACTACGGAACCCTAAAAAGGCCCCTTTTTCCCTGGGAAAATCCTCACGGATATTCTCTTTCAGGGGAAAACGGAAGGTTATGTCGGATTCATACCGACTAAAACCCCGCGGTTTTTCCTGCTACTATGTGTCGGAAACCCGGTACACATTGGCACCTACCAAACAGATAAAATTCCTAATATGAGACAAAGTTCTATTAAAAAAAGAGACTAAACACAATTTACACATTTGTTTAAATAGCGAAGTTGTTGGGCTTTTTACTATGTTATTAGAAAAAAATATAACAATAGTTAAACAATGCAAACTTTGCACCCATGTGCAAACTTCGACGCGCGAAGACTTAATGATGACTGTCCAGTGGTTAAGCGGCTTGCCTCTCATGTAGGAGATTGTGGGTTCGAAATGTTTGAATACAGGTACTGACTTATTCATTTCATACGTACTTTCTATCTTGGTAAAACAACTGTATTCAGCTGAATTTAGCTATACTTTAAACCGACTCTAACATAGTTGGGATCTTTGACTATGGATATGGCCGGAAAGAAAAAAAGAAAATAAAAATATAAAAAATAAATAAAAATGTTCATTTTGAAAGTAAGGCAAAATAAAATCAATAATTCCTACGTATGCAATTACATCACAATTACATATTTGCCTGAACTAGGTTATAACCTGTACCTTAGGCTACATGATAAAAAGGAGGATTGTTAATGATTTATTTAAAAAGATTGATGATAAAGTAATAACATTGCGACTATGATGTTACCGTCAGACCCTACCCGTTAAACTGTCCATACAACATGTTGCGTCTCCCGACACCTCCCGTAATTAATTAAGTTATTATTGTGATACTATAAAGAGATGAAGTTTGTTTATTTTTGTTTGTAAGTGAATATTTAATTGTGATTTTGTATTTTCATTGATTTTCAGCTCTAAGCAGAGCTTAACTTGGGATCAGATGACCGTGTGTGAGTTGTCCCAGTATATTTATTTATTGAACAGCTATGAAAATTAAAGATTTAAATGTGATAAAACTCATAGAATACTTTGACATTTGACTTGCCACAAGTGTTGTCATTAACCTTTCAACGACCAAGCGACAGTCGGCTGTCGCGCTGCTATTGCCTTTCTATTGTGACTCAGATCACGTGTGTTCAAAGGTTAAGAGCCATTTCACGATTTTACACGAACTTCTAAGACGTAGAGCTCTTAATGTCATTTTAAAATTGGGCAGGAGTCATCTCGTGTTTTTGGATATAAAACACGTGTTACATGATCTCCATACTCTAATTAATAACCATAAATCGTCATTTAAACTGGCAAACATTATTACCAACCTCGACATTGGCAGAAATCACCGAAAACTCGGTGGATTGCCATTTTTTTGGGGTGTGGGAAATTATCAAATGACTGCTCCCGTCCTGGGTGCGACGGGAGGGCGTGTCAGTCTTTTACTGACTAAAACCCACTCATGTTCCTTCGGTTGCCCTTTATGTTCCAGGGTCACGGTAACTATTATAAACATTCCGCAACCACGGCAGACGTTGGCCCTGTTGGACCCCTCCTCGTGCTGACTTCTCTTTGAGGCGCGCGTGGAACACGTCGTCGACGCGGGCCTGGTCCTAGCCGGGCGGCGAGCTACCCATCGCTCGCCGTCCGCAGACCCGCGCCTACGGTGGCCGGTAGTTGCCTTGCGACAACTAATAATAGTTATAATTTATAATTGATCGTTAACAATTTTTTTTACCATTATTTACAAAATTCTTAAACCACAGTAAACCTCAAAAACCCTAATACGTCCACAGCCCATTAGGTTTTTCAATCCCATTTCAGATAGTCATAATGACACAAATGTCTTTCTGTCATTACGTGTGAACGAGGTGTCGCGACCGGCGTCTGCGCAGATAATATTTCGAAGTGCTATTACTATAATGATGTAGATAAAAATGCGAAGTAGGCTGATTTAGACGGTGGTACTTCTGAGCAAGATGCATTGTCCGGAGGTTCCTCTTTTGAGCCCTGACTACCGGCTTGGATCCTGTTCCCGATACTGGTGACCTGACTAGGACCATTTTTTTTTTGGTTTATTTTTAATGTGTTTTTTTTTTAATATTTAAGTATGTATGTAAAGCTTTTTGGTAGTAATTAACATATTTGCAAAACTATTAAAGTTAGAAATATAAAAACTCAGTTTTTTTTTATGAAGTTAAGATGCACTCAAAGGTAATTTTAGTAATTGAACTATTCCATGATCCAGTAAAATAATGAATGAAAATAGGCAAGCGTAACAACAGACTAGTTCTTGATATTTATACATATTTTACGGTTTATAATCATGTATTTCTTTAAGATTTACATAATCACTGATTGAGACACAACGTTTCATTATTTAAAACTAATTTTAAAAGTCTATGGCGCACGTCGCTCAGATATTAAATGGTTACTTTAATTTTTATATATACATTTTTATTTTATTTTCAAATAGCCAGCTTATTACCACCCTCCTGTAAAGCAAGGCGAATACCTCTTCTCATACAAAGAAGCTTTTCCACTTACCTCGGTCAAAACCGCCTTAAGTTCTTATCACATCAACAACGCTTTAAAAGCTTATCTCATAGAGTACATAAGTGTCATAGCAAATGATTGACACTTGTCTGGGCTTATCTTCACTTCTTATCTACTGAGGGTGAGAAGAACAAGAAATGACAAAGGCGTGACTGATAGGCACTTGAGACTGAGTGTTGCGGATGAAGACTATTTACTGTCGAAAATGTTGGAGTAAACTGTTTCACGGAATATTTCTTACCGTTTTTTATGGACGGACTAAAACCCATCGGTGTTCCTTCTTATGCCTTAAGAGTTCCAGGCGGTGACTCTTTCGAACAAATTCCTGGCTGATTTTAAGAGATTTCTTCTAAACCTGTTTCCATCGGGGTCGTGGAGCTTTCGGACCGGGACCAGCCAACCTAGATCTATAAATTCAGTAATTACAGTGTTCTATCACATTACGTCACATCACAATACATAATATTTAAGTTCAATTTATGTTGTTTGTGGTACCACAATATTCCCCGGTCCAAGTTCCGAAAACCTCACGCAACGGTTTTGAGTCTTAACCTGTATCAGAGACCTCCAACCAATATAAATGACCAAATATCTCTTCATCAAATCCTCATACATTACTCATACACCTCTGGCGCCCCCATGCCGTGTTACAACGTCGTTAAGATACCGTGCATTAGAACACGTTAGATAGTGTTAACTATATGATAAGCTGGCTTAATACTAATTTGATGGGACCAGTGCACCTACTATACCGTAAGGTTACTTGTTGTGTGGTCCTGAGAGCCTGGTACAAGAATGCGGATTAAACGGTTTTATTTAGCTTGATATCGTGTTTTGGGTCAAATCTTGCGATAGCTTTTTTAGATACTTCTAGTGAAGCGATTTTTATGAAATTTTGCGTACACGTTGAGTTTTTATGACAATACAATTTATGAGGATTTTAAAAATGTTGTCTGTTTAGAGTTTAGAGTTCTCGAGTATGAGGTTACGGGTTTAAAAGTACCTCTGTGAATCTGTATTCGTAATTTGGGATAAAAGAAACTTGGACGCACTGTTTTCTGCAGCTTAGCTCGGGGATTTTCATACAAAATTGTAACCCCTATTTTACCCCCTTAAGGGTTTGAATTTCTGTATATTGCTTCTTTTAGTATCTTTGTGTAAAAAGGTATTGATTAGTTTCATCGTGAATCTCAATGATATTTTAAGTAAAAAAGGCGTAGATAGGTTATCCAAACGAAATTCTATCTTCAAAAACGGCACACTAACGCACACATACATTACACGTCAAAGTAGGGTGACATGATTGAAGGAATGCGAGTGAAAAAGAGATAAACGTCAAATGTCAACGCAATACTCAGTATCATGTTTGCCAATTGGCAAACTTTTAATGTGCCACTTTTTGACTGCATATAACCTATCTACACTTGTTTACTTAAAATATCATTGGTGAATCTACGTTGTGCAGACCTTCTCGGTATGAGAAGGTCTTTGCCCTGCATTAGAAGAATTACAAGCTATGCAGCAATAGCAGGCAACATTAATAGATAGCATCATTAAATACCAATGCATTTCACACACAAACCCGCAAAAAAATTCACTCTAATACCACATAGATAAATGACACTGACAACACTAACACGTTTTTCAACGAATACCATCACGCTAACGTTAATCAGGGCGTTCCCAATAACGTAACATACCGGTTTTTCCTAGCGTGACATCACTAGATAAATAACGGTTTAGCTAACAACGTTTAAAAGTGTGTAATCTCGTGAAAGTGCAGCTCTATTTCATTGCAAAAATGTTGTGACGATACATTTTCGTTGGTGGTAATGAAATTGAAAATAGTTGCTTTGGTATTACAGTGTTATCACAATAGTGTAGCCATGCTAAAATGCTTTGTCATTTTAATGGGGCAATATTTTAAGATTTTACTTTTTAAACTGCTGTTATGTCTGTACTAATAATATAAATGGGTAAATGCGTGTTGTTTCACGGCAAAACTACTGAATCACATAGATAGTAATAAATAATTACATTAAATCAAACAAATATGTTTTTACAAAATATTATTCGGATTCAATATTACTCCAAACGAAATTTTACCAAATTCGGCTCATTGATTTCGCCGTGAAAGTATAACAATCAGACGAACTTACAAGACTGTTTGGTATCTTCCAAATTATTTCAAAAATAGTCGAAAAACGATGTCAATTAAACAAGTTCAAATATCCATTGAGGCGAAACATCTGCGTTCAACCCTCGGCCCCACGGGTGGCGGGGTAAAAAATACCCCAAAAAAACGTTCAGTGAGACAAATTAGGTTTCATATTACATATAATTGCGTGGGTTTATTTATCTGTTTGTCGTTTTTGGAACTGAGGTATAAATAAATAAATTAATATCCTGGGACAACTCATACACGGTCAACTGATCCCAAACTAAGCAGAGCTTGTACTATAGTCACCAGACAACTGATTAACATACTTATATAATTTATACATACATATACATATTATAGATAAATTACACCCAGCCATACATAGAACAAACAACATGCTTATAACACAAAGTTCATCCTGGGTGGGAATTGAACCCACGACCTCCGGCTCAGCAGCCAGGGTTACTAATTACTAGACCAACAGGCTGGTATAAATCGTCGTTCTGTTGTGTGTCGAAACACGGGTGTTTAAAGGTTCAAATAATTATATTCTTAACTGCCTATTGCCAATTGTGCTTTGAAATCGTCGGAAATTTCAAACACACTTTTTTTTAACCCGTTAATTTGTCATTCGTAGGTCTTTGACAGTGTCGTTACGAGTAGTCTGACAGCAGAAAGTCCGGCAATTAGTCTAACGAAGAATGGTTGTTACTGGATTGTAGAGATGTGTGATAGGCAGTTGTAAAAAGTGCAATTTTATGCATGACTAGCTGTTCCTCGCGGTTTCACCCACGTTACATTAGATTTTTGGTAAATGCTTCGCTCCCGTGGGACAAAGCGTAATATTACATAGCCTATCTATGTTACTCGTGGACAATGTAGCTTTCTAATGCTGAAAGAATTTTTAAAATCGGTCCAGTTGTTTTTGAGCCTATTTATTACAATCAAACAAACGAAGTTTTCCTCTTTATAATATTAATATAGATAGTATAGATAATGTATTAAGTCGTACATTGAGCCTATAGAATATTATACTTTTAAAATAATGTGCAACAAGTGACTAAGTATCCACATTTTTCTTGCATTATTAAGTTTATAGACACATTTATTTAAAGTACTAGTCTAAAGACTTCAACGTTTCCAAAACCGAATTTAAAACCAAAAACCTAAAATTGGAAACCTCCCACAATTACTAGTAGCTACCAGTAAATCGCCATCAATAGTACAGTACTGATGACAAAAAAAGTCAATCACATGCCTCCCGGTATCGATCGTAACGCTCCGGTAGTATCCAGTCATTGTCTACTAGTTTCTGTACGGATAGCAAAAAATCGTGGTTTTTGTAAACTTAAGATTTAATAAAAGGTTTATTTGGCTTGACATTGTAAAATTGTTTGTTTGTTTTAAATATTGCAGCCGTTGGTTTTAACAATGGCACACCTTTGTATTAGTCTAAACTAGGAGTCAGAATTAGGACAATTCTGATTGTTTATTTACGATTGGGAAAAACTAATAAATCGCTTAGACACTTCTTCAATACCTATTAATTTTAAAATATCTGTAATATATAAAGAAGAGCAATGTGAGGTGCATCAATAACGAAAAAATCCTCACTTTTTCCTAGTTTATAAATCATATTTTAATCTTTTAAAACTGAACAAACAGTCCCACTGTTCAATTATTTTTAATAATATTAAGAGATAACAAAATTTTTCATGCAAAATACCGAACACTTAAATTAAATAACATTTAAAACAACTACCACTTCCATCCCATAACAAACCCATAAAAACCAAAAAATTGAAAAAATAAACTCACTTTTATTACCAACGCTACCACAATAGAAAGGGTTTAGCCGTTACCAAGAGCCGAAATGATTTATAAAAGGCCTCATTTGAATCCGAATGGGCTCCTGGCCTCAAAACCTTACCTTTGACAGATAAATAGGATATTTTTCACATGTAAAATAGGTGAAAGTTATCGGATATTGGGATATTGGATTGTTAAAAAAGTCCGGGATTACCCACCGTTTGGGATTAAGGGTCTATTCAGACGTACCACAAACACACAACAACAGACACATCTCTTTATATTATTGAAGTGAAAATTTCTTCAGTCGCAAAAACAAAAATCAAAATAATATATCATTTTTGGATGAACAAAAATCATGGAGCTCTTCATGAGCTAAATGTATATTGTGCGCTGTTAGTAAACATTACTTATATTATGTAGAGAGTTATATATAGTTTTAAATTCTATCGGCCGTCCCCAAAGACTGTTATCACCTGTTATACGATGTTCGTCTCACACTATTTGTGTGAAATTTTCCTAACCATCTTCATCATCGTTCATCCTTGTTACCCGACTGGCGGAAGGAGGATTATGTTTTACAAGCGTATGTTTGTGTATCTTATTCTTTGGCACTCTGTACACCTTAAACCGAATTTCGATAGGTGTATTCTTGGTCCTGCACAACCCGTTACCAGATGATTCTATCAATGAAAACAAAAAACTTTTATTATGGAACCATTGTAACCAACTTTTATTGTTCCATAATAAAAGTTGTTTGTTCTCTTGGGTTGAATCATCTCCTAGCAGGTTGTGCAAGACCAGAAATACACCTAGTATGATGTGTCACTATTTGTCTTAGTCATGGGATTGACATATAGAGTATATTAAAAGAAATGAGAAACTAAAATATTAAATTGAAAAATCAAAAAACCTAATTGCAATTTCGGAAGTTGGTGGTAATTACATGAAACAGAAACAAATGTTTTTATTTAACTATAATGGTCTGTCAGTCTAGTTTTTTTATAAGAACGAATACTTAATTTAATTTACACCAAACACATTCTGTCGTTGAATGTAACCGTATAGGTATTATTAGGTTATTAGGTTCTTTTCGTCGCTGCGTTATAGCGTGGTTGTCCGTGTAAACAGGCCCTAAGGTACCGAGCGATAGGAGGGTTGAATATTCGGTAGCCAAAGGTTGATTAATGTTGGTTTGTGGGTATCTTCGATATTGGGCAGTTCAATTTAAGGGATGTACACATAAGTTATTGATATTTCTTACAAAGGGTTGGAGATATGGGATTTGTAATCTCGTTCGTTTGATTAAAAATGTAACTAAGTACTCCCTTTTTATAATAATGAGATGATCTTTTAAGATGGTAGAGCTAGGGTAGGGTAGGGGTCTTGACCGTACTTTTGAGATTGTCCTGATAACCGTAGAATTTCAAGGGAACTTTCAACGACCAACCGGCAGTCGGCTGTCGCGTTTCTTTTGTCTTTCTATTGTGTCAAATCATGTGTGTTTGAAGGATTAATTAAATGAATAACCATCCCCATGTCACTATTTAATAGCGGAGTTTTTAGCAGTCCATGTTTCACAAATAAATTAGAGTATGAACATTGATTTATCGTATTTGCATTGTCATATGACTTTGCCATTATTTCTATTTGCTGATTTACTATCTCTATATTATACACTAAAGCCCTTACTAATAATCACTGTGTAAAGTTATGCAATGAATAAAGCCCGTATAACCATACATTTTTTGACGTATAAACCTGCATACACTTTATGCAGCGATTATTAGTAAGGCGCTAAAAATACATAAGTACTTAATAATCACTTTTTATTATCGGTCTATTCGTTTTGACGTCAGTAGAAAATTGTCGACGTTAGACTTCTAATAAAAATAAAGTAACCAGAGATCATATTCACATTTTACTTTAGAATCAGAACTTTCGAAATTCATAAAAAAGTAAAAATTGTTTTGATCTCATCATGATGAACCCTGAACGGATGATTATAAACCCTGTAGGGCCCAGTTAATTAGGGTAAAAGAGAGGTAGCCCTGTTTTTAAATTATATGATTAGAGTTAGGGCACAATATTCATTTCACAGGAGATGTTAAAAACGTTTAAAATGTTTAATTAATTCTTTATATATATTTATAAACGCAAAATATCATATTTTTATTTCTAGTTTTGTCTAAATACAATCAATAAGCTACTTAATGCATTTATTTCATACAGCCGCTGTATTAATGATACGACACCACGGCCTCCAGCGGCCCGGATACAAAACAAGCAATCCATACTAATATTATAAATGGGAAAGTGTGCCTGTCTGTCTGTTTGTCTTTCTTTCACGGCAAAACGGAGCGACGAATTGACGTGATTTTTTAGGTGGAGATAGTTAAAGGGACGGAGAGTAACATAGGCTACTTTTTGTCTCTTTCTAACGCAAGCGAAGCCGCGGGCAATAGCTAGTCTTTCTTATAAACATTCATAGAGCGCAGGGACCTAAACTTATTGCAACAGCCCCAGTAACCTAGCTACACTACCGCCACGTACCTTCTTCTTCTTAATCGTGACACTCTTGACAGAGCGGTCGTGGTCATCGTGGTAAGTCTCCTCTTGTGACACGTTTGACGGCTCGCCTCCACCACTCCCTGGCGGCTGCTCGTCTAGCGCACTCGTGCAACGGGCCTTCCATTGCCGCCTTTATTTGGCTGACTGGTCTTAACTAATATTTTATCTTCTGTCCTTTTCTTTAAGAAATGAATAAAGAAAGATGCATTTAACTAAAATTTAGTTAAAGTTGTGAATCAGAGAATCGTCACCATTATTCACTAACGAGTGTATAATGTTTGAACAGCGTAAAGCAGTGACGTTAGAAATGCATGTGTCGATCGCACGTGCCTCGGTTGACCACAGCATGTGCATTTGAAGTATTGATATGTGCAATGGGCGTGAGGAATTTACTACAGATGTTGGAATTTAAACGGGACATTTGAAATTATTAATATTCATCTTTTAAACCTTCGAACACGATTTGAGACATAATAGAAAGACAGTAGCAGCGCGACAGCCGGCTGTCGCTTGGTCGTTGGAAGGTTAATTACAGGCAATTGATACCAGCTCAATGCATTTTTTTTTACTTGCTTTATTAGGTAATTATTATCGCCCTAGCCTTTTCGAAGCTATATTGGGGTCGGATTCCAGCCTAACCGGATTCAGCTGGATACCAGAGTTTTACTTGAAGCAACTGCCTATCAGACCTCCACAACCCACTTACTGGGTAATACGATGATACCCCTTAGGTCAGACTTTCTGGCTCCTGACTACCCGTAACGACTGTCAAACTGGGACCAACGGCTTTACGTGCTTTCCGAGGCACGGGATGTCAGTGATGTCTATGATAAGCTTTAGAAAGTAATATGAATTGAAAAAGTTACATTGGCCCGGATTAGAACCTACAACTTCTTACATGAGAGGCGGGCGCCGTAACCACTAGGCCATCACGATCTCACTTACATAATTGGCTGTTTATATAAAAAAAAACCAGTGTAAACATTATCAGATTGCATTCTGAGCTTTTGAGCGGTTTGAGGTACACCCATATTTTCATGATTTGGCATGTAATAATGTTGTGTCGGTACCTTACGTTATATTTGAGCTCATGTTGAGTAGTGTCTGCATGCTGCTTGTAGTGGCAGGCTTGACTGTTTTGGTTCTATACACGAATATGATGATTGATGATGATAGATTAGAAGTTTGTTTGTTAATATTTTCTATTTATTTTAAATCTAATTATCCATTAACCAAACTCACAACCTTCCTAAGCCAATCATTCCAAATTCACTTCTGAGATGACATCGAGAGAATATATTACAAATAATCCTGTGTTGTGCACACACTCAATATTAACTTAGCTCCTCCACACGATAAAGACCCATGGCCCATCATTGACCTTGTATTTGTGCCACAAAGATAATTAATCCATACCCTTTGATGGTAAGAGGCTTAGATTATTAGAGGCCTTTCAATCCGTTGAGGGTCCTCGGGCTTTCAAGATGGCGGACCAGTGTGAGTGAATATGTTGAGCTTTAGAGTTGCAAGACGTATAGGAGAATTGTTTATTGATGTACTAGATACGTTGAATAAATTATTCGTATGTATATCACATAATAAGCTGCCCCTCGCAATTTCATCCGCATTTTTGGATACAACTCTGCTCCTGAAGTTCGTAGAATGATGGGCCTTCCTCGATAAATGGGATATTCAAGACAAACAGATTTTTTCAATTCGAACCAGTCCTTTTTGATATTAGCGTGTTTTACCAAACATACCCACAAACAAACAAATAGTAGTGGTAGTTTATCTAGATTTCTGCAACATCACTGACATCCCGTGCCTCAGAAAGCACGTAAAGCTGTTAGTCCCGTTAGTCGACGGCGCGTTGTGATCCACGCGCGCCTCAAAGAGCAGTCAACACGTGAAGGGGCCCTCCATGGCCACTGCCTGCCTGGGTTGCGGAATAGTTATAATAGTTACCGTGGTCCGTCAGTAAAAGTCTGACACGCCCTTCCGCCCGTCCAGGACGGGAGAAGTTATTTGATGGTTACTCGGGTCAGTACCCACTCTCCAAAAAAAGTCCCGATAGTCATTTGTTTAGATAAGTTACAAAAAAGTATGACAATCAGTATAAAGGAATGGAACTCCCTGCCGGCGTCTGTGTTTCCAAATTCATATAACCCGGAAGTATTTAAGAAACGAGTGCATAGGCATCTACTGGGTGAGCTCGCTCTATCGTAGGCTCCGTCTATGCCCTCGGGCTAGTCTGGGACCAAGAGCAAGCCCATAATAATAAAAAAAACCATAACCACGGTTACCCAGTAACTGAGTTGTAGAGGTCTGATAGGCAGAATCAATAGTAGCTTTAGAAAAATGTCGAATCCCGGAAAAACGATTCAACAATTACCTTAAAACGAAATTAAAAAGAAAAGAACAGCGAAGGAGTAAGAAAAAACAATGTTGAGTTAAATAATCTTATAACGGGACTAAACCAATAGGTACAAAATAACGAATACGATTCCAAAAGTAAGTATTACAAAGCCAGGGTTGTCTGTCATTAGCCAGTATAATCCTTGTAACGAACCTAGTGCCATCCTACTTAGCATATTAATCACAAGTTCAGAACTCTTTGAAATTTTTCTGTACCGTTATCTGTAGTATTAAGAGTATCTAGGTTTTAGTTACTGCTCCCGTAGGTCATAGCACGGTGTTACTATGATGTATAAGCTATCTATATTACTGTAAAGTTTCATCACCATCTGTTCAGTAGTTTTAGCCTGAAAGGGTAACAAACATAGGCCGTAAACGTAGGATGGCCATTGTTTCTTACATTTTAACGTTTTTGTCAAATTAGTAATTATTGCTCAGACATAGTTTTTAGCAAAGTGCAAAAATCAGATCTTGCACACGGTAAAACATTTTACAACCGTCCCAAAAATAATTAAATTTGAATGATCCGCATCCTCAAACTCCTAAATGAAATTAATATTGTTTTGATCGCAGTCGAACATGTGTGTTACGATATTAAACCATCCAAAGTCAAGCCCGTCTGAAGATATTATTAATATCTCAAGACCGGTATGCATTGCACTGCCGTGTATCACTTATGTTGATTGATGGATGTCGTCTATTTAATTAGAATAGAAAGTATATTTTTTTGTTTATTTATGCTCAATTGCTTTCCCGATACTTTTACTAATTTGGAAGTACAGTCGACATCGACTTTGCTTGCCGTTGTACAGAACAGAATAAATCCGCATTTTGTTATAAGTATAGCTCATAGATAGCTTTCGTTATAAAACGTCTATCTAACACTCAGAGTAGCGCATTTAACCAAAAAAACTTCAGTTTTATATTAGTATAGATTAGTCCAAAGACACATTATGACATAAGTTGGTAGGTATGCAAATATTGACTTTTTCCCAAAATCCACCCTATAAAATCTCACTTTAGGGTAAATGGAAAACGTCAAAAAAAAATATAGGACATGTCATAGAACGGCACAATCGTAATGAAAATTGAAATGTTAATAACACTGTAATTTTTCTTTGAATGCCGTGCTAGAGAAACAATTACAAAACAATGTGTCTCGCGTATCGGCATCCTAATGCTCGGTGTACCACTTTATGGGCGTTCGATAAACGGCACAAACCAGCTGCGCAGTGAAATCGTAGCGATAAATCGTTGTCGTGTGTACCGATCATAAGAGCTAAAGTTAGACAACACAAAATACACATAAAACATTTTGCCCAGCAACTTTAAATCTAAAATTTAAACCTACAATCCTATTAGAGAAGCCAGGGAGAAGCAATTGATATCATTTATTTACAAGAACCGTCTGATTGGCGTCTGCACGGGATCGTATGAGCGAGTGTTGGACAGACAGACGCTAGATTTGTAGACTAAGCTTTAGTGTGTATTGAGTTATGGAGGAATATTGTTTGTGTTGTGTAGGGAATGATATTGTAGTATAGGTGAAGACTGGAGGCAAGATATTGGTGCCGATTCTCTTATTCACAAACTAACGAAAATTTAAGTTAACTACATCTTTCTCTTTCCATTTAATTAAGAAAAGGACAGAAGATAAAATATTAGGTAAGTCCAGTCAAATTTAGACACTCCATAGAATTTAGACGCGATTTAAAAACATGGCGTCTAAATATACATCAATTTTCTTCAGGCGCTGTCTTATTTGACAGAATTAAACTAAAATGTATCTTCTGTCCTTTTCTTTAAGAAATGGGAAGAGAAAGATACGTTTAACTTAAATTTAGTTAAGTTTGTGAACAAGAGAATCAGCACCAATATGTGTGTTGAAATTAATTGAAAAGAATTTATACATAGAATTTCTTGCTTGTGTTTCTTCATAGTGACTTTTAACGCAGTGATTAAGCGGTTGGCTGGTGTTTTACGTATTTCGAGTTCGATTTGCGCACGAGACAAATATTTGTATAGTCTGCACATATTTGAGTCGAGCGTAGATGTTTGTAAACCCATCCACGATGTACGAGAAATTGACAGTAAGAGGCAACGGGGGCGACATTTTATTTTAATGGAAACAAAGCTTTATATTTAACCAATTGGGGTTTAATTTCGCTAAAAATTAAATCAAGCTAATCCATAAAATGTGCACATGCAAAAGGCACTGTAAATATATTATGCAAATTGCAACCCAATACTCAAACTCAAAACTCAAACTCAAAATACAACTCAAACTCAAAACTCATTTATTCAATTAAACCATTTACAGGTACTTTTGAATTGTCAAGAAGTCAGTCCGTCAACAAGGTGAAGCTATGTGCTTGTTCCAAACAGTAGGTTTCTATGGAGAAGAACGAGCAAGAAACTTCATGAACACTACTTACACTTAACACGTTGTTTCACTTCTTTACGAAGCATCTTATTTTTAATTGCTCGGCCAGCATTGCTGTTCTAAAACAACGAGAGCAAATAAAAAATGAAAAAATCCCCGCCTCAAAGTTATTAAAAACGCGACATGTTAGCCATAAGGAGTTGATATCTTCAAAACGGCTGAACCACATTTAATTAAATATGTCTAAGAACCATCGCCAAATAACCTACTTTCTAACCGTATCTAAAACGGTTCACCCATTAAAGAGCTAAGATGTCAAACACACACACACACATGGCAGTCCAACTTAGAACACCCCATTTTAGCGTCAGAGTTTGAAAATAAAGCACAAAGAACCACCAATAAACAAAAGACAAGCAAATAAAGAATCCTTTTTGAATTCACATCGCCATTTCTTAAAACGTTATCGATTTCATACGAATCCGGGCCATAATCGCAGCCATAACGCCATTTGGCGTCCACCCATATTCTGATTTGGCATCGAATCGGTTGCCCGCGTGTTTGTGCCAGTTCGATTCCCATTTCCGGACATTTGTTTAGCAGAGGATGAGGTTAGCGCCGGATGGATGGATGTTGAGGAATCCTGTTTTGATAGCTTAGTTTGATTTATGACGTTTTAAGTGTGTGGTTAAAATTATGAGGGTAATTTTGTGGTAGCTTGTATGCTGCTGAAGACCATCTGATTGATTTTTATAGTATGTCGAAATCTTGGATTTTGCAATCGGTCCAACTGTCAATAAAATGTATGGAATATCTATCGTGTTACCTTAAAACTGGGTTGTTGTCAATAGTCCGTTATATTGATTGCTTCTAAAACAACGCGGCAACACAAAATTATCTATATGTATATAAAATGTTAAGTTGACTGACGGTAGATATATCAAAGCACAGCCCAAACAGCTGGTCCTAGAGACATGCAACTTGGAAAGTGTGTTCTTTGTGACAAGTACTTAATCACTAATAAAAGATTTTTGGAAATTCCAGCCCTAGGGGGTAAAATAGGGGATCGATGTCTCAAGATTCAAGCGGTCGAAGTCGCGGGCGATAGCTAGTTAAATAATAAAGTAGACATTACATTATCACAATCGGAATGTCAAAACCAATAAAATATACATCAAGAAATATCATTGCTCCAATTAAAATCAATTTAAATGTCCATGAAGATCCTTTTTATCCAGAAATTATTTAACAAGAGCTTTTAAATCAGTGTATTAAATGTTCTGTATATAATTTTTACAATTGATTGTTGGTCCTTATAATTTATGTAGGATCTCCGTGATTATTTCCAAGACCATTACGGTGAATCTTAGGTTCAAGTTAGTTTCATGAAACCCTCATTATAAACTCCTAAACTACCCAACCATTCATCTCCCACAACCCAAAATATAAATAATTAAAAATGTAAATGATCCCTCTTCATCATTGTAATCATATCTTATCCGTAAATAGGGGTGCTACCCAATTAAGAGCAAGTCAACCGTTGCAAGAGATAACACGGCCTGAAATTGAGGGGTTCAAAAAACGCGTGCCAGCCCTGTGCCATATGTCGCTAATAATGACGTGACTAACAGACATTGGTGTTATTAGTGATTTTGGATGGTAATGGAGTCGAATGATGAACACATCACAACTTATGGGTTTGCGGTGTAGTTCTAATAGTTACCCTGGTCCCGGAACATAAAGTGCAACCGAAGGAACAAGGGTAGGTTTTAGTCAGTAAAAGTCTGACACTATAGGGCGGGAGAAGTCATTAGATAATTTCCCATTCCCAATAAAAAAGACACATCACGAAGTCTATAGTGACACTTCTTTCTCAAGGATATATTTAACTTGCTATGTACAGGTCTATTCTGCACGCTTCTCTCATCGAGAGAGAACTTCAGACATTAATCGGCATGGTTCTCGCAGGTTTTGGCCAATCCTACTAATATTAACTTGACTGACAAAATACTATCTTTTAAATCTAGTAAAAATTTTAACCGCATATATTATAATACTTTTTTTTACACTTTATCGATTCAAAAACTAATACAATATAGGTGCAACACTTCGGAAAAATTATCCCTAAGAAAGACTTTATTAACACAAATAATTCCAGAGATCCATGTATATACTTTGGAACGTTAAGCAACAGAAATATTATAATTGCCTCTTGCCTTTATATCTGCCGAGTTTTCTGGTTAAAGGCGGCAGTATTTCGATGCATGAGAAACAGCTTAGCTTAGTAATAAGGACCCGTCGGGACCCTATATCATCATCTCCCTAGCCTTTTCCCAACTGCGTTAGGTTCGGCTTCCAGCCTAACCGGATTTAGCGGGATACCGGTGCTTTACGTGGAGCGACTGCCTACTCTGCCTGCCTGGACTGCCCTCCGCAACCCAGTTACTGGGCGACACGATACCTCTTGGTAAGACTGGTCAGAGTTTCTGGCTAACCAGTAACGACTGTCAAAGTTCTATGAGTGACAACCAGGACCAACTGCTTTACGTGCTTTCCGAGGCACGCGATGTCAGTGATGTCCAAGATAAACTTTAGAAAGTACATATGAATTGAAAAAGTCTCATTGGTACTTGCAAGGATTCAAACGCACGCCAGAGGCGGGCGCCTTATTCACTGGGCCATCACGACATTCGGGACCCTATAAAAATAAGTAAATAATAAAAAAAATATTGCAGTAAAATTACATACCTACAAATAGCCTACATTTGAGACATATACGGCTCCATTAGTGCGGCAGCTTAAAGATAGCTTCAAGTTAATTCTAAGTTGCGTCGTGATGCCAACTTAAGTAACTAACTTGTTCGTTTCGTGTTAAGTTCTACATTGTATCAATTTGTTAACTTCGGATTTGAATGTGTTGAAATTACATTGTGCTTCTGTTTTTGTTAATGAGGTAGGGCTTGATTTGGTAAATTAATCGGTAGTTGATTTCAAAGTTGTCTTGTGATTGTGGCTAAATAATAATAATAATATATATATATACCCGCAGGGCAGCTTGTGGCGAGCTGTCGGGCAGTAGCGACCCCGTGGACCTGACCTCCTGGGAGACCCTTTGTTCTTCATCTCTGGCTTGCCTTAACTGGCCGGCCAGAGTGAGCACTGACGAGGAACAAGGCTCCCACCTCACTCTTGCCTTCATTGGCTGGTTTGAGTGGAGACTCGCAAGAGCATACGTGCTCGGGGGAAGGAAGTATTCCAGTAAGATGCTGGTAGGGATCTTGACCGTACTTCCGGGATTGTTCTGATAGCCGTGGAATACCTTTCCACTCCTCAAGCACCTCGATATATGTTGCCCCCTTGTCGCTACGTCACTATGTGCTAGCGACCGTTTTCGGGGGCCCATTTACTGAGTGTGCAAGTCACCCCCTGCCATTCTATCTGTGTATACAAACATTGATCAGGCAGGGGCCATAGTCATTCCATAGTATCTGGTACCTTATTCATTAAAGAATCCAAGCCCGTAGTTCAATTTTTTTTGATAGTTGCCATATTTTACAATAGTCCAACACCCACCGGGGGTTGTCCTTAGGTGCACTTACATAGTGCATATAGGGATAATCGCCGGTTGGTGTCCCTTTTCACATAAAGTTTAGCTCAAGGGGCCTCTGCGAGTTGGCTTCGGCCCCTCGTATGCCTTCCAAAAGCCCGGGATCCTTGGGTCCCGAGATATGTAACGCATAATAATATACGCCCGACATATGTCGGGCGTGTCACCTGCCGGCCGGGAGAATCAATTCGACACATTATCTCTGGTTGTTCTCGTCTAGCTAACGAAGAGTACTTGCATAGGCATAACCTCGTGGCCAGGATTATCCATCAGCAACTTGCTCTGAGATACGGCCTCGTAGAATCTGAAGTACCGTACTACAGGTATGTGCCCGACCCAGTTCTCGAAGATGGCAATGTCACATTGTACTGGGATCGATCCATCATCACTGACAGGACTGTTGTAGCAAACAAGCCTGATATAGTGGTGGTGGATCGATTGGAGCGGCGCGCAGTGATCATTGACGTTACTGTCCCACATGACGGGAACCTCGTGAAGGCTGAGAAAGATAAACAAATTAAGTATATCGACTTGGCTCGCGAGGTTGTCGATATGTGGGATGTGGACTCAGCGATCATTGTGCCGATAGTTGTTTCTGCCAATGGCTTAATAGCCAAGAGCCTCGATCTACATCTAAAGAGGCTCTCGTTAGGTGGCTGGATCAAGCGCTTGATTCAGAAGGCAGTACTACTGGACACGGCGCGCATTGTCAGGAGGTTCCTTTCTCTGGAGCCCTGACCACCGGTAGCTTGGACCCTGTTCCCGATACCGGTGGGCTACTAAATTTTATATTTTTAAATGTTTTTTTTTTATAAATTAATATTTAAAAATGTATTTTTTATGTTTTGTAAATGAATAAAGAACATAATAATAATACACCTGGTTTTTCCTACAAGTTTATTAAATATCAATTTATATTATCACAATCATTACAAGAACGTATGATTTGTTGTTTTATAGCCGTATTTTTCAGCAATTCACATTTTGAATTTTAAATTAAACCTCAACCAGTTATGAATTCATCTGTAAAAATCAAAAAAGGCATCGGTGACATATGTCACTATGAACATCAAGAAATCAACAAAATAAAATAAATGGAACCAGGATGATAACTAGAGCCGCTGCACGTAAAGCACGCCCACCATCACCGGACCCGTCGCTCAGCTCCGCCTCGCCGCCGCCGGCGGAATCCAGCCCCACCGTGAGTGCTGTGACACCGGCCGTGGCAGTTGCGTCGAGCTCGAGCGACGAGTATTTCTCTCCGCCGACGTCGCCACCACCTCTTCGTCGGCGGGGAGGTCGCCGGCCACTGGATTGCTTGGGGCTTCGAGGCCCACCGGCCTCTGATAGGGTCCCCCCTCCCGGTGAAAGTGCGCGCATGCGATGGACGCAATCTATTAATGAGAACGTCATGCGCGCATACTATGGGGCTACAGAGGGGGGAAATAATCTGACCGCGTACCGTGTTCGGATGCTATCTCTGTTTCAGGTGCTTGAGCCAGTTATCAACGTATCGGCGCAACGACTGTCGGATCAGGTGCGTGTTATCCAGCGTAATCATATGTTGGATGACACTGTGCTTGATCGCCTGCGAACGGAAATGCAGGGAAGCCGTGTCATTGCCCCTCCGTCACAGACTGTGAGTGTTGAGCCTGTAATGCCAACATCCAGTCATAATGATGAGGGGAGTGATGACATGGTTTCTCAAGTAGGTACCCAGTGCAATGATGAGTTAAGGAGCGCTTTGGAGGTTGCGATTCGGGAGTATCGATCTGTTCCCCCCGAACTTAGACCACGCTTACCTCGCTTGCCCATGCATAACAAAAATAGGGCGCTGGTGTGTGCTCTGGATTCGCAGTTATCAAATTATTTTGATGACTGCAAAGACCTCGTTGATGTGCATTCGATTCTGTATTGTGCGGCTGTTGCGGTATGTCGTGTAGCTCATGTCAAATTCCCTAATGATGACAGAGCTACACGACCGAAACCGACCGTACCGGCGTGGCAGTACAGAATTGAGAGGCGCATTGACGAGGCCAGAGTGCTCATCGGCAAACTTAACTGCTTCAGAGAGGGCAATACTCGCCCAAGAGTGATGCGAAAACTATAGACCGATCACATGTTTACCGACGGTCTATAAAGTTCTTACATCTATTTTGAGAGTCAAAATTAACAAACATATAGAGATTAATAATATCATGTCTCCCTCTCAAAATGGATGTAGGAATGGGTCCCGCGGTACTAAGGAGCTACTCCTGATTGATATGGCCATCAACCAACAGGTTCGCCGATCCCGAAAGGACTTGTCGACATGTTGGATAGACTACAAGAAGGCCTATGACTCTGTGCCACATGCATGGCTCACGAGGGTGCTGGAGTTGTATAAGATTGATGAAACTCTGTGCACCTTCTTGAAGTCGTGCATGGGGCAATGGAGGACGGTGCTTCGCTATCCAGGATGTCGACACTTCCAGAGGAATAGCGAACCGATAAGGATTGAGCGGGGCATATTCCAGGGTGATAGCTTGAGTCCGCTTTGGTTCTGCCTAGCCTTGAATCCGCTAAGCACATTGCTGGAGGATTCAGGTCTAGGCTATCGGTTGAAGAGAGGAGGTCAGGTAATATCTCACCTTCTTTACATGGATGACCTTAAACTGTTTGCCCCCAATGATTTGCAACTGATGGAGCTACTGAAGGTAACAGAAACTTTAGTAGTGCCATCAGGATGGAATTCGGTGTGGACAAATGTGCGGTCATGCATGTCAAGCGAGGGAAGATTATGGAATCTGCGGGAGTTCAACTCTCAGATTCCATAAACCTTAGATCCCTTTCTTCAACTGAGACATACAAATATTTGGGTATGTCGGAAGCGTTAGGCATTAATGTCGCTGGCGTGAAGCAATCATTGAAGGAGCGCTTCTTCGGCCGCCTGAACAAAGTTTTAAATAGTCTTTTGTCAGGCGGAAATAAGGTGCGCGCCTTTAATGGTTGGGTCATGCCGGTGTTGATGTACTCTTTCGGCATACTCAAATGGACTCAAACAGAACTCGACACCCTGGATAGGAAGGTCCGTACATTGTTGACGGCATATCGGATGCATCACCCGCGATCATCAGTGATGAGACTGTATATCCCACGGAAATGTGGAGGACGAGGCTGTCTTAATGCTAAGTCTCTCCACAACCGCGAGATATACAGCCTCAGGGATTATTTCCTTAAAGCTGACGTGGGGATGCACCGAGATGTGGTCACTGTGGACAAGGACCTCACTCCGCTCTCCTTGGGTAAAGAGAACTGGCGCAGACCTGTAGTACTTGAGACGAAAGATCGCGAGGTGGTATGGCAGAGTAAGGAACTACACGGACGGTTTTTCCGGGCCCTACATGGGCCTGATGTAGACTTTTTAGCGTCAGTATCCTGGCTGCGTTTCGGTGACCTATTTGGGGAAACCGAAGGTTTTGTCTGTGCAATTATGGACGAAGATATCATGACGAAGAATTATCGGAGATTTATTGTGAAGGATGGTACGGTTGACATATGTCGGGCGTGTCACCTGCCGGGAGAATCAATACGACACATTATCTCTGGTTGTTCTCGTCTAGCTAACGAAGAGTACTTGCATAGGCAGAACCTCGTGGCCAGGATTATCCATCAGCAACTTGCTCAGAGATACGGCCTCGTAGAATCTGAAGTACCGTACTATAGGTATGTGCCCGACCCAGTTCTCGAAGATGGCAATGTCACATTGTACTGGGATCGATCCATCATCACTGACAGGACTGTTGTAGCAAACAAGCCTGATATAGTGGTGGTGGATCGATTGGAGCGGCGCGCAATGCTCGTTGACGTTACGGTCCCGCATGACGGAAACCTCGTGAAGGCCGAGAAAGATAAACAAATTAAGTATATCGACTTGGCTCGCGAGGTTGTCGACATGTGGGATGTGGACTCAGCGATCATTGTGCCGATAGTTGTTTCTGCCAATGGCTTAATAGCCAAGAGCCTCGATCAACATCTAAAGAGGCTCTCGTTAGGTGGCTGGATCAAGCGCTTGATTCAGAAGGCAGTATTACTGGACACGGCACGCATTGTCAGGAGGTTCCTTTCTCTGGAGCCCTGACCACCGGTAGCTTGGACCCTGTTCCCGATACCGGTGGGCTACTAAATTTTATATTTTTAAATGTTTTTTTTTATAAATTAATATTTAAAAATGTATTTTTTATGTTTTATAAGTCAATAAACAGAATAATAATACATTTTTATTCAAATAACAGTTTAAATAACCTCAATCTGTGTCACACAAAGCGTTCCCTTGCTATACATTGAATTCCCTTTAATCTAGTACTAAAATAATATTCCCTCATCAGTAAAAATCTGTTTTACACCTCCAATAAAACGGATTCCTTGTAGGATTACTATGGTGGTCTGCTAGACCTTGAAGCAGCAAAAAAGTCAAACTTCTATGTGACGGGCCTGTTGGTGTAGTGGTTAGTGGCCCTGACTGCTAAGCCAGAGGTCGTGGGTTCGATTCCCACCCAGAACAAACTTAGTGTGATGAGCATGATTGTTTGGTCTGTGTCTGGGTGTAATTTATCTATAATATGTATTTATTTACAAATTATATAAGTATGTATATCAGTTGTCTGGTAACCATAACACAAGCACTAAGCAGAGCTTAACTTGGGATCAGATGACCGTGTGTGAGTTGTCCCAGTATATTTATTTTTTTATTATTATTATTTATTTATTTATTTATGTCGACGTAATTAAATGAAACGATCGTCTATACTACATAAATATTTGTTGCCTTCTCTTTTCGTATGGCACATAATTTAAAACATAAAGGATACTTCCGGTTGATTACTATAAGTAATCATGAATTTTTTCAAATAGCAATGTCATGTAGCTCAAGTAAAGCAATTCTGGAAACCGTAAATTGGCTGAAGATCAACCAATTTACGGCCCAATCAAAATAAAAAAAATACTCTTAACAAAATTTTTATACTTACTAAACAGTTTTTTTTTCATACACGGTCACTGATCCCAAACTAAGCAGAGCTTGTACTATGGTACTATGGACTACTGATAAAAATACTTTTATAATTTTATAAATCCGTTCATATTATAGATAAATTACACCCAGACACAGAACAAACAATCATGCTCATCACACAAAGTTTGTTCTGGGTGGGAATCGAACCCACGACCTCCGGCTTAGCAGTCAGGGTCACTAACCATTAGACAAACAGGCCCGTCAAAAGTTTACTATTATAAGGTTTCGTTTTATATGAAATCTATGAAACCCCAAAAAAAAATAGATATAGACTTGAGTTGAATTCATGAAACACAAAACGCGGCCATACATCGATCCCTGCCACCCCCAAATTGAACATTAGGGCATGAAGATAAATAAAAACAATGTCATCGGTCCCCCCTGCAGTTAATAATGCCGTGACAGACAGACATTTGATGTTGTTATTAGCGATCCCGTATTGTAATGTGAAGGACCCATGTATGGGGAAGATTGGACCAAATGGTTGGATATAATCGTTGACGCGTTTGTTTGTGATGTGTGGACAATGTCATTGAATTTGCCTAAATATCGATACCTTCCAATCTTAATTTAATCCGTACTTAATATTATAAATGCGAAAGTAACTCTTTCTGTCTGTCTGTCTGTCTCTTCTTCGCGCCTAAACCACTGAACCGATTTAAATGAAATTTGGCACAGATATACGAGTAGTCTGGGACCCGGGAAAGGACATAGGATAGTTTTCATCCCGGAACTCCCCCGGGCACGGGAACTATTACTTCACGCGGATGAAGTCGCGGGCAAAAGCTAGTATATAATATAACGAAGTCTCCGGTTATATGTCTTAGCGCCAGTTTCACATTCTTCTGATAAGTTCTTATTAAAATATCTGGCAGAATTCATACAAAATTGAGGTTGAAATCGAGGTTTTAGAACAGCCCCTGAACTGCGAAAAACTGAAACCATAACCAATATGTTTTCACATGGTTTTCACCAATTCATGAAATTGAAGATGTCGAAAAAAAAACAACCTAACTGAGAGTTTTACTGGTATGTGCCGCAAACATTACAGAATCTGCTTTGCTATACGTTTATTTTCTACCACGCGAGAGTAGCCGCGAGCAAAAGCTAGTATCGTATTTTTTAAAAGCCTCGACCCAATGATCTTCTGTCTGTCTTCTGGAGACAAGCACGACTTCTGAGCATGCAGACCTAGGTACTATTCTCCGGTCGAACAAATATTATTAAATTTTTCCGTCTATGACTGTCGAGTTATCTTAGGTCTTCGTTACTGCTCCACTCATATTAGCGTGATGTTGTATGGTATTTTTTTTTGTTAGCCTGTTCTGTCCCAGTCCTGGGCAAAGGCCTCCCTCCAGTCCTTCCATCGTTCGGGATCCTTCGCTTCTTCGATCCAATTGGGCATAAATCCGTCCAGTTCATCCCGCCATCTCCTTCGTGGTCTGCCGCGACCCAGTCTTCCCGTCTCAGGGCTCCAGCTCTGTGCTACTTGAGCCCACAAATTGTCAAATGCGGCAGACATGTCCTGCCCAGTCCCACTTCAGTTGAGCAGCCTTTTGAGCAGCGTCGGCTATATTATATGGTAATATGATATTCTTAAACTTAAAGTCACTGCAAGAACAAAAATCCGAAATCGCCAATCCGCCTTGAGCAAGCGTGGTGATCAATGCTCGTGCCTTCTCTGTATGAGAAGAGCCTTTTGCCCTGCAGTGGAACAGTAAGAGGCTGGTATTATTATTTTTTAAAGTCACTGAGCCGGACAACTACTTCGTTTCGGCAAAATAATTTCCTATTCTGTCTAGAATAGGTACCACTTCTAGTCTACAGTTTAATTTAGTCCTCAAAGTCATTAACCCACAATATATGGGTCATTTTCTCACAGCACCCATCGCCAGTCCGTCTAGGAATGCAGTCGTTTCCGTCGGCTAACATACAGCCTAGACTAGTTTCACCCGTGGCGCCACCTATGGGAAATTGATGGCCCTATACGGCAACTAACTTGAAATTGTGTGATGGTGTAATGTATGTGTGTTTGTTACCTAGTGGATTGAAATGTGTTGAGTTTAGTTATGACGGTTGAGGTGATTCTGTGTTGGTAGTTTCAGATATTGTAATGATTAAAGAAACTTATAAAAACGAAGAATATTTTTTTAATTTTATCTATTCAAAAATATTTAATTTTGGTCTTTATGAACAGAGCAAAAAGTAGCTCCTTATGCCATGGGGTTTAAAACAGTTTTAGTCTCTAGAGAAAACGATAACAATAAATATTTAGTGACGTAGTTTGAATTACTCTCTATGCTCTGGATTCTACTTAAGAATCCTTTGCTTCACTCTGGATTCAATAAAGACTTACACTGTAAAAATAGTCCTTTGCGCCCTAGGTAAACGAATACATGGTGTATTTTTGGTCTTGCTCAACCCGCTAGGAGCTGATACTACCCATGAAAACAAACAACTTTTATTGTGGAACCAACTCTGAAATCGCGAAAAAATATCAGCTGTTTCCTACATTATGGTCGGAAGGGCATTGAACTTTTCATAGAAACAGCTGATATTTTTTTCGCGATTCCAGAGTTGGTTCCATAATAAAAGTTGTTTGTTTACATGGGTAGAATCACCTCCTAGCGGGTTGTGCAAGACCAAAAATACACCTAGTATAATAAGGCAGAAATAGTAGATCAGTTTCTGCCTTATTATATTAGTATAGACTAATTGAATGTCAAAACTGTCACCCCTGTACCCCTTTACATTTGGACTTTCTAAAAACCCTTTTTTCGTAGTTACTTAATCTTTACAAAGAGCACACCTTCAAGTCTAGATTAGCGGTTTGGACTCTGTGTTGAAACATCACTTAGTCCGTCAGTCAGTCAGTTTACCACTTAATATTTATAGATTCTTCATTGAGAAACCCAACACCATTCTTTACTAATATCTATCCATCAGTGTAATCAATACTGATACAAATTAATTAATGTATGTCGATGGAAATAATAGCTCTTAATAACCTAAATGAACATCGCAGTGGGGTGCACTCGACCTAACGGAATTAATAAAAGATCACATCGACATACGATGTTAATTTATAGTATTTTCAACTAATAGACTAATTGGGTATAGATATTATCTGTACTTAATATTAAAACCCTGAAGAACTTGCATGCAGCGCTAATCTCAAAAAATGTGCCGCTTTCTCGTGGTCGCAAGGTGACTGTCGAGCTTGAGGTACAGAGATCGATTCTAAAGGTCGCTTAAAAATGCTCTTGGGGCTTTCCTCTTCCTAATATATATATTTTTTTAATTCTTTATTGATTTATAGGGATTTTTGTACATTAAAATGACGATGCCAATCCTATCGTACCTTATACTAATACTATAAATATTCTGGGACGATTTACTCACAGCCATCTGATCCCAAACTAAGGTGAGCGTATGTTTACCAGAAAACTGATGAACATAATGATTTATACAAACATATTATTGATAAACTACACCCAGAATAAACAATCGTGCTCATTACACAAAGTTTGTCCAAAGGGTGGGGCTCGAACCCACAGATCTACAGATCCGTCAAGAATCCTTCCTTATCGAAACGCCCAGAAACCCTTTCTCAGTAGTAGCCAGGAATATGAATTTCTTTACATTTCTTCTGTCTGTTATTGACTGAATATACTCTGGCAGCTGGGAGTTTGTCATGCTCACTCAAATGTCTCACTGACGGTGGCGTGTGTGTTGGATCATTTGGTTCCCTTCAAAATGGTTGAGCTATTTGGTGCCGATCCACACGTCATGTTCGTGAACGGGCGCTGTCTGCTGAGACTGGTCATCTCTTAGCTGCCACAGTTAATTTATATTTTGTTTTGTTTATTCCTTAAATTTACAATATCTCTTCTTACATTATGACTTGTTACGTTGTTCTCACATAGTACTTTAAATTCTACAATGAATGATGTAACCAAATTTTTGTAATCTATTGATTTTAAAAGAGTGTCCATGGAGTTTCTTGCTCGCTCTTCTCCATGCGACCTACTCTTTGGAACGAGCAACTAGCTTCATTTTTCTGACAGACTGACACCTTGACGATTCAAAAGTACCTGTAAATGGTTTATTTGAATAAAATAGTTTTGAGTTTGAGTTTGGTGGTGGTTGGTCAGATTGACATCACATCGGACTTAGAGAGTAACATTGAGAAAAAGAAGATTTAAAAAACCATTTAAGTTTTTTGTTTATAAAAGTATAAGTACTGTATAACAAAAAGAGCCGTCTCATTAATATGGAGATAACGTAATACGAACGTGGCTAAACACAATATTATAACAGAATCCTTAATCGATAGGTATAAAGAAATAACACAAAGCAGAGGATTGCAGTATATCCAATCGTAACGAAACATAGAAAATTTGGTGCAATTTAATGCTTAACTAGCTTTTGCTAGTGACTCCGTCTGCGCAAAATTTTATAACACTGCACAGCAGCCTAGGGAATTCAGGAATAATGTAGTTTTTTCAAATTGGATCATTCGTTCCCATTTTCGCACTTTCCGAGACACGGAATGTCAGTGAAGTTCTAAATTGAATAAGTTACACTGTTAAGTACTTGTCCAGTCTCGAACCCGTAACCTCACAATTGACAGGCACCGCCTTAACGGCTGGACTTTCGCGACACTTACAGAAAAAAAATGTTAAATATAATACAATTACAACTAGCTTTTCCTCTCGGGTTCACTCGCGTTTTTGGTTACTGCTCCGCTCCCGTGGGTACACAAAAATATTTTGTCAATTCGGTCCAGAACTTTCAGAGTCTTTCAGAGACACACACAAACAAAAAAAAATAATCTTTACCTCATCATCATCTCCCGAGCCTTTGCCCAACTATGTTGGGGTCGGCTTCCAGCCTAACCGGATTCAGCTGGGTACCTTTACGTGAAGCAACTGCCTATCAGACCTCCGCAACCTAGTAACTGGGCGACACGATACCTCTTGGTTAGACTGGTCAGAATTTCTGGCTTACTCGTAACGACTGTCAAAGTTCTACAAATGACAACCGGGAACAACGGCTTTACGTGCTCTCCGAGGCACGGGATGTCAGTGATATCCAAGATAAACTTTAGATGAATTGAAAACGTCACATTGGTTGGTTGCCCGGATTCAAACAACCTCGTACACGAGAGGCGGGCGCCTCCACTGGCCATCACGACTTTAAAAAAAAAATCTTTACCTCTTATATTATTAGTGTAAACAAATCCACAGTTTTTCTGACGATTCCCCTTTACAATGCAACCGAACTACATTATGCTAACACATTCACGGCGACAAACCAACAGGTCGAACAGAATACTAAGACTCGGACATTCCGGCGTGTGAGTAAGAAGCTCTCAGATTATGATCTTGTATGGCCTAGCACTTGAATATATCGTTTACATGTCTGGACTAAATAGCACTGAAACGGGAATTAGAGAAAATGTAATAAAGTTATCTGGCGATAATTACCTTACTGTTTATAGCGCATTCATGTTTAAGGGCCTATGCAGACGAGAGACAATGGTGCTGATTCCTCTGTTGCATCTTTCTCTTTCCATTTCATTAAGAAAAGGACAAAAGATAAATATTGGTTACTCCTGCCAAATTTGGTAACGCCTGAAGTATATATCGACGTATTTAAGTGGCTAGGTTTATTTCGCGTCTAAATTATCTATAGTGTCTAAATTTGACAGGACTTAACGAATATTGTTTCTTTTGACCCTTTCTTTAAAAACAAAAAGTTTTAAGTTTGAACAAGGGAATCGACAACAATGGCGGAGAAAATGTCCGCGGTGCCCTCTTATTATTACTGCCTTTAGTTTACTTTTCTCCGTTTTCAGACCGCCAGGTAAAGTGCGGTATTCCACGGAAGTTACTAATAATTGCGAACCGCGGACTTATTGCCCGCCGCTGACCCTCGCATGCGCATGCTATATTATAGTAGCATTATAGTTTTTTATTTCAAAGCACATAAATATTGTTCATGCTCTATCCATAATATTATATATTTATGAAATATATAACTATGTGTACCAGTTGTCTAATAACTATAGTACACGGTCTGCTAAGTTTTAGATCAGATATAATTTACAAAAGAAATTAAATTTTAATAATACTAAACTGCACATGAATATACTATACTACTATTGTACTAGTAGTAGTACTGCTAATACCAATACAACAGCAATACTCTCAATACTATACCTGAAGTACTACGAATATCTACGCAAAATAAAACCACAATTTTAACCGTAACACATAGATATACACTATAGTACCTCCATGCCTTATAAAGCCTACTCTGAAAATCCCTTTAACACAGACAACACCAGGCTAATGCATTTACCTTGTATCCCTTACTACCAACATAACGGCTCACTTCCGCTTCCTGTACGTAACTTATGCTAATGTTGGCGGTCCCGAATTAACTTCACTTAATTGCTGGTTTTCATTTCTGTACGTGCGTTTTTTTAAACGGTTTTGGTTAGTATTTACTGGTTTTAACCGGTGCAAACTAGATTGGTCTGGTTATCATTATGGGCTTGTTACAAGATTTTTGACAAGAAATGTTATCACAAGACTCTCACTTGACAGTTTGGTTAGAAAGGAACATTTTTAGCTAATGCTAAAAATTGTCCTTTCACAATTGAATTAATAATTGAGTTCTTAATAATTGAGTTAACACTCTGAAATACATCCGTGACTTTAGTTAAATCTAAAGTCACGGATATATTTCAGTGTGGACAATTTTCAGCATTAGCTAAAAATTTTATACTGATGGATTGTAAAGCACTAATTATTGTAGACATTAGTGCTTTGGTTGACAAACGTGACATATTATTCCTCTGGCTATTGTCGTAATAGGGATCAGCCAGTAAGCCTGGCTGATCCCTATCATCCTTTCAACTCGTGGTCTCTCTAGCCTTCTCCAACTATGTTAGGCTCTCAGCTTGTCCAACTGGTTTCAGTTGAACACCAGTGTTTTACATCAAGCAACTGCCTATCAGATCTCCACAGCTGATGATGTGGACAAAACCTCATCGTTAGGTTTATTCTCGGACTTTCTGGCGTTTGTTTCCCAGTTTCGACTTACAAAGGTCTACGAATGGCAACCGGAGCTAATGGACATGCTTTCCGAGGCCTAGATAAAGTTAAAAACCGATCAAGTGCGAGTCGGACTCGCGCAACGAGGGTTCCGTTATTTTTTTTATGAAATAACTACAAATTTACAGTTTTCGGAGTTTTTCCTTTACTTGCGCTACATGACCTTGCTTCTTGCCCAATTTCATGATTCTTGGTCAATGGGAAGTACCCTATAGGTTATAATTCCCTTGCAAATGTCTAAATATGCAATATAAACCACCGTATCTTTTTATTGCGTTGATTTAGAAACTTGATTTTTTCACTGCTTTGAGAGATAGCAAACTTGAGTATGTGATATTAATTTCAGCTTGATATCTCGACGCGTTTCTAAGAAAAAGGGTCTTGACAGACGGACGAACAACAAAGTGATCTTATAAGGGTTCCGTTTTTACCTTTTGAGGTACGGAACCCTAAAAAGTACATATGAATTGGATAAGTCACATTGGTACTTGCCCGATTTCAAATCCGTATGTATAAGTAAGTAACGGGCTTTTCAACCACTGAACACATCACGAATCACGACATTATCAAGCACAAAACGCACCAATTCAATCGATCAATACAATTCATTTCAATTTAATAATCGATGTTACCCCTCTTCGATCCCCACGGGAGCTCACAGACACACTACAAATTAATTTGTAGCCCCTACAAACATCAACACAAACATCAATACTTCTTTGTATTCCAATTGAAACTGACTGAAGTATAAAGTAGTAATTAAGAGCTTTTACGAACGCATCAACCCACTCACACAAACCATAATTAATATAACAATATACTCGTAATATGTTATGTACTCAAATATCAGGGTGAGTATTACAAAGTCTTAACTTTCAGGCTTATATATACCTACATTTGGATGGAAAAAAAAGCAACTTAAATAAAATTTTGATGCAGCACGACCTTCCAGCTGTCATTACAAGTACAGGTTTCCCCATAATTATTTTCTTTCAAGATAAGCTGAATTTTTTTAAAAAATCGGATTTGCCCAGTTTCGAACTTGTGACCTTATACAAAAAAAAAAAAAAATATTTATTTTAGTACCAAATACTTTTCTAACAATAGATTGTGATTGGAGCCTCCTTTTAAGCAAATAATGCCTGTATTAGGAGACTCCGCTCTTCCATAACTTAACAATATTTCAATAATTTTGGTTTCATGAATCTTATGAATGAGGGACACCTAGCCCAGTGGCTAGGTGTCCCTCATTCATGAGAATAATCATACACAAGAGGAGGAAGAATGATGGGCCAGTGCCCATCATTCTTCCTCCTCTTGTGAATGATTATTTTATCTGTATGTATAACGTAAGCTTATTGGTTCAAATTCAGTCTAATGTGACTTTTAATTCATTTTTATCTTGGACCTCACTGTCTATGCTTAGGAGAACCTAGGGGGAAACCTGTACTTATAAATTAACGTAAATGTACTAACCTAACCGTTTTAACATCGGCCCCATCGTTCGCTTAATTTAAAAAAAAAAACAAAATTGACGTGTAAAAGTGTTATGTTTATAACCTATTTACAAAATAAATATGATTTTACTGATTTTTTTTACTGACGAACAAGCGACAGCCGGCGGTCGCGCTACGATTGTCTTTCTATTGTGTCTCGAATCACGTGTGTTCAAAGGTTAAATAAGAGATCGAATAGGAGATCAAAGCTCATTCCTTTTCTGGGTGAGAAGAGAAGAGAAAGAAGAACCTTTTAACCCTATAGAACAGACAGACTAGTTCAATTTCTACACCAACAAAACATTTAGTTCATGAAAACTATTACTACCGCTCTACCACAGGGATCAATCAATCTATCGACGAATCTATCTATTGGGAATAAACGTCGCAAAGCAATTACTTCTTTGTGGTAGGAAACAAATAAACAAACAAAGACACAACTGTCCTATAGTGAAGGAGGGTTGACATATTGAAGAGGACTTTATAACACTTATGTTACATGTATTGAGTTGCAATGAGTTGATTCATTAATCTATTCGTTCATGTTTTCTGGCTGACATGTAAGTGTATTTCCAGGAAAACAATGGTGTATGTATATAATCTAAGAATGGTGTATTAAATACACAATTATTTGTACATAATAAAAAAAATGCAATATTTTAGCATGTTTTTTCTGTGTCTGGATGTAATTTATTTTGAAATTGTCTGTTGTTTGTCTCTGGTTGCCCGTCAACCGATTGCTAACAATGTAGGGAAAGTGCCCCAAGCGCCAAGGTAACGAATAAACGTTTCCCATGTAATGATATTTTAATCTTTTATTCCATTAAAACTCCGCACTCTATAACAATAAGGTTCTGTCTGGCAGTAGTGTTTTAAAAAAGTACGTGTGAATTGGAAAAGACACATTGGTCACCTGTTTCAGAACTAACAACACAAACACATATCCACCATTTAACATTTTCGACGATCAAGCGACAGCCGGCTGTCGCGCTGCTATTGTCTTTCTATTGTGTCTATCTTGAAATAAAAAGTTACCAATGAGTCCCTATTCCTCTCAATAACTCTAATCTTTCTATAATTTGGTAATTTCACGTCATCTTGAAACCTTATTACGCCCACGACTGCCCCTTGTATTCAGTTATTTGTTATTTCAGTGCCACGCCCCCAAATCCAACTTCTCAGGCCACAAGTGACAGCGCCAGAAACTCCTTAAACATTCAGCGTTGAGAAATTGATCCAATTAGGCTAATTTTAATTGCCTACCGCCCTAACTGGCAATGCGAATTAGCAACAAACCAGGCTTAATATTAACAAAGAGACTTTATAGCGAGACTAGCATTTGCCCACAGCTTCGCCCACCGGGTTGTTTGACTTCTGTGCAATAGCCCTTTAGGTTTGGAATTTCCGAGAATGCTTTCTATGTTAATACTTACTCTTCAGAAATAACACCTTCCAAGTTTTACGTCTATATTAGGAATAGCGGTTTAGGTTCTGCATTGATATTTCACCCAATCACTCAGTCAGTTTACCGTTTTGTTAATATCCAATGTGTAACTGAATTAACGCACATTGAGAAAATAGTTTGTTCAGAATCGTTTACTGAATCGATTTTTGTAATTTTTAATATAGGTAATATTTTATCCCAAAAATAATAAAAACTACGGAAACTGCTGTCACACTTCTGCTGTACAGTCAAAACAAACTAAAATGAATGAAATACCTGCTACGCTAGACCTTTGTACAAGTGCGACTTTGTGCATGCGTAGATTTGTAATGTGACTATAATTTTCTCCCACGATTTGTACAACTAATTTATAAAAAAAAACAGTGTTTTAAACATAATAATGAAAATTCAGTGTATGTATTATGATTATAACATAATATTCTAATTGTGGTGTCTGGTGGTGTGCGTTTATTCCGGGACATGTTGTATATTTTAAAAACGCAGAAAACTGTTTTGTATCCTTTGACCTTGAATTAATTAAGTTACAACGCAGACACGAGATTTATGAGACAAGTTTTAGAATGTAAAAATAAAGAAATATACGACAATTCAGCTTATTATCTCTGATTCCGAGGTTGACCCCATTTTTATGCAGAAGTGGACTATTGTGCCTGTTTGTTATTTAGGTTTTAGTTTTATGCCTATGTTGTTTCATGTTGTTTTTATTATAGGAATCTTCTCTTTTAAACAGTCAACAAGTAATCACATAAACACACTTGTTACCACGTTTGTTATTATTATTCTTTATTGAAAGGCGCAACTATTTATTTTGCTACCCCATCCTATCTACAAAATATCTTATATATAATATAATTTTGTACATATCATGTTTAATTTATACATATGGGTATTTAGTTTAATATCGATTTAAAAAACCGTTTATGAAATAATTAACTTAATTTTTTTAAGCAAAAACTTAATGAGTTACTGGCCAAAATATATTTAAACAAAGTCAAAACAACCCCCTACAACAAACCAAACAAAAATATAATACTTTAAAAACCAGTGTAAAAATTACAGTTCTATCAGAATACGTCGCAAGCGCATACAATATACACAAGGACACGTGTATGTCACAGTCTGAGTGACAGACAAACGGACAAAAACAACGGATATTGCTGACACGTGCCCTCATAATTTGTTCGCCCCCTACGCGTGGGGTGAGGGGACAGCACTAGTTGCATGGGAAACTTATAAATATATAGACTGGGGTTGAAATTAATATTGTATTGTAAAATGCTGGATATTTGGATTGGAAAAATTGCATTGATCGCTTGCTATCCTTTGTATTCTGCTAGCCAGAATCGTGATTACTAGATAGATAGGCTATAATCCGTACTAATATTATAAATGCGAAAGTAACTCTGTCTCTCTGTCTGTCTGTCTCTTCTTCACGCCTAAACCACTGAACCGATTTGAATGAAATTTGGCACAGATATGTACATATGGTCTGGGACCCGGGAAAGGACATAGGATAGTTTTCATCCCGGATATCCTCCGGGAACGGGACCTATTATTCCACGCGGACGAAGTCGCGGGCAAAAGCTAGTGATAAATAGATCTATGATGAATACCACATACTTCATCAAGCCATTCTCCTGTCTTTATCTCGCCATCGTAGTTTGACAGTAATGCGAGAGTGACAGGTAATAATGTTTAGCTAAAGTGCGGACGACTGTCTCCTTAACCTATGACCAATCTCAGACCAACCTAAGATTAAACAAATCTAAATTGATGGGCCTGTTGGTCTAGTGGTTAGTGACCCTGACTGCTAAGCCGGAGGTCGTGGGTTTGATTTCCACCCAGGACAAACTTTGTGTGATGAGCATGATTGTTTGTTCTGTGTCTGGGTTAATTTATCTATAATAATGTATGTATTTGTAAAGTTGTCTGGTTAGTTGGTTACCATATACAAGCTCTGCTTAGATTGGGATCAGATAACCGTGTGTGAGTGGTCCCAGGATATTTATTTATTTAAGTAGACCTAGATTAGATGGATCTCAGATGGTCTGTCAAAATAAACAATGATTAGTTGTTTTGATAGAACTAAGACTGTAAGACTAAATCACTGATGTGCATTTGAACCTAGTAGGTGGCCGTACTAACTACTGTTGAACAACAATTTTTAACATAATGGTAAAAAAAGTTGTTTAGTTGTTGTAAAACTTTTTTGACATGAACACAAACTGTTATGTCTGCCCGTCTAATACGTCCATAATTGTTTATACTACGATGAGATTTTTGAGTTGTATTTCAAAAACAAACATATAGATTACAATACCTAGTTCAAATTGCAACTTTATGTAAATTTAAAATTTTAAATATTGTTTTTGCCTTTAAGAGGGTGAGATATGTCATGTACTTATTATTTTATAACATCTTTTGTCTACCATATTTCTAGGCCCTCTGGAACTTTACGTACTTTCCTAGACACGAAGTGTCAGAAACTTTAAAAAGGGCATATGAAATTATGAATTGGTAAAACGTTGGTACTTGTCCGGATTTGTTTGAAGCCACCGCCTCCACATGCGAGGCTGAAATACTTAGATTAAACCCAATATAAATATACTAGCGACCCGCCCTAGCTTCGCACGGGTGTTACAAATCTTTAAAAATCCCGGCTTTTCTCTACTATAATAAGCATGTATACATATAAACTTTCCTTAAGAATCACTCTATCTATTAAAACTGCATCAAAATCCGTTGCGTAGTTTTAAAGATCTAAGCACACATAGGGACAGACAGAGGATAGCGACTTTGTTTTATACTATGTAGTGATACCTTACTTAGCACGTACTTTGGCTTAGTTATTTTATGTCTCTATACTGTCGATAGTGCTGATTATTTTTTAATATTTCAATTCCTCAACTGCAGTTATTGTTATCACGAACTAAATTACTGATGCCATGACCATAGTTTTCTAATGAAACCTTTTATTGCTTTCGTAATCTTATCAGTGTGGCGAATTGCGATTATCAAGTAACATAAAACAGAAGTAACTTTTTTGAAAGTAAAATAGTATATTGATTTGTCTTTAAACATAATACTTATGCAAATTTTTCCATAGGATAGGAAATATATTTTTTTGTACCTTACCCGTTAATAACTAATTATAACTATATTGGGACAACTCATATACTTCCTTCTGATCCCAAACTGAGCAGAGCTTGTACTACGGTAACGGGGCAACTGATATATAGCTATGTCACCGGAAAATAACAAGATCCGTAAGTTTATCAATCTACTAGGAAGTTTATAAACTTCCGTAGGATTCTAAACGGGAGAAAAATTTTAATATTTTACAATTTTTCTCTTTTTTTGTTTATCAATTTACAAAAATGTGGACGTAAAATATTACAAGTTATCTCCCGTTTAGAATCCTACGGAAATTTATAAACTTCCTAGTAGATTGATAAACTTACGGATCTTGTTATTTTCCGGTGACAGCTACATACTTATATAAATATACTAGCTTTTGCCCGCGGCTTCGCTCGCGTTAAAAAGAGACAAAAAGTAGCATATGATACTCTCCATCCCTTCAACAATCTCCACTTAAAAAATCACGTCAATTCGTCGCTCCGTTTTGCCGCGAAAGAAAGACAAACATACAGACAGACAGACAGACACACTTTCCCATTTATAATATTAAGTATGGATACACGTTATAGCTAAACTACATCTAGACGCATAAACAATCATTTATTTATTTATCATGTTGTTCTTTATTACTGATCGATGTATTCATTACACAAAGTTTGTCCTTAGTTTGATCCGAACCGATGACCTCTTGCTTAGCAGACTGGGTCACTAGCCACGAAGCCAACAGGCTCGTCAATTAAATGGCAAAAGAGTTATAAAGTTGCCTATTTTCCAGAAATCAGGTGGATCTACATCTTGAAGATAAATAAAGCTATTCATTCATGCTTCATGGTTATATTATTGTGCGGAGTCACGACTTTTAGTCGTGCGTATCGCCAACGTCATGATTATGTGTCGTAAATACCCGGTCGGCAAAGAGCGCGTTCCCATTATGTCGTGACGATTATTTATCGTTTGACGGCTGACGTCTCTTGTTGTTGCTTTATTGACCGTTTATCGTCACTGTTGTTAAATATTTTACTGTTGAACGATTGTAGTATCTTCTTGTTTTCATTGGGTTGTGATGTGACGACATTTTTACGGTTCACGCCAGTCGCCTTGTCGTTTAACACATCAGTAGTTTCTAAGTTCTAATCAATCAATCAATCATTTATTATTTGTAATGATTTCTAATGATTCAAAGAGCTTGAGTGTAAAGTTGTAAACGATAAGATGATATTTTTATCGACGATACGCTACGATAAATAGTCGCAACTACCACACACTTTGTCTTAACAATAAATCGTGTTTTTTTATAGTTTTGCAGCTGTCGTATTACCAGTTTCCATTGATTTGACAATTTGTCATCACTGCAAAAAAGTCATAGACTTGAAAGCATAACAGACAGACATACAGAGTTACAGTGGGGGGGGTTGGGGGAAGCCCCCCCATACCACTCCCAACTTTAGGAGCCCCATGGTTACGGAGATATCGATGATCACAGTTTGAGGTTATTTACGTCAATTTTGAGGTTAATTTAGGATTTTTTCGTGTAAATTAATTATTTTTCACTCTAATATCTAAAAAAGATAACTCGACGGAGCCCCGCTTCGCGGGGCTCCTACTTCTGGGTGGTTTAAAAAAAAATAACCACGAAGGAGGTGGCGGAGTCTGTTCGCTCGCTTCGCTCGCTCACTACGACCCCGCCACCTCCTTCTAACCTAACCTGTCCGAGTCGGGGCGCCCTAAAATTTTGATCGATCGCTCTCGGATTGACGATCCTTATTAGTTTTCAAAATATAATTGTATTAAAGACATGATAAAATTGAACGAAACACCCCTCCGCCGTGAACGAAACGTAAAACGTCAAATTTGACATTTACTTTGACAATTTATCTAACCTAAAAATGGCGTATTATTTTTCATTTTGTATGGAAATATGAAAACTTCAAAAAAAAAAATCTCGTAAACCGTGAGTCTCCTAAACTCAAAACTACGTGAAAAAGCCTTCAGTTAGTGAGTACTATCTACAAATAAAATATGAACTTCCAACTCGACGGGTCATAATGGAAACTTTAGCCTTAGTATGGATAAATTAGAGGCACTTATAGCGCTAATCAATATATGAACACATCCATTACCCTAGAACACTAGCCACAATTTAAACGACACGGTAATCTATCGTCACGACACAGTGGGCACGCGCCAAACTGTGGTGACCTCATTCACGTACCCCGCTTCTCCTCGCCCCGGCCGCCATCTTTCTTTAGTAACAAGCTGACGCTCGCGTGAGAAGGACGTTATACAAGATGGCGGACATATCAATTTCGGACATTTCGGCAGAAGATTTACTTCCTTTAATAAAACCTAGACGTGTTGTTTGGGATAAAAATTATAATAATTTCAAACACAAAGCCTTGAGAGCTGCTGCGTGGAGAGAAATTTGTGCCGCTTTAAACCCGGAGTTCGATACTTTGGACGAAAATGACAAAAAGGATTTTGGTAAGTTAAACGCTTGTAGTTTTTATAGGTATATATTAAGTAGTACTGAATTAATGATTGGTTTGATCTGCTTTTCTCTTGATTCAAGTAGAAATATAAGTTATTGTGGTTTCACTCTATGTATTGAATTTCCAAGGACAAAAATTAGTGACAGATTAATAATTTGCTTTTAAACCAACGATCTAGTGACAGCCGGCTGTCGCGCTGCTATTGTCATTCTCAAATCACGTGTGTTCGAAGATTTAAACCGCAATCATTGTGATGTCATTCCATTTTCACAAGATACATGATACTTAACCAACGTGTGGCAACATGTTTTAAGGTAAAAGACATTATAGATAGGGTCTATTTATAAATTACGTCACATAGTTAAGGGGGAGGTCTAAACTAAGTGTGACACAATACCACAAGTGACTTGTGGTGGGCATCACTTATCAAAATCACACACCTTTGAACAAAACATAAATAAAAAGTTTGCTTGTAATTGTTTTATTAAATTATTCGGCATGTCTTTCTGTCTGTCTGTCCGTCTTTCCTTAATCACTGTGACCGTTAGCACTAGGAAATTGAAATTTGGTACCAATATGTATATCAATTACGCAGACAAAGTGGTATAATAAAAATTGGAAAAAATGATTTATTAGGATAGCCCATGGGAAGCGATTTTATTTTTTAATTTCAACCCTAACGTGTGATATATTGTTAAATAGGTACCTATTTAAAAATGAATAGGGGTAGCAATCATTTTCTGATAATATCAATAGTTTTGGAAATAATCGCTCCAAAAGCAATAAACAATGTGCCCCTAACTTTTGTACAGTAAGTTTAAAAAATATGAAACAAAACTGAAAAGTAGAACTTTATAAGGACTTTCTAGGAAAATTATTTTGAACTTGACGGAAAGAACTGTTTTTGTACAAAAAAGACAAACTTATTGTGACGGACGGGAAACTACGGAACCCTACACTGAGCGTGGCCCGACACGCTCCTGACCGGTTTTTAAATAATATTTTACAACTACTGGTTCAGTTCAGGATGTAAAATTGCAAAAAATAAGAAATTTACACCTCCCTGGTGTAAATTCTTATTTTTTTAGAAGCCATAATTGTAGCCACCTTGGCCGGGGCCGGAGTAGAGGACAAAAAATCAATTCGAGTATATATTATAATAATCATACAATCGTTTAATTTAATTATTTTTTGTTTATCACAGTTAAAACCGTCAGCACAAAATGGATACACATACGTGACGCGTATCTAAGATCACAGAAGACTCTAAAAAGGAAGATGAATAAAGTTGGAATTGTGAAGAAACCAAGACCTTACGTTTATGAGAATCTACTGAACTTCCTAAAAACTGACGAACCTCGGACTAGAAAGGACTCCTGCAATGAAAGCCAGAGCAGTTCTTCAAACAGTTCTGACATTGAGGCAGCACTGCATGGTCCAACTTCGACGACTAAGAGTAGAAACCAAACCTCCCAGAGGGTGATTTATAAAGAAGAAGAAGAAGAAGATGAAGTAGAAGAAGAAGAGGCAGAACCAGAAATACAGTTCCATTTAACTCCAGCCAAAACCCCGAAGGTAGACCAAATGACTTTAGAAGAAAAGCTAACACGATTTTTAGATGCGAAATCGAGTTACCAGCAAGAAAATCCACACATTTCCTTTATGAAGGGTATACTACCATCCTTATCGACATTTGATGACGATGAAAATTTAGAGTTTCAGTCCGGAGTCTTAGCTTTAATCCAGAAAATAAGACGTAATAGACATAGGTATGGGGAACGTTCTGATGATGTCAAAGTGGTGTTTGAAGCATGAAATGATTGTTGTTATTTTTTTGTTAGTAAAGACCTAAATTTCCACAAAATAAATGCGTTTTATTTATATAAGCAAACAGTCTGAAAACCCATCTAATGTTAAGTGGTCTTCGCCGCCTCTATGCAATACTTCATGCCTCAGAGCTGGTAAGAGGTATGTGGATCAGAGTGTTAAGTCCCTCCATCGAAGAGGGAGGATCCTCCGACCAGTGTTACGTCTGATCCAGTCAGTCTAGTTTGGGCTTGTGGTCATGTGGGGATGTTATATGAGCTAATGTCGCAACAAACTCTTATACCGCGATGTTGGATGTCAGTATCGTTGTATTTTACATTTTGGCGATACATTATGCCATAGATATGTTACATCTCAGAGACAAATTTGACCCTGCCTTATGTGTCTTCAAACGGTAACATGGCAACATTGATTTGCGTCAGGAATAGGCATACCTGTCGTTATTATCAAACTCTCCTTTGTATTTATCTATAAAAAGTTGTGTTAAAGCTTCTATATGGGAAAGCCTTACCGACAGACTGATTTTTATTTTACAAAAAAACCATGACTTAGAACTGTTCTTTGTATAATGTTACATTAGCGCTTCTGTGTGGGGGAAGCTTAAGAATATTCAGGGGTTAAAGCACCCATCAATATGAACAAATTTTATTATGGCAACAGCTGGTTGATCGGGGTGGCGCACTTGTGTAATTTATAATCTGGTGTTCTCAGTTGATTATTTTCATCATATTTCAATAATCCTTTGGGTATGCCTAACAGTTCTCTGGAACAAGTATTTATTTATTTACACTTTATGCACTTAATGTATGTACAGAGGCGGACTTAATGCCTTAGGCATTCTTTACCAGCCAACCATCGGTAGTGCAGAGATATGATGGCAGGTGCAAATATAAAGTAAAAAAATATGTTAATTATTACAAAAATTACAAATCAATAAAAATACATATACGTAATAAATAAATAATCAAATATATATTATGTAAATAAATATATACCTTATATATATATATAATATATATAAATAAATACATGTATTTATATATTTCAAGAAAGATGATTAAGAAAAGTATGGTTCTATTTTCTTTACTTTCTACGGATAAAAATATGTGTATGGATGACGGAGTAGTTAATCTATTAATCTATACAAATATTATAAAACTGAAGAGTTTGTTTGTTTGGTCGAACGTGCTAATCTCAGGAACTACTGGTTAAAATTGAAAAAATAATTTGTGTGGATAACCCATACATCGAGGAAGGTTATGTGTAACATCACGCAACAACCTACGGGAGCAGAGCAGTTACCAATAAAGCAGGTGAAACCAAGGGGCTCAGCTAGTTACAGGTATTCGAAACTACACACGTATGAACTTGTTGGGTTGAGTCTACAAAGTCTCTATAGGTAGCTGTGACCACTTAACATCATGGAGACCGTCAACTTACATTTTTTTACTCGTAAAGTAGTCATTATTTTAATTTAGTTCATAAAAAATATATTCTGTGTCGTAACAAATTTTATTTTGCTATTCTCTTTAGTAGTTAAACTTATGCATATGGACGCTGTTGGCAAACCTTCATAGATTAATAAATTTTATCTATACTACTCGTAATCTATACTTCTATACTAATATTATAAAGAGGAAAACTTTGTATATGTTTGTTTGATTGATTGTAATGAATAGGCTAAAAACTATTGCACCGATTTAAAAAATTCTTTCATCATTCGAAAGCTACATTGTCAACGAGTAACATAGGCTATATAGTATCACGCTACGTCCCACGGTAGCGAAGCAGTAACCAAAAACCTAACGTAATGCGGGTGAACAGCTAGTGAAAAATAAAATAGTTTTGTGTCAACCAAGCTTTTAAGGGGTAGATCTAAATCCCGTTTAACTCAATAGCACATCAGACAAGTTCAAATCTATCAACAAAAATCTTTTAGCTGCCTACCCTGCTTTTAAGAAAATTTAACACAATACATTAACTAACAAATAGTCCCTAAAAACAGAAAGAAATTTAACGCATTTCTTTCCAAATAATTTAAAAACGTCTTACTAATGGAAGTTCTAAATTTGAACGACAATGGATGCGCACGAGCAACAATTGCGTTCTATTTCTGTTGTGTGCAAGCGCATATCCGCCCGATTGTTTACGGGGGTAGCTAGGGTTGTGCAGTATCGGATATCCGCAGCTGGCTAGGGATCCCAACAAGCAAAATAATCCTGGAAAGCGATTGTATAATGCTGTTTGGAATTATAAAGCGCCAATTATGGTTTTGGTAGTTGCTACTGCGCTTTTAACAGGATACATACATGCTGTTTTTACTCAAGTATTATTAATCCTATAATTTGTACTTATATCGGTATATCGGATCATATTTGCTGGCAAATACAGGATCAAGACTCCTATAAAAGCATGAAACAAGAGTAATTGCACTCAAGAGTAATTTGTCCAGTTGCTTGGACTTATATGCGCATATAAGATGACATCTGCGGACCATTTAAATCTTAATACTCCTGTAGGAGCATGTACCAAGAATATTTGCACTGAGGAGCAATTACTCTTGTTATTTTTACTTATAACCTCATATAAGCTACATTTTTATGACCAATATAAGTAAATTAAATTTTAATTACTGTAAATTATTTATGCTTTGGTTTTATATAAGCTTAAAAGTTGCTTAAAAGTAAGTTTTAATAAATCACCAACACTCGGTAGGACAAATTAATGTTCTCTAGGATATCTATTTATCGTATGCCGATTAAAACCTAGACATATTTATTTAGGCATTTCACAGTAGTGTTATAGTCCAAGTAATCTTTAACAATCCTGGTTAAAACTCTTAAGAAGCCATTTTTGCCTGTAACGACTAGTATGTAGGTGTAAACACGCTTTATATAGTTTTGCAAATTCTATTGTAGAATTTGACATCAAGCGATTTTAATTACCATGAATGGCCAAATTATTAGGGCCAGTGGTCATAGCTTTTTTTTTTGTTCAAACACCTTAATCAAGAAAACTAAATAATAGTTTCATATAATATGTACGTTTTAAGGTTTGGTAGCACTACACTGCTATGATTATTATTATTTTTGTAATGTGATAGCACAATGAGAAAATTATATTAGTTTCATTGATGGCAAAATAAGGATTGTGTTCATTTTACAAGATTTTTCTATTTAAACTAATAGAACCGCGAGCAATATTTCTGATTGCATACTATTTTTTTCAAATTGCATTGCGTCTCCACCAAAAATCATAAAAACACAAACGTTATTGCTGCATTTTACACACTCTTAGAGAAATTTAGCAGCTATTATAGGTGTCAGCTATTATAGGTGTATTTACAAGTATAGCCTGTAGTTACAAGACCTGATACTAAGACATCACAAAATATTCAATTATACACAAAATATTTCCTTACTTAACTAAGTACACGATATTTTTATCAATTTGTAGTTTTAATTTCGCCTTCACATTTTGTTGTTTTTATTATCTCAATTAATAAGGTTTTTTAACAAAAAATACCGCTTGGACCAACACCTAATAATTTTCTTGATAAAAGCAGTCCAACCACAATACAGAAATCTAAGAACTGTCCCTAATAATTTGGCCAGGTACTGTACGTACAATGGCGACTCCTCTTCAGTTTTGAGAAAACCCGATATATAACCAATATACTTAAATTGGTACTATGTCACACTTAAAAATGCTAAAAATACTTATATTAGCACTATATCACACTCGGAAATGCTCACCAATAAAATGGCAGCTGACTTCCTAATTTTCATTTAATATTAATTAATAATAAAATTTAAATAAGCAAATTTCAAGAGGCGCTTAAAAATTTTGATCGATATCATGATAGATTTCACAGAAAATTCACGTTCCCCTACGATTGAGCTATAAGAGTAACAATTTGACAAAAGTAAGATTTTGTTTTTCTATAATGGTTGACATGAATAAATTCTGATTCATCTATATATATAAAACGCTTCCGTTACTGAGTGACTGACTGACTGATGGACACCGCACAGCCGAAACTACTGGTCGTAGAGAGCTGAAATTTGGCATGTGTGTTTGTTGGGGGATGTAGGCGCCCACTAAGAGAGGATTTTTGGAAATTCCCCCTCACGGGGGAGAAAAGGGGGAAAAAAAGTATTTTTTTATTTCTTTATGGATTCACCTAAAACTTTGTATGTAGGTTCCACCAGTGATGCGGCTGAGTACTGAGAGAGGATTTTTGGAATTTCCCCCCATGGGGGAGAAAAGGGGTTAAATAGATTTTTTTTATTTCTTCATGGATTCACTTAAAACTTTTTATCTAGGTTCCATCAGCGATGTAACTGAGCACTGAGAGAAGATTTTTGGAAATCCCCCCATGGGGGAGAAAAGGGGGGTAATTTGTTTTTTTTTTATTTCTGTATGGATTAACTTAAAACTTTGTATGTTGGTTCCACCATTTAAGCAAGTGAGCAGAGAGGATTTTTGTGTTCTGTCACAAGACTATATATCATGCACCAGGATAGTCGGATACTTATCTGTTGCCGCTATAACGACATCCTCAGCCTATAAGTGCCCACAAACTGTAGACAGGTCAATTCTACAGTTCTAAAATTAATATTGAAGGATGATTGGTGATCGATACTGATGCCAAAAATGCAATCAGTAATTTTTTTGTCTCTCTGTCTGTCTGTATGTGCACGCATGGGTGTGAAAAACTACTGAAGGAATTTTAATTAAACTTGGTACGATTATAATCAGGTTAAAGGCTATATAACATATCACTGAGACACATAGGAGCCGAGCAGTAATGAAAAGTGTGACAAAATGGTTGAAGTTACGCAAAAAATTCTTTCTTAAAACGTTCTAAGAAAAAGTCCGCGAAAGCATATGTCTAATATCAATAATTCACTCACTATAACCATTTTATGGCAATGAAATTAGTCTTAAAATAATGCATGATTTGTCAGGGGATTTTCATGAATATAGTAAATCCATATAAATACGTTATGCAATACAGTTTTAAATTTTGTACAAAATTGCCGTTTACTTAATTTAATTACAATAAATTTTATATAATTAGAATTATCACAGAGTTTTAAAATGACTCCGCAGCAATATAATGATGATACATACGAGCAGTAAGTAGCAAGGCTGGCCGATGGCTTTGCAAGATATTCGTAGCTTATATATCAGAATAACACATAATATTGTGCTACATAACATTGCACCATGAGCCACGGGAGCCGATCAGTAACCAAAAATAACTGCGCTGCCGCGGTTAATTGCAGCGCGATAGACCTCAGCTCCGGCGGGATCTTATGGCGGAATGGAGACTACGACTGTCGCAATCCAGTGGTGGGCACGTCTCTTTGAGGAGTGGCTGGCGAGGCGCCACAGCGCTCCTTCATATCGCCGAAAACAGATCCTTACCAGACCGGACATTTCGGAAGGTTCCTGTGTCGGATTCGGGCGGAAGCGACGCCGGGTGTCACCACTGCAGCAAGAGTTGCCTAGAGGACACGGTGGAGCATACGGTGGCGGTATGCCCCACTCGGGTGGGCCACCGCCGTGTTCTTGCAGAGGATATCGGTGGGGGTGACTGAATGGGAAGCTGTCGCCTTCTTCTGCCAAGCAGTCATGCTTGGCAGAAGAAGGCGAGCGATGACGGCGAGCGATGCGTAGCTCGCCGCCCGATAAGAACTAGGTTCGTGTGCATTGGTTGCGGATTAATTCTAATAGTAACTGCTGCCCCGGAACATAAAGGGCCATCAGTCTGACTCTCCCTTCCGCCCCGCCCAGGGTGGAAAAAGTCGTTTGATGTACATATAATAGTATACTCACAGACTGATACCGACGCTTTGTTGATATTTAACAATAACTAACTATAGAGACATGAAACTTGGAGGAGTTATTCTATGTGAAGAGTAAGCATAAGCCACTCAGGTTTTTTTATCAATTCAACCCCTACAGGGTTAAAATAGTGTTGCGGAATATTTATAATAGTTATCGTGACCCCGGAACATAAAGGGCAATCGAAGGGTGGGTTTTAGTCAGTAAAAGTCTGACACGCCCTCCTGCCCCGTCCTGGGCGGGAGAAGTCGTTGATGATTTCTCACTTTCAAAAAAAAAAGGGTTAAAATAGTGGATATAAGTTCGACATCTACGCGGGCGAAGCCGCGGGCAAAAGCTAGTATAAAATATGACACTCGAGATGTTAAAAATATTTTTTTCATAGAGCACAACAATGCTCAATACACATAAGACTTTTTACAATATATGAACTTAATGAAGCATTTCTAGGAGCGTATTATTCTTATTTTTTACTAAAACTTACTTATATTGAGATTTACAAGAGTAATTGTATTGACATAATTCTATTATAGGAGTCATATAGGCGTCAAAGGCATTTCAGCGGTCTAATATAAATACATCATAAGTAAAAGTAGACTTATAAAGTGGGCCCTTTTCGCAACTTATATGCGGATATAAGTTTGATATAGTCCTCGATAATTATGGTTCTAGGATGGTTTCAAAACCACTTTTTGCTAGTTGTGTATTGATATTGGCGGATAATTTGGGTTTTTGTGTTATTGTGAAAAGGTGAGAGGTCGGTTATCATTTGGTGTTTTGAGAACAATTTTATGCGGTCTGTTTTCATAGGTACTAACTTTTGTTCGTGGCCTCAATCGTTTCAATTAGAACGTGAGTATGCATATCTTTAAAGGAGAAAGCAATTTCTGATAGTACCACTCCGTTGTCTATCTGTCTATCAGTCTGTCTATGTCCCTTGGAACTGTCAAAATCGGTCTAATTGTTTTGAAGATCAGTCGAAGCAACCGGACTGGCAGACAGTTGATATAATTCCTTTTTTTTTTTAAAGAACCTCTTTACCAGTGAGTCTCTGCAATTTAAATTATTTGAATATTATTTAGAAGATCGATGAAGCAGTAACTTCCACCCACTCCCTTCATCTATTAATAACAAAAATCATTTCAAAAAATCATTATACCCATATGTTGAGTTGCGCACGCGACGAGTAGGGTGAGTGCACCCATTCTCGGCCGTAATTAGGGTTCCGCATTGACCAAAACAATTTATTATCGCGCACCTGGGGTTCCGTTTGATAAATTGTCGTATTGTAATTAGTTTTAATGATTAACTAGACGAGCAGGATCGGGTGTAAATGATAGGGTCATGTGGTTATTTCGGAATGGTGATTATGGTGATTATTTAAGTTTCATCAGCTGCTTTGGTGTGCGAAATGTGAATGTGGCTTTGTTTTGTTTGTAGGTTGTAGGGTAGAAGGGTAGCTAATTATTTTAATAAGCATCAAGTATTTTTGTGGGCCGACTCTTTGACCATATTTTTTTTTATAGTTGATGACGTTCTGAAATGATTTTTAATAGTCGCATGGCAATAAAAAATGCTATAAACATTTAGCTGATAGCTAACAGAAAGGCGACCGCGAACGCGTTCGTAAATTAAATTAAATATTCTTTATTTTAGGCAACTTTTTCATAAAAAAAATTATGCTTTATTTTACCAAAAATCGCTTTTCAGTGCGCCTATAGGTCAGAAAAAAACTATTGAATCTAGCATTTGTAGCTGTACGATGATTACCACCATAATGTATCGTTGTATATAATCCGTACTTAATTATTATAAATGCGAAACTAACTCTGTCTTTCTGTCTGTCTGTCTCTTCTTCACGCTTAAACCACTGAACTGATTTGAATGAAATTTGGTACAGATATAGTCTGGGACCCGAGAAAGGACATAGGATAGTTTTCATCTCGGAAATCTCCCGGGAACGGGAGCTATTATTCCACGCGGACGAAGTCGACGGCAAAAGCTAGTGAAAGATAAACAAAACAACCATTAAATTCCATAGGATCTAACATAATGCCTTGAACTTCAACATAACTCACAGCATAGATTATGACGTCATTATCTTAGTTATTAATTACGTTATAGGACGTCGTATCAGCTAGGTGTAATTAATTAGGGATATGCATGATAATCCCTACTCTACATAATACAGACTAGGTACAGTCAGCAAAGCAGATAAGTATACAGGGCCGTCAGATACAGTTTAAGTTTTCTCAAAAACCCGTGGATATTTTTTATTAAAAAAAATTAAACTATATCTTGACCTAACTGCTTACTACTTAAACTGATAAACATACTTATATAATTTATAAATACATACATAGGTATTATAGGTTTATTGGTATTATTGGTTATTACCCGTCTTGAGCAAGCGTGGTGATCAATGCTCGTGCCTTCTTTGTATGAGAAGAGGCCTTTGCCCTGCAGTGGGACAGTTATAGGCTGGTATTATTATTATAGGTATTATACATTAATTGCACCCAGACACAACAAACAACCATACTTATCTCACAAAGGCACTGGTTGGGAATCGAACCCACAACCTCCGCTTTACACAACTCCAAATTAATTTTCTGTCGATTTAACCTTTTGCCGACTAACCGACAGCCGGCTGTCGGGCTGCTATTGTCTTTCTATTGTGTCTCAAATCACGTGTCTTCGAAGGATTAGACTTTTTTTTTTTCAATGTTTAAATAAATTTTTCTAACCCATTGTTTTCCAAGTCTTATCTAAAGAGTCAATTTCCTATTCTGCCTACCCTATAACCCTACAGGGTAGTGTAGGGCACACTACAACTTTCCCGTAATAAAATCGTCTTTACAATATTTGGAAAATCCTTTAAAAGAGGCTGAACGCTTCACTGAGCTACGCTTAAGAGCACTTGAAACTATCCTCTCCACTTTCCAACGAAAAACTAACCGTATTTCATATTATATAGAACCTTTTTTTCAACACGTTAGGTTTCACTACACTTCTAGCTAGCAAGTTATTGAGAAATGGACTCTGTGATACAGAAGATAAAGTCCAATTATGATTGTAATGGTAAAGAACCTTTTCAACGCTTAAAGGCTGTGTTTTAGGATAAGGTTAATTTTAGATTTTCTTATGTTTGGATAGTATTGAATTTGTAATGGACTTAGAGCTAGAGCGTCTAGAGCTACGTCATTTAAGCTGAAGCTTTGAAAATCTCTAGCTATCATGTACTTATTAAAAATTCAGCTGTGAGTTAATGCTCAATTAAAGATTAGACGATACCGGTATATCTTCCCATAGTTCCAGAAATTAGGTTGTAATCTTGAGAATGTATAAGTATGGCGTTTGACTGGTGACTGGGATCTTTGACCACAGTAGAAAAAATAGAAACTCCTTTTACAATTATGTTGTAAGTACCACATCGTGTTTAAACAATTTTCTTGGGAACTCCTGTTTAAAAGTACTCTAATTGCCGAATAATCAAACGTCGCTTAACTTTAAGGGAAGGTTTATACCTGACGGAACATGCGTCGCGTATTGTCGGTCGCGTAACGCCCGAACAGACACAATATAGAAAAACACTTGACCGTTCACACTCTAGACGTGATCGACGATACGCATTTTACGTCAGATATGAACGCTCCCTAAGACGCTCTAAGATCTTCAACTTCAACTTCAACTCTTTATTAAAATGGCATTTGTGGAAAACACACCACAATTCTGCACGACCATGTTTATTTTACAATATCTCAAACGAAGAAAGATTTATAACAAAAATATATGCAATATGACAGCGATGGTCTCCTCCTTGTGAAGAGACCTGGTCCGTCAGAGCCTCGTCAGTGAATCAGCAGGGTGTACCACGTGCAGGTGAGGTTGGCTTTGACCCTGGAGGTGATGGTAGGGCCACTTACAACCCAACGCTCTAAGATCTGCTGCTCTTCTTACATTATCCCATTGTCAGTGTCTTTACGAAATTCAAAAATCAAAAGTTTCACTCTGGAAACAAACACCCATCAAGAAGCGATGTCATGTGAAAAAAAGAACAATTTGAACTCAAAGTGGCCAGTATGATATAACGGTGGTTTAGAATTGAAACTCTTAATATGAACCCTTACTGAAAACCATTTTTTGTTCACCAACTTTTATTCTTGAAAATGATTCCACTTCAAGTTTTATCTTTGTCCAGAGAAAGCAAGCCTCCACTATAAATATCTTCAGTTTCCAGTCTATTAAACTAAACAGATAACGAATAATACAGAGCCTCACAAAGAAAGGCCTACAAATTGATACATCAATAATTACACCATTAACTGAAAAAATGTACGGGAATTTCAACTTTGTGACTTACGAAATAAGAGCCGAAACTGTAAGAAAGAAAGGAGGGGTAAAAGAGACATTATTTCAAGTTAATAGCAAAGAGAGGAACAAAAAAGTTGGTAATAAACAGGACGCAAAAGTAATAAATTATTTTCATTTACTCTCAGGAGCGATGGAAGTAGAAATGTTTATTATACTCCAAAATATTTACTTGTAAGTTTGTCCGTGAGAGATATCTTAAGAAAAACGTACAAAACTTTTTTCTTAGAATAAGTTATCTTAAGAATTAAGTACTCTACTATTCAAAAACGTTTAAGTTCAAGTCGTTACATCGTCTCAGAGATTATCAATGCCAGAAACTGTGAGTCTGTGAGTAATCCAAATTTTAAGCTAATAGGAGTCACTTAATTTTTTTTCCAAACAAGTTCTGTCATGATACGCCATTTTTCTCTACGGTTAACGTTACAATATCATAACGCTTCATGAAATACGCCGTTAACCTTTCAACGACCAAGCGACAGCCGGCTGTCGCGCTGCTATGTCTTTCTATTGTGTCTCGAACCACGTGTGTTCAAAGGTTTAAAGGGATTATCTGGTAATGTTTCCGGTTCCTAATGAATTTAGGTGGCCGATGGGGATAAAGAATCTCGAATGGAGGCCACGCATCGGAAAACGCAGGATAAGACCAGGGGCCCTAGTCTGCTATTACAATCGTGTCTCAATGACCAGTCATCGGCCGGATATTTGACAACTTTGCAGACTAGGGCCCCCTGGTCAGTCAATCAAGGTTAGACTACTGTAGAGAAAAGTAACACCTGTCTTCAACATTGGACGTTATAGGCTGAAATGATGATGAGTATGGCGTGGCTAGAGACCAAAATTACGGCAAGCCCAATAGATTTTAAGGATTTAGAAGTACATCAGCAAGCCGCTAAGTCGCGACACCAATAACTCTGAAATGTTTACTATTTTTTTTAATATTTCTCTATTGATAGATAGCAGACTGATACTTTATCAGTGCAGTCAGTCTAGTCTACCGAATAATGGCGATCAACCCATTGTGAAAGGTCGGAAGTCAAATACCATCACGGGACGGGCAGCAGCGTGTGTCCCAAGTCCCGGGCAGTCCCGTTATACGGTAACGGTGGGACACGGGGTGCAAAGAATCCCTGGCAGATGCCAGGCTACCACAAACGGAGACGGCCGTTGGGGCAGAAAGGTTCTCGAGTGGCGGTCGCTTACCGGTAAACGCAGCGTGGGCAGGCCTCCCGTAAGATGGACCGATGATCTCATCAAGATCGGGTCCCGTTGGATGAGAGGTGGCGCAGGACCGATGCATGTGGAAATCTTTGGGGGAAGCCTTTGTCCAGCAGTGGACGTCTATCGGCTGATGATGATGATGGTGAAATAACAGACGAAAATTTCAAAAGCAATACATAGAACTCTATTTTTCAGCAACCGAAACCGCTGGGGCGATTACAACTGGGAGAAGCCCAGGCAATCTGGGCTTCTCCCAGTTGTAATCGCCCCCTTGTGCCTATCGGCCTAGTTCTGTTCTGTCTCCTGCTTGTTATGGAGGGAAGTGGAAAATATATATTTTTCTTACTCCTCCGCTGTTCTTTTCTGATTAATTTCGTTGCGGGATCCAAGACAGTTGTATCGTTTCTCCGGGACTCGTCGAGCTTCATTGCTCGGCGCTTTTCTGGCGGACTCCACTGTTGATTCTGGCTTTCAGGAGTTGCAGTGGTTGGGAATAGTGTGGTGGGATTGTCCCAACCGAAACCGCTCTAAAACCTAGTATGTACAGGATACTTGAGAAACTGAACAAGAATAAATGAACACACTTGTGTGGGCACGTCTCTTCCGTTGCTGTATGAACAAAATGTATCACGGTTGTAAATAAATAATAGATACTTACCTAGCTCAGTACAGATTTATATAATAATAATAATAATAACTTTATTTTAATGACAACAGTGGTCCAATGGTTAGCATCACCTTATAACTAAAGGGTTAGTAATACCTAAAACCTAAAAAACTAACCCTACTGCCGCACGAGCAACCGCATCCAGTGACAATCGAAAAAATCGAATTCGAATTTATCGATAGTATAATAAGTTTTCTTTATTGGGAGGAATCGTACCTACAGAATATGTAATCGCCATTAGAACCATATTAAATCTAAATGACTTTTATGACAAATCTGTTTTTATTTTTAACCGACTTCAAAAAAAAAGTAGGTTCTCTGTTCGACCTGTATGTATGTATGTATGTATGTATGTTTGTCCGCGATTATCTCGCGTTTGGCTGAACCGATTTTGATGCGGTTTTCAGCAAAGTGTTTGTTACATTCTGGGGAAGGTTTTAGTATATAACACTAATGGATATCCCGTGACGTTGCCCGCATAGATCGCGTTTTGCTTTCTTGGATAGTAGATTTTCAAAGACGATTGTATGTTTGACCGCGATTATCTCGCGTTTAGCTATACCGATTTCGATGCGGTTTTCAGAAAAGTCTTTGTAACATTCTGTGGAAGGTTTTAGTATATAACACTAATGGATATCCTGTGACGTTGCGCGCATAGTGCCGTTTTCATTTTATAAGATTAAAAGTTTATTTTGAGAGCTACCCTAAAACGCAGTCAGACACTGAGACTCTAACTAAAAAGTAAAAAATAAAAAGCTTTTTTAAAAAAAAGATAACCGACTTCAAAAACTAAAAGCTCAAAAATAACTATTTCGGAAGTCGGTGGCTTCTCTTCTGCCGGTCGATTTGTGTTGCCACCGACTTCCGAAATAGTTATTTTTGAGCTTTTAGTTTTTGAAGTCGGTTATTTTTTTTTTAAAAAAGCTTTTTTACACAATTGTAAAGAAAGGTCATAATTATTTCAGTCTACACCATCCAATCTAAGTGCTTCCCAGTATTTTTTCTTGAGAAATCAAAATAATATCTCGTTTAGAATTGCTGCGGATTGCAAAATGGATTCATGCCAGATTTTGAACTGCCATAATGAGCTTGAATAAATATCTAATGCTGGTTAAAACGGTTTTTTATTATTTTAATAATTATATAAAAGTACATATAAATATAAAAGATTATAAAGGGCTCATAGATTTCCTTAATTTTCCCAAGAACATATATTTGTGCCTTAGATCAGGTGACGTCGTATATTCTGTTACGTAGAAATAAACTATAATATACTTTATATTACTAGCTGTCCCAAAGGTCGTAGCGTGATGTTTTATAGCCTTAAGCTTTCCTCTATAAATGGGCTATCTAACACAATAGTAGATTGTATTACAAGGGCGCAAAGTAATATTTTTACGGCGAGGGCGTTTTTTGAATCCAGAGCGAAGTGAGGGATTCTAGAGTAGAATCCCGAGCGTAGCGAGGGATTCAAAGTACATCGCCCGAGCCAAAAATATATTTTGCGCCCGAGTGATACACTCTACTTTCATCACCCCCTATGAGAAAATAAAAGGCGCCTCATACTTAATTGTAAAATTATTATTGTAGCTGCTATTATTATCAAGCTATTTGCTGCAAAACATTCCGTGAAATTTTTTACGAGAACTCGGGCTGTAGTTTGTGACTATGGTATTGGCCGTCGTACCAGCCATTCATTTTGTTTTTGATTCTTTGGCGCTGAGCTTTAAGACGTTCCAAATTCAGAAAGTTTTTAGGCGCACTTATAACAGGGCGTAAAACATGCAAAGACGCTCCAAATTCAAAAAGTGCGATTAAAAGTTACTTTTAGGCGCACTTTTTGAATTTGGAGCGTCATTATTGCCCGCTGAAAGTATCTTATAGAAAACATCAACTTTGGGCGTACTTAAAGGAAGGGGAACCAAGTCGTCTTTTTCGAATAGGTGGGATAAAAAAGGATTTTTTCAACTCGGACCAAGAATTCCTGAAATTAGATCGCTCAACCAAACATACAAACTCTTCAGAATTAACATATTCATATAAGCAGATCATTACATGATGCTTATTGTTTAATAGCGCTCATCTCTGAAACTGCCAGTCAAAATAATAAAATGATAATAATTTTGTAAATTATTTAAATATATACTTTTACATTGTATTGTATTTTGATTATGTTGTGCGAACAATAGCGCCGGTAGCAGGATTGGCGTAATTAAAACAAGTTGTTTAAAATACACGTTTAAAACACACAAATTAAAGCATGTTGTTATGTAAGTTTTTTTTTTTTTGGTGAGTGGGAAATCATCAAATGACTGCTCCCGTCCTGGGTGCGGCGGGAGGGCGTGTCAGACTTTTACTGACTAAAACCCACTCATGTTCCTTCGATTGCCCTTTATGTTCCAGGATCACGGTAACTATTTTAAACATTCTACCCAATCCATACTAAAATAAAATGCGAAAGTAACTCTGTCTGTCGGTCTGTCTGTCTCATCTTCACGCCTAAACCACTGAACCGATTTGAATGAAATTTGGTACAGATATAGTCTGGGACATAGGGTAGTTTTCATCCCGGAAATCCCCCGGGAACGGGAAGTATTATTGGGCACGTTTGAAGTCGCGGGCAAAAGCTCCCCCCCCCCCCCCCACTATAATTAAAAACTTTAGAGACAGTAGATACTAATTTATGTCGTGATGGCCTAGTGGTTAAGGCAACCGTCTCTAACACGAAAGGTTGTGGGTTCAAATCCGAGCAATTACCAACATGACTTTTTCTATTCATTATGTATACTTTCTAAAGTTTCTCTTAGTTGTATTGAATTTAATTTCGAAATCGCCAATCCGCCTTGAGCAAGCGTGGTGATCAATGCTCGTGCCTTCTTAACATAAGAAGAGGCCTTTGCCCTGCAGTGGAACTGTAATAGGCTGGTAGTATGAGAGAAGATACATACATCTTTTGACGGTCCTGTTGGTTTAGTGGTTAGTAGCCCTGACTGCTAAGCCGGAGGTCGTGGGTTCGATTCCCACCCAGAACAAACTTTGTGTGATGAGCATGATTGTTTGTTCTGTGTCTGGGTGTAATTTATCTATAATATGTATGTATTTATTTATAAATTATATAAGTATGTATATCAGTTGTCTGGTTACCATAACACAAGCTCTTAGCAGAGCTTAACATGGGATCAGATTGCCGTGTGTGAGTTGTCCCAGCATATTATTATATCTTTTGCTTATTACTCTGTAAATAAATAAAACTGTTACTGGGTAAAAGACGCTCAACAATTTTCCAGTAACTTCAAGTCTGTGTGCGTGTGTGTGTTTGTGTGTATGTGACTTTATAAGTCGTACTCGTACGTACGCCACTTGCAATGTACTAGTACACTCAAGTACGTAACGCTCAAAAGCCTGAGCAAAAAGCTTCACAACGTGCTGTAAGGGTGCGGCTATGTTGATGAGAGGCAGCGGGTTTTAATATGAGGACGTTTGACTAGCGATTTGTTAAGCATTAGGTTACTTAACGACCAAGCAACAGCCCGGCTATCGCGCTGCTATTGTCTTCCTATTGTGTATCGAATCACGTGTGTTTGAAGCTTTAAGCAATGCTCATCTTTTATAAACCAAAATTCAATCCATACTAACTAATATTATAAAAATGCTAAATAGTTCAGTTAGAACTGATTAAAATTAATTTTCGTACAGAGATATGGGATGTGAAATGTTTCGACATCCACGCAGGCAAAGCCGCATTACATTAACATATTGATGTTTAAAATAAAGGTGTCGATTGCGTGATATTTTATAGTCTATACACAAACGCACATAAGGCTACCTTGCCGTTGACGCTGTTGCTATGCTTTCGTAAACTCGTGTATAATATGTAATATATGAGTGTTTTATTTGAATCGGACTAGTAAATAAATCTAAAAATCAAATTTAATATTGTTTACTGACAGCCTCATGTCGCGATTGCTGTATTATAGCAAGCAGGGGTTTTCAGCTAGTTTGAAGGGCGTACCTCATTTTTAACCCCCGACGAAAAAAGATAAGTGTAATAAGTTTGACCGCTGTGTCTGTTTGTTTATATGTCTGTGGCGCCGTACTCAACGGGTGAGCCGATTTAGGTGAGTTTCCCAGTTTCGAAATTATCAACTCTTTTTTTTAACGTCGCAATCTTAATTCGGGGATTTAATCTTGCGTCCGGGGCGGAAGTTTTTTAAATAAATAAATAAATATCCTGGGACAACTCACACACGGTTATCTGATCCCAAACTAAGCAGAGCTTGTACTATGGTAACCAGACAACTGATAAACATACTTATATATCGGCGCAAGACCGTTATTTAAAGCACCTCGTCAACGTGATAAGATGCAGCTACATCAATAAATAATAAGATTAAGAAGTTGATTAACATTATGATCACAAATTCATTGTTTAAAAACTATGTTAATATTTAAATATGTTGGGGTGCATGGACAGAAAACCTCCTCGTGTGCCCGAGGGCTGGAGTTCGCTTATGGATCCGTCCGGGGCGAAGGCCAGTCCGAGGGACGGTGCACCCCGGGAGGTGTGCAACGACTCGCCACGGTACGTTGTGCCTGTGGGGTCTCGTTGCACACTTTCGAATATTCTGTCGCGGAGGACTCCACCACCTGTCCCTCTGAGTAGCAGAGGGCAGTGTGTGTTGGAGTCGGGGAACGGGCTCTGCGTGCACTCACCCTGCCGCAGAGCAGGCAGCTGGGGGTCGTCACCCCTAGCTGCCCCCGTTGATCTCGTAGCCCCGAAGACTGTTACGGTCATGTCTCTGACTTTCGACGGGGGTCGAGGGCCTTGGCTTAACCGCCCGGGCCGCGAGGAAGACAACCTCTATAAAAAATTACCTCTAATACCAAGTTCTGGTGCGTGGCGAAGGTACGAATGGCTGAGGAGTAGTGTCGTCTATTTGTGGACGGCGCATCAGTCTCTAGCGCACCCCCAGCCAGGGAACCGGTGGACTCTCTGGTTGGGTTATAAATGTACACTTGCCCAGGTACAGGGGGTTATCCTGGGTGTACTTCTTAAATCCCCCATACTCGTGGGACTTACTATGATAAAACCTAGCAAATTTTTTAAAGAAACGGAGAGGAAGGGAGAGGCGCGGTTGGAGACCGACGCGGCGTTGGGGTCGAGCCCTGGTGGCTCGGACTCGGAGGGATCGAGCTCTGGCAGCTCGATCCGTGGTAGGAGGGACCGCAGCCGGAAACGGGCGGTGTCGGAGGGCGCCTCGTCGTCCTCCGACAGCGAAGCGGCGGCACCGGCCCCCAAAATCCCCACCAGTAGGCGGGGTGCGGGCCGTGTAGGAGGAGGGGGGCGCAAGCTCCCCGCGCAGGAGGCAGCTCGGCGAGCCGAAAGGCTCGCCGCGGAGGGGCGTCACCCCGGAGCGGCTTCCGCGCAGGCTCAGGGCGCATCCACCGCCGCGGGGAGCTCCAGGCCGGAAGGATTGGCGGAGGTGGTGACATCGGCGTTGGTGTCCGTGGCCCTGAAGAAGAAGAAGGGCTCCAAGGACAGGGCCATCGCCGATGCCACCGCCGACATTTTGGCAGCGGCGAATGCGGAGGCGTCGGCGTCGTCGGGACAGGAGATGGCTGCTATGCGGGCCGCTATCGAGGCTCTCCAGGAGGAGAACCGAAAGTTGCACGCGGAACTGGCCAGGCTCCGGGGAGACGTACCTCCCACAGGTCAGGCCACCAACCCTGACCGGGAACTGCTCCAGAGCCTGGTGCAGAGTATGGCGGACTTCCAGCGCCGGTTTTCGGTGCTGGAAGGGAGAGTTCTCCGGCCCCCACTCGCGGCCAGTCGCCCGGTCCCGGCGGCATCAACAACAGCACGGCCAGCGGCATCTTTTGCCGCTGTGGCCGCGACTCCTGCGGCGGGTACGTCCAGGCGTGCCGCCGCGCCAGAGCAGGCGAAGGGTAAGGCCGCAACGCCCAGTAGGGGCAAGGCGGCGAAGCCCAAAGCGGTGGGGACACCTGCAGCGAGTGCAGCTGCACAACGTGCCCCACCGCCGCCCCCTCCCTCTTCGGCTGCCACCGGCCGACGCCGGCCGCTGGCAAGTGGCCGGGGAGAAGAAGAAGGCGGCCAAGGCGGCCAGGGCCGCGAGGAAGCGGCAAAGGCAGAAGGAGCGCCGCAAGGCTAATAGCCTTGCGGCCAGGCTCCGCACTCCAAAGACTGCAGCGGTGGTAATCACCCTGCAGCCGGAGGCGGAGCAAAAAGGGATTACGTACGGGGCGGTACTGACCAAAGCGAAAGCGGCGGTCAACTTGGCCGAGATCGGCGTGGCGGAGGGAGTGCGGCTGCGGGTGACGGCTACCGGAGCCCGCATGCTGGAAGTCCCTGGGGCTGCCAGCGGCCCCGTCGCCGATGCTCTGGCCGAAAAGTTGAGGGCGTCGCTTTCTGCCGAGGAGGTACGAGTCTCCAGGCCTACCATGCGCATTGACATGCGCATCACAGGCCTGGACGACTCTGTCACGGGGGAGGAGTTGGTGGCCGCCGTCGCCAAAGCGGGGGGGTGTCCCGCTGGCGACGTGCGCGTAGGCACCATCCGCCCTGACCGCTCCGGGACTGGAGCGGTCACCGTGAGCTGCCCCGTTCCGGCGGCCAAAACCATTGCGGGGGAGGGCCGCAGCAGCGGTAGGTTACTGGTGGGAGGCTGGGCTTCGGCGCAGGTGAAGCTGCTGGAGCCCAGGCCTCTGAGGTGTTACAGATGCCAAGTCGGACACCATGTCGGTGTCCGCTGCACCTCGGAGGTGGACCGCAGCGCCGATTGCTTCCGCTGCGGTCAGCCCGGTCACAAGGCCGGCTCGTGTACCGCCGCGCCGCACTGTTCTATATGTGCGGCGGCTGGCAAGCCGGCCGATCACCGGGCTGGGGGCAAGGCTTGCGCCCCACCCGCCAGGACCAGGGGCAAGGGCAGGAAGCCCTCTGCCGCCGCTCCCGCTGCTGCCCCCGCTGCTGCCCCCGCTGCTGCCGCCGCTCCCACGGCCGCCGCTGCTCCCGCCGTCCCCGCCGCTGCCGCGTCTGTCGCTGCAGCCGCGACTACTGAGGCCGCAATGGAGTGCCAATAATGGCTCCATTGCGCCTCGTACAGGCGAACATCAACCACTGCGCCGCCGCTCAGGATCTGTTGCTCCAGAGCATGGCGCAGTGGTCGATCAATATCGCCGTGGTCTCCGAGCCGTACTTTGTCCCGCCCAGGGATTCTTGGGTGGAGGACCTGAGCGGCTCGGTGACCATCATCTCGTCGGCCGCCGCCGGTACCCCAACCCTCGAAGGCGTCAAGAGGGCACAGGGATGCGTTGCGGCACGGTTCGGGGAGATCGCCGTTGTAGGCGTCTATCTCTCCCCGAGCCGATCCCTCGTCGAACTCCACAACTCCCTTATGGAGCTGAGCGTCGTCGTCGCCGGGTTCCGAACCCTCCCCGTGCTCGTTCTCGGGGACTTCAATGCCAAGAACTTGGCTTGGGGCTCCCGATACACTGATGCACGGGGCAGAATGGTGGAAAACTGGGCCCTAGAGGCGGGCCTAGTTGTGCTGAACCAGGGTCCCCCCACGTGTGTGCGGATGCGGGGTGAGTCGGTGGTGGACATCTCGTTCGCCAGCCCCGCTCTGTCACCGCGTGTCGTTGACTGGCGCGTAATGGAGGAGGTGGAGACGTTCTCCGACCACCGGTACATCCGGTTTGACGTCTCCGCCCAGACCTCCGCTGCGCCGGTCCGACGGACCCCAAGCGGTCCGCGTTGGGCGCTGAAGCAGCTGGACCGGGAGCTTCTCCTGGAAGCCTCGATAGTGCAGGCCTGGGTGTCATCACCGGACAGGCCTGCCGACATCAATGCCGAGGCTGGGTGGTTCCAGGAGGCCATGTCCGATATCTGTGACATGGCAATGCCCCGGGTTCAGCCTGGAAGGGGTCAGCGCCAGGTGTACTGGTGGTCGCCGCAAATCACGTCACTACGTGAGGCGTGCGTGGCTGCGCGACGCCCGTACACCAGACACCGCAGGCTCCGTATCCGCCCTGTGGATGCGGATGCCATTGAGGCGGAGCTGTACGAGGGGTACAGAGCGGCGAAGGAAGCCCTCCGACTGGAGATATTGCGGGCCAAAGCTTCGGCCCACCAAGAGACGCTGGGGACTCTGGACAGAGATCCGTGGGGGCGCCCCTACTTGGCGGTGCGGGGCAAGCTCCGTACCGCGGGCCCCCCGCTGACGCAGAGTCTCCGGCCCCAGGTCGTAGAGGGCGTTGTGAGCGCTCTGTTCCCTTCGCGGGGGGAGTTTTCTCCCCCGCTCATGGCTCCGCCACCGGCGGTGTCCGATGCGGACCGCGACGGCGACGACGACGACGTTCCAGAGGTGACCGAGGTAGAACTGGGAGTGGCGGTGCTAAGGCTTAGGGCCAAGAACACCGCCCCAGGACCCGACGGCCTACCAGGGAAGGCCTGGGTCCTGGCCTTAGGGGCTCTCGGGCCTCGACTAAGGGGGCTCTTTAGCGCATGCTTGGAGGAGGGCCAGTTCCCACTTCGTTGGAAGACAGGGAAGCTGGTCCTCATACCGAAGCCGGGGCGTCCTGCGGACTCTCCGTCCGCGTACCGGCCCATCGTTTTGCTCGACGAGGCGGCAAAGCTCTTGGAGAGAGTGATTGCGAGCCGCCTCGTCGAGCGGCTGATGCGGGTGGGGCCGGATCTGGCGGACGGTCAGTTCGGCTTCCGCAGAGGACGCTCCACGGTGGACGCCATCATGCGCGTGCGAGCCCTTACGACAGGGGATGCGGTGGCACGGGGCAGGGTCGTCTTGGCGGTGTCTCTCGACATCGCCAACGCCTTTAACACCCTGCCTTGGGGGTGCATAGTGGCGGCACTCCGGTATCACCGGATGCCTGCCTACCTCTGTCGTGTGGTCGAGGCCTATCTGACGGACAGGGCCGTCATCTACCCCGGTCACGAGGGAGTGTGGAGTCGACGAGGGATGTCGTGCGGTGTTCCACAGGGATCGGTCTTGGGGCCGCTCCTGTGGGACATCGGGTACGACTGGGTGCTGCGCGCCGACCTTCCCGAAGGCGTCAGCGTAGTGTGCTACGCTGACGACACGCTAGTCCTAGCGCAGGGAGGGTCGTTCCAGGCGGCGGCCGACTTGATGACAAGTGGAGTTGCGACAGTCGTGGATAGGATCCGGCAGCTGGGACTCGAGGTGGCCCTGCACAAGTCCGAGGCCATGTGTTTTCATGGCCCTCGGCACCGGCCACCTCCGGGGTCTCAGATAACGGTGGGAGGGGTTCACATCGGTGTCGAGTCGACGATAAAGTACCTGGGACTTGTCCTCGACAACCGATGGAACTTCACGGAGCACTTCCGACGTTTGGGCCCCAAACTGGCGAAGGCCGGAGCTGCCCTCAAGCGGCTCCTGCCCAATCTCGGTGGCCCAAACGCCTCCTGCCGGAGGCTCTACACGGGGATCGTGCGGTCCATGGCCCTCTACGGGGCTCCGGTGTGGGCGCCCAATCTAGCCGCGGCTCCGGCCCGACTTTTGAGGGCGTCCCAGAGGGTCATGGCCATTCGCATGGTGCGGGGATACCGCACGGTCTCCTGTGAGGCGGCATGCCTCCTTGCCGGCGTCCCGCCGTGGGATCTGGAGGCAACAGTCCTTGCACACACGTACGAGTGGCGCGTGGAAGTGCAACGCCGGGGTGAAGTCCCGATGCCGCGGGTTATCGCGGCACGGCTCACGGAGCTCCGGCGAGATCTCATGGCGGAATGGAGACAACGACTGTCGCAACCTAGTGCTGGGCACGCCGTTATAGCGGCGGTAAGACCCCTCTTTGAGGAGTGGCTGGAGAGGCGTCATGGCACTCTCACGTTTCGCTTGACACAGGTCCTCACCGGACATGGTCAGTTCGGGAGGTTCCTGTGTCGGATTCGGGCGGAAGCGACGCCTGGGTGTCACCACTGCAGTAACGGTCGCCTGGAGGACACGGTCGAGCACACGGTGGAGGTGTGCCGCGCATGGGCGGAGCATCGACGTGTCCTCGTAGAGGCGATCGGCGGCGGTGACCTCTCGCGCCCGGCGCTGGTTCAGGCCATGCTCCGGGGCGAGACGGAATGGGATGCCGTCGCCTCCTTCTGCGAAGCAGTTATGCTAGTGAAGGAAGCGGCGGCGCGCGAGAGGCAACGAAGAGCCTCTCGCCCCGGACTAAGACCCAGGCGAAGACGTCGAGAGTCGCAGGACGACTACCGGCCACCGTAGGCGCGGTTCTGCGGATGGCGAGCTATGGGTAGCTCGCCGCCCGGCTAGGACCAGGACCGCGTAGACGGCGCGTTTTGTTCCACGCGCGCCTCAAAGAGAAGGAGTCAGCACAGGAAGGGACCCAGCAGGGCCAACGCCTGCCGGGGTTGCGGAATGTTTATAGTGGTTACCGTGACCCTGGAACATAAAGGGCAATCGAAGGAACATGAGTGGGTTTTAGTCAGTAAGAGTCTGACACGCCCTCCCGCCGCACCCAGGACGGGAGCAGTCATTGGATGATATCCCACTCACCAAAAAAAAAAAAAAAAAAATATTTAAATATGTTAAGTTTATTTATTTCTGATTGTTAATTAATTGTAATTGCATGGTTCAATTAATTATCTTGTTAATTATCCTAAAAGATTGTAAAAATAACGATTTATTTACAAAGTTTTAAAACCTAACGTAAAAACTTGAACATGTCCGTCGAGCACGTGTTCGGTCGGTCCCTATAAATAGAGGCGACTATTTATAGGGACCGACCGAACACGAGGCGAGCGGCTCAGTCGTGCACGAGCCGCCAGACCGAACACATCTCGGTGAGTCATACTGTTATACTGTTGCTCGTGTATTGATTGTTACGTCATTGAATATAAGTGATTCCAAGTGTACCAAGTGTTTTTATTTGAAGAAGATGGAAAATAACCAAGAATGTGATGTCAGCAATGCTGACGTCACTCTTTTTAAAAACAACCCTGGCACCGACCATCCGTCATCAGAAGTGGGATGTGAAGAAATCCCAGCTTCTCCTTCATCAGCAAATCCACCACCGCCTGCAGCAACAGTGGTGAATACGCAACAACTGACGCAGACGCTGGTGAATTCACCTATGCCCAGCACATCCATGGGGGGTATGCCTCCAGAATTTTTGCTGCAAATGATGCAGATGATGCAGCAAATGTCTGAACGCCTTTGCAAGCCTACTGAACAAAGAGTCAAGATAAATGACATCTATTTACCATCCTTTGACCCTGATACCAATGTTGGGGTACGAAAGTGGTGCCAACACTTGGACAAAGCCATCGAAACATACAAGCTGAGTGACTTCGACGTACGCATGAAGGTGGGTGGCCTCTTGAAGGGACGAGCCAAAATGTGGGTGGATGATTGGATGGTGACCACATCCTCCTGGGAAGAACTACGTCATAAACTTATAACCACATTTGAACCAGAAAATAGATATTCTCGAGACGTCCTTCGCTTCCGCGAACATGTCTACGACTCGTCTAAAGATATAGCAGAATATTTATCACGCGCCTGGGTGTTGTGGAAGGGACTCACCAAGGATAAGCTTGGCAATGAAGACGCCGTGGAAGCCGTGATTGGATGTATTAATGACGAGCGCCTAAGAATAGAACTGTTAAATGCAAGGGCAACTACAGTTCCTGAACTCATTTCAGTTGCCTCTTCGATACGAACAAAACGTCCACATCCAGGTCCAAATTCTACGGTGCCAAATAAACGCGCACGAATTTCGGATGGCCCTCAATCGTCTTCGTCCTGCCGTTACTGCAAGAGAAACAACCATAGCTCAAGTGACTGCCGATTCAAGCCCAAAACTTCAGATACCAACACCAATACTGAACCATCAAACAAGGATACTAAACAAACAAATGCACCGACCTGCACATTTTGCAAGAAAGTGGGCCACACATACGAAGTGTGCTTTAAGCGTGAGCGTTCACTGACATCAAACGTGAACTGTATAGGAAAACTCAAGCTAGCACCTATCAATATAAAAATAGGCTCGCAGTCAATACAAGCCGTGTTTGATAGTGGAGCAGAATGTTCAATCATGAAAGAAACCATTGCTGAAGCATTACCAGGACAAAGAACTCAAACGGTAAACTACTTGAGAGGAATTGGACGATTTCCAGTATTGTCTCTGACCACGTTGTCTACCGTATGCATCATTGATGACATCAGAGTTGAACTGCAATTTTATATACTGCCAGACTACGAAATGTCTACAGACATATTGGTTGGAATGAATTTGATCAACAACACAAATTTAAGTATGATTATCACATCCACTGGAACCAAACTCATAAGGCAGCAAGCAATCAACCAATTAAATACCAAGAACCCGATCTTTGACAAACTAGATTGTGACCTCACTAATACTGATGAGATCGCTCAATTACGTTTGCTTTTGAACAAATATGAGCATTTGTTTATTCGTGGCTTTCCAACAACACGTGTCAACACTGGCAAATTGGAAATTCGACTCAAGAATCCTGATAAGTACGTGGAAAGAAGACCATACCGTCTCAGCCCAGTTGAACGAGAGAAAGTCCGCGAAATCATCAAAGAGCTACTGGATCATAAGATTATTCGTGAGAGCAAGTCGCCATTTTCCAGCCCTATAATTTTGGTCAAGAAGAAGAACGGTGATGATCGTCTGTGCGTGGATTTTAGAGAACTGAACTCCAACACATTACGCGATCATTATCCGCTACCACTGATTGCGGACCAAATTGATCAACTGGCCAATGGCAACTATTACACCAGCTTGGACATGGCTGCTGGTTTTCATCAGATCCCAATTTCAGAGTCCTCAATTGAGAAGACCGCTTTCGTGACTCCTGATGGTTTATACGAATATATGACCATGCCATTTGGGCTCAGCAATGCCTGTGCAGTTTACCAGAGATGCATTAATAAGGCTCTATTCTCACTGCTCGGTACCGACGCTCAAGTTTATGTGGATGACGTACTCAGCAAATGTGTGGATTTCACTGAAGGAATAACGAAAGTTGAGCGCATCCTAATGGCCTTACAGGAAGCTGGATTTTCAATCAACGCTGACAAATGCAGTTTCTTTAAACGGTCAATAGAATATTTGGGCAATGTCATCTCGAATGGCCAGGTACGTCCAAGCCCAAAGAAAGTGGAAGCTTTAGTTAAAGCTCCTGTACCAAAAACCGCTAAACAGGTGAGGCAGTTCAATGGTTTAGCGGGGTACTTCAGAAGATTCATTCCAGATTTCTCACGTATCATGGTACCATTATACGAGTTAACCAAACAAGGGGCAAAATGGGAATGGAATGATAGACATGAGAAAGCTCGGAATGACGTTATACAAATTCTGACGTCAGCTCCCGTATTAACAATATTCCAAGAAGAAGCACCAATACAGTTATATACTGATGCAAGTAGTTTGGGATTTGGTGCAGTACTTGTACAAATAATTGAAGGACGTCAGCATGCAGTTGCCTTCATGAGTATGAGGACAACAGGTGCCGAAAGCCGATACCACTCGTACGAATTGGAGACACTGGCAGTGGTGCGCGCCATCAAGCATTTTCGTCAGTACCTCTACGGCCGCAAGTTTATCGTCATTACCGACTGCAATGCTTTGAAGGCGTCTAAACATAAGAAAGACCTACTCCCAAGAATTCATCGTTGGTGGGCATTTCTACAGAATTACGATTTTGAAGTGGAGTACCGTAAAGGTGAACGCCTACAACACGCTGATTTCTTCAGCAGGAATCCAACGGAACATGCAGTCAATATCATGACAAAAGATATGGACTGGTTAAAGGTCGAACAACGCCGAGATCTAACATTACGACCTCTAATGGATTCTCTACGAGACAATAACCCAGTAGATGGTTACGTATTAGAAGATGATGTCTTGAAGAAAGTTATACAGGATCAAGTTTTTGGAGAACAAGCCTGTTCAGTCGTGCCCAAATCATTCCAATGGAGCATAATAAACTCTTACCATACAGCATTGAAACATCCTGGTTGGGAGAAAACTTTGCAGAAAATCAAGGAAACCTATTGGTTTGACAGAATGAGTACCACTGTTCGCAACTTTGTAGATAATTGTGTGATATGTAGGACATCTAAAGGGACATCAGGCGCTATACAAGTACAGCTGCACCCAATCCAAAAACCAAGCGCTGCTTTCCAGGTTATACACATGGATATAACAGGGAAGCTTGGAACTCCAAACGATCAACAATATGTCATCATTACAATTGATGCCTTCACAAAATACGTACTGTTCTACTATGCTACCAACAAAAACCAGTACAGTACACTGGGTGCCTTAAAACGACATGTGCATTTATTCGGTACACCGGTGCAAATAATTGTTGATGGAGGAAGAGAATTCCTAGGCGAGTTTAAAAATTATTGTGATCAAATTGGAATCAATATCCACGCGATAGCACCAGGAGTCAGCCGAGCGAATGGACAAGCTGAACGAATCGTGGCGACACTTAAGAACGCATTAATTATGATAAAAAATTACGAGACTGAGCAATGGCACAACGTACTCGGAGAACTGCAGTTAGCCTTAAACTGTACTCCTCATCGTGTTACTGGAATTGCTCCACTCACTCTCATCACCCGGCGAAAACATTGCGTGCCACCAGAACTCTTAAGTCTTGTGAATATAGATGAACAAACTGTGGATATAGAAGCACTGACTCAACATGCACAACAAAAAATGGCCCTGTCTGCAGAACGAGATAGACAACGTTTTAATCAACGGAAGGCCCAAATTCACCCTTTCCAAAGAGGAGACTACGTGCTTATAAAAAACAATCCACGTAATCAAACTTCATTAGATCTCAAGTTCAGTGAACCTTATGAGATCTGTCGAGTAATGGACAATGACCGTTACCTAGTAAAAAAAGTCGTTGGTAGAGGACGACCACGAAAGGTGGCACATGATCAGCTTCGACGTGCTCCAAAACCAGGCGATCAGGCAACCGTATCGGCGGCGGATGATGAACAACCCGCAATGCCAGCTGAGGCAATACAACCAATACCATCGACCTCACGAACTGAGGAGCTAGAGCCAAACTCAAATGCTCATAACATACATCCACAATAAAACGTAAGTAACAAAAATACTTTTATAATATTTTTCCTCATCCTTTACCATTTAGAACCTCTGTGTATAACACAGCATCGACCTCGTCCTTGTTCCCAATAGAGCCTCTGTGTACCACGGCGAACAGGACCGCCCAGAGCACAGCAACATTACCTTCCAATTTCAACGAGATAATCTCCGAGAAACAGAATGTGTGTAGACGTGATGGAGGGTCGAAACACATAATAAAACACTAACAAAGTCAATACATAAGTACCTAACAAAAGGGTACATTACCTTATAGATGATCACAAAAAGCCTAGCATAAGTTAAATATTTGGCTATTCAATAAAGTATGCCCATTAGTAGCATAGCTACTTTACAGATACCAATCTCAAAGAACAAAAATACATTTCATTGTTTCAGATAAATTCAACTTTAAAAACACAGGCTGGTGCAGAGCGCGCACCGCCCATCAGAATGGCCGTATCGGCGCAAGACCGTTATTTAAAGCACCTCGTCAACGTGATAAGATGCAGCTACATCAATAAATAATAAGATTAAGAAGTTGATTAACATTATGATCACAAATTCATTGTTTAAAAACTATGTTAATATTTAAATATGTTAAGTTTATTTATTTCTGATTGTTAATTAATTGTAATTGCATGGTTCAATTAATTATCTTGTTAATTATCCTAAAAGATTGTAAAAATAACGATTTATTTACAAAGTTTTAAAACCTAACGTAAAAACTTGAACATGTCCGTCGAGCACGTGTTCGGTCGGTCCCTATAAATAGAGGCGACGGTCTCAGAGCGGCTCAGTCGTGCACGAGACGCCAGACCGAACACATCTCGGTGAGTCATACTGTTATACTGTTGCTCGTGTATTGATTGTTACGTCATTGAATATAAGTGATTCCAAGTGTACCAAGTGTTTTTATTTGAAGAAGATGGAAAATAACCAAGAATGTGATGTCAGCAATGCTGACGTCACTCTTTTTAAAAACAACCCTGGCACCGACCATCCGTTTAATTTATAAATACGTACATATTATAGATAAATTACATCCAGACACAGAACAAACAATCATGCTCATCACACAAAGTTTGTCCTGGGTGGGAATCGAACCCACGACCTCCGGCTTAGCAGTCAGGGTCACTCACCACTAGACCAACAGGCCCGTAAAATTTTCAATGAAGACTTGTTATTACCGGTCCCGCCCCCGCTCCGCTCATCACGCAACCCCCACTCTATAGAAAGAGGCTAAAGCTTTGTTTCAAAAGGCTCGCCTTTGAAGCTAGTTGGACATTGTTCTTTTGAGAATGTCACGTCACTAATCACATAGTGATGTACCTTTGTTTCTGTAGCAAGTCTTTAATTAAATATGTTTTCAACTATGTTTTCGTTTGCAAGTTAAATGTGTTTTGTTTGTTTGTTAATGTCTGTCATATTGGGCCTGTGGGAGTTTAGATTTTAAACATTTATTAGTTAAGGAGTAGGTAAATAGGGCTATGTACAACAGTAAACTAATGTAGACTGATGATAATAACGTAGTTTCTTACTACCACAGTAATTGATCTCGTGGTCACAAGCATAACTGCTTAGCGCTGGGTGTTTGATTCCCTGGCTGGGCAAGCAGTCACATTAGATTATTCCAGGGTAAATTTCCAGACACAGCAGGAAGTCTGGAATTGCACGTGGTGTGTTTGCATTACATTAGTGTTCAGGGGGCGTACCACCAGCCCTTATTAGCAGTATTACTTCGATATTACTTCCAGTAGGAAAGAGACGGCGCTAGACAACGTGTCTAACGCTGTCACTTGCACACTCCTGCAACAGGACTAAAACAATCTTACTTTAAACGTCATGGTACGAACCATGAAGGTCCAATGTAAACCGCTCATGGAGCAGTGAAAAAGGTTGTATACTTTTTTATGTTCTGTCAAGTTCAATTGTTTTTTATGTCGCAAAATGTAGTTCAACCAATACAGTCCACTATTTTAATTATTTATTGTTTTATTTAGTAAAAGTACAAAAGTTCAACGTGATCGGCGCGTACGTAATTATTCATTTTATACTCAAAATTTATTATTAGACTGGTTGTCAGCTTTCGACAAAAATCTGTTGGACCCCAGAATTCACACTGATAAATATCATTTTTTTATTAACCAAACGTCCTTCGTTATTAACTATCTGGAGTATTCCTGTATGAGCACATGTTCTTTGGGCACCTGTGCACCAATACACCCCAAATATCTTAATACACACACTCCGTATTTATTATACTGGTTTTAAAATAAAACACTGTTTTAATGATTACCAGACGAATTTAGAGTAGGATTACAGATTTATTTCATGTTCGACGAATGTTATATAATATCATAATATTATTAATTTATGTAAATAATAAGTATCTTACACACAGCTGATCCAAAAGTAGGCAGAGCCTGTAGTTTGGTAACCAGACAAGTGATATACTTACTCTTGTATCATTAACAAATAAATTACCAACACAAAAACACAGAACACCACCAAAAGCCCTGGGAATCCAACCTACTACCTATGGCACGAGAGCGACACTATACTTTCGCACCAGTCAATTAAAACTCGGTTTCAGAGTAAATCGTTTGTTATCACACGGATTTAAAGTAGATTTGTTACATGATTCACAGAAAAATGTTACACAACAATTATCTAAATCTACAGTTCCAAAAACACCTATAAACTTTTCTCAAAACTGGCACAACACGAAAAAACAAAAATCGTGTTGCAACCCGAAACATTTCCGCCAACAACAGAAGTTACACAACTCAGAAATTCAAAAAAACAGGGCGTTTCGGATCGGTCTCGAGCGAAATAAAAATGGTCATAAAACTTTTTTTTCTATGTTTTTCCCAACGACCTCTCGTTTCGTATAATATTCATGGCCCGTTTTTTACCTTACGCCTTTTATCCCGCATAAATGTGAATTATATCATTTTTACCAACATTTCTGGGCTGAAATATCGGAAAATTGGGTATTCACATGAGTATTGTAAAGACTTATCTTCTATTGTATTGTTTGTTTCGAATGTAGTGAGTTGTTTATAATGCAGGATACACTAAATTTGAGTATACAATGATTTTTATTTAAAGCTTATATATATATATCAAATATGTGTATATTATCAAATCGGAGAGGTTGTTTGGTTGATCGCGCTAATTCCAGGGAAAATTAGTTGAAATAAAAAAATGTGTCAGATAGCGTATATTTAATGAAGAGGGCTTGGGCTATATAACATCACTGTAAATACATTACATATTTATTACATATTATAGATGAGCATAATAGTTGACACAGAACAAACAATTATGCTCATCACACAAAGTTTGTCCTGGGTGGGAATCGAACCCACGACCTCTGGCTTAGCAGTCAGGGTCACTGAACACTAGACCAACTTACAGGCCTGTCTACTTATTCATTTATTTAATTTATATTTACATAAATCCAGCTATTCAATTATTTTATAATTCCGTCGCCATTAAACTTTGAGAACTACTGAGCTAACTACCTATGATAGTACCGTTCACGTAAAACCACGTTTTAATTTCGCCATTGAAGCCCCTATGATGTTCTGTATCATTGACCTACTTAGAATTAATTTCACAAAACATTGTATTCCTACTTTTAGCCTTATACAAGCATCTTCTTGTTTATAAGGTGTTATCTAAATTATGGTGTTACTAGCATCTGCCCGCGGCTTCGCTCGCGTTAGAAAGAGACAAAAAGTAGCCTATGTTACTCTCCATCCCTTCAACTATCTCCACTTAAAAAATCACGTCAATTCGTCGCTCCGTTTTGCCGTGAAAGAAAGACAAACAGACAGACAGACAGACACACTTTTCCATATATAATACTAGTATACTAGTATATTAGTATGGATAATTGACTAAATACTAGCTGTTCCACGCGTTATGTTAGGTTTTTGGTTACTGCTTCGCTCCCGTGGGACATAGCGTGATATTATATAGCTTATGTTCCTCAGTGATAATGTAGCTTTCTAATAAAAAAAGATTTTTTAAATCGATCCAGTAGTTTTTGAGTTTATTTGTTATATATGTCACCGGAAAATAACAAGATCCGGAAGTTTATCAATCTACTAGGAAGTTTATAAACTTCCGTAGTATTCTAAACGGGAGATAAATTGTAATATTTTACGTCCACATTTTCGTAAATTTATCAATTTCCGACGTCATACGGTAAATTTATAAACTAACGTATATCTATTCGTAAGATTTTATATGGTTCGACCAATCACAGAAACTCTTTTAAATATACGCATCTTTGAAATACGTAAAATAACACACTGCTCTCAGATTGGTCAACGTTCATAGTTTATGTTCCGTTGCGAACAATGGCGGCCGCGAGGAAGGAGAAGTGACGTGACAGTCAACCAATCAGATCGCGCGTAGCGATTGGTTACTGCTTACTTATTATTAACCGACTTCAAAAAAAAAGTAGGTTCTCTGTTCGACCTGTATGTATGTATGTTTGTCCGCGATTATCTCGCGTTTGGCTAAACCGATTTTGATGCGGTTTTCAGCAAAGTGTTTGTTACATTCTGGGGAAGGTTTTAGTATATAACACTAATAGATATCCCGTGACGTTGCCCGCATAGATTGCGTTTTGCTTTCTTGGATTGTAGATTTTCAAAGACGATTGTATATTTTTGACCGCGATTATCTAGCGTTAAGCTATACCGATTTCAATGCGGTTTTCAGAAAAGTCTTTGTAATATTCTGTGGAAGGTTTTAGTATATAACACTAATGGATATCCTGTGACGTTGCGCGCATAGTGCCGTTTTCATTTTATAAGATTATAAGTTTATTTTGAGAGCTACCCTAAAACGTAGTCATACACTGAGACTCTAACTAAAAAGTAAAAAAGAAAAAGCTTTTTTTAAAAAAGATAACCGACTACAAAAACTAAAAGCTCAAAAATAACTATTTCGGAAGTCGGTGGCTTCTCTTCTGGCCGGTCGATTTGTGTTGCCAGTTTGCCACCGACTTCCGAAATAGTTATTTTTGAGCTTTTAGTCTTTACCATTTTTTTTTATTCCCTAATGAATTTTATGTTTAAAGTATCATACTACCGGAGAGGGCACTGGCTCATGTAACACAGGTTTTTCACCTAGCACAAGAGTCAGGGACTCAATTTTTTTGTATACATATGTTTTTATGGCAATAAAGGATTATTATTATTATTATTTCTCGGTAAATTTAAAATATCTCACATCTATGTGTGGTTCGAAATTGGCACGGGCCGAAGCCAAGTGCATTGTGTACTAAATTACGTATTTAAAAATTTGCGGGTTAACCTGCATGTATTCAAAATAACTGCTTTTTGTAGCAGAAGGTAAGTAGATGGACTAATATTCAATGAGTTAAGGCTATTGTGTAGGGTTTTTGGGATGACTCCTGTGCTGGATAGTATGATGGGGATAGTTTTGGTGTGTGTAACATTCCACTGCGTTTTAAGTTCTATTGACAAATCTGTGTATTTTGCAATTTTTTCCGTATGTGTGCTAGTAAGGTTATGGGTGTTGCATATTGCTATGTCTATTATGTACACTAATTTATTTTGTTTATCTAACATAGTAATGTCTGGTCTATTATTGTAAATTGTTTTATCTGTTATTATTGTCCTATCCCAGTACAATTTGAAATTATCGTTCTCTAACACTGTTTGTGGTTTGTATTTATAGTAGGGAACTTTGTCTGTAATTAGTTTTGCTTGAAATGCTAATGATTGGTGAACTATTGCAGCAACTTGATCATGGCGATGTTTATAATCGGTTTGGGCTATGGCTCTACATGCACCTGTGATGTGTTGGATGGTCTCGGTTGCACTATGGCATCGTTTGCAGGAGTCATTGTAGTTGGGTCTGCGAATTATGAATTTTTGGTAGTTGGCTGTGTCAATGACCTGATCCTGGATGGCAATCATAAATCCCTCCGTCTCAGGGAAGAGTTCACCTCGCCGCAGCCACGCGTTCGATGCTTTGATATCGACATGAGGTTGCTGCAAGTCGAGGCGATGTCTTCCGTGAAGTGATTTACGTTCCCATGCTGCAATCTTTTCTATTTTACTAGTGATGCGTTCGTTGGTCTGTGGTTCAGTACTGTGTAAATTAAGTGGGGTGAGTTTTTTGTCTACTTGTGTTATAACTTTGTGAAGTGGTGACTGAAGGGCTTTCTCAATAAAAAACTTTCTCAAGCTGGTAATTTGCTTGTTGTGCAGATTTTCTATATCTATAAGACCGCGTCCACCTTCGTCTCGCGGTAGCGTGAGCCTCTGGACACAAGATCGTGGATGATGTTTTCGGTTTTTAGTTAGGGTAGTATTTATACAGCGTTGCAGTTTAGTTAGATCAGTTTTGGACCAGTTTATAATTCCGAAAGAATAGGTAAGTATAGGTATAGCAAATGAATTTATGGATTTTATTAAATTACGCGACGTTAGTTGTGATTTTATCAGCATGTTTAGTCTGTGTTTATATTTGGAGATTATTTTATTTTTCGTGTGTTTTTGATCAATTTGGTGTGATTGTTCAAAACCTAAGTATTTGTAGGTGTCATTTTGTGATAGGGGACTATTGCTTGGCCAGAGTCTAATACGTATGGGTTACTATCAACATGATTTCCTTTTCGTAGAGTAAATGTTTTGCACTTGTCAATACCAAAAGACATGTTTATATCATCAGAAAAGGTTTGAGTAAGATCTGCGAGTGAGTGGAGTCCTGATATACTATTGCTATAGAGTTTGATATCGTCCATGAACATTAAATGGGTGAGCTTAAAATTATCCGATGTTTTATTATTTTTGATTGTAAGACCACTGTCAGAAGAGTTTAGAAGATTAGATAAGGGGTTTAAAGCGAGGCAAAACCAGAGAGGGCTTAGAGCGTCTCCTTGGTAAATTCCACGCTTTATGGATATGGGACCTGTTTCTATTGATTTTCCTACTTTAAGTTTGGTATTCCAATGTTTCATGGATTCTGTCAAAAACTTAATTATTTCGGGATGAATTTTGTAATGTTCTAGTGTGTACAGTAGCCAACTATGTGGGACAGAGTCAAAAGCTTTTTGATAGTCTATATACATGGTGCAAATATCATTTTTTAAGTTAGTATTATGTTTCATGGCTATGGCATCTATAGTTAATTGCTCTTTACACCCCTGACTATATTTACGGCACCCTTTTTGTTCCTCAGCCAAGATGTTGTTCTGGACGGTGTGTTTATATATAATTTCTGCAATGCACCCGGTTGTTAATTTGTAAATAGTTTGTAGGCAAGTTATGGGTCTGTATTTGGCTGGGTTCATATAATCGGTGTCTTTAGGGAGCATATAGGTAAGGCCTTGTGTAATAAATTCTGGGATATTTTCTGGATATTTAATGAAATCATTGATGTGATTGTAGATGGAGGGGTGTAGGCAAGTTAATTTCTTATAGTAATAGTTGTGAATGTGATCTGTACCAGGAGCTTTCCAATTATGAGCTTTATTTATGACGTTAACGAAAACCTCTAATGGAATATTAGTAAATGACATATCAGTGACGTTTTCTAAATTGCGTTTATCGTCCTGTATCCATGTCGCAGTATGATTGTGTTCTGATGTATTCGACCAAATATTTGACCAGTATGCGTGTAGCTGTTCAGGGGAAGGATTGGGTCTGTCTGTCTGTTGTATATTTTGTGTATTTGCTGTGTCTGTGGTTAAAGTTCTGTAAAACTGTCTTTCGTTGTTTATAAATTGTGTGTTCTGATCCTTTCGTTTAGTGCAATTGAAATATCTGCGGCGCCGACTTGTTACAGCGGAGAACTTCTGTTTAAGACTATCCATGAATTGTTCATTTGTTGTGTTAGGTTCTTCATAACTAGAGTGTGTTCTGTATTTGTGTTTTATTCTTTCAATATGTGTAATCAGTCTCGAGTGCCTATTTCCGTTGATGTATTGTGTCATTCTTGCTATGTCTCTGCGTATTACCTGTATTTTTATATCTAGCCGTTTTAGCCACTTTGGTCTTCGGTCTATAACTCTGTTGCGCTGTTGTATAAATGTTTGTGTAGATATTTGAGTAGATTGCTCTTTGATTTTGGATCCATTGCAGATTGCTGCTGTGTAAGCAGCGCAATAGACAAGTGTGTGGGTTTTCTGAAAGTCGTCATCATTTGATGCATACTTAGGTATAACTGTGTGATTTAAGAAAGTGATTATGTGCGCAAATTTCTTCGATGTTTTTTGTTTGGGTATAAACGGTCTAGTTGTAGGGTCTGTTAATAAATATTTGCTGTAGGTTTCTTCAAAGGTCTTTTCTATTTTGGTGTCTAGGGATTCGTCTACGAACAGAGCGCTTACGGTTTCTTCGTGTAATGTATCTGTTTGTGAGTATGTATTGTCAATTGTTACTTGAAGGTCTGTTTGATTTAGGTCATTACTAGAGTGTAAGCTATTGGGGTGTGTTATTATTACATTTTCTACTATGTTATCATGTTGGGTATATTGTGTAAGCTGTATATTGAGGATGTCCCTAATTTCACGTCTAATTTCTTCTAACCTGTCGTCTGAGATAAGCCTATTATTTATTATAACTCTACGCTGGTCGGCGATACGTTGTTCAGATACGTGCGTGATACTCGGAAATTGTTGAGTTATGACCGTGTGCAGTTGTTTCCTGTATGCAGTTCTATTGGTTTCTAAGTGGGTTATTTTAAAATATTCTTTAATGATTGCCTCATTGATTTCGTCAGTCCATCTTAAACGACTAGTTGTGTTTATGGGTTGTTGTGACTCAGATACTAAAGGTTGTGTACTTACTATTGTGTTTTGTGTTTGACCGGTATTTTGAAGATGGATTCGGACCTCATTTTTTATGGACTCTAGTATGGTGTCAGGAAGTAACTTATTTCGTAAAATTGCTCGTTTCTGATCGCCTAATCGTTGTTTTGAAACTTGAATCTCGGGAAATTTATGGGTGAATTCAGCATATAAAGGATCTAAATAACCGCGGATTTTGGTATCTAAATCTGTGACTTGAAGGTAGGTGCGCCAGATGAACTCATTCATCTCTCTTGTCCATCTCAATCGCGCGCGAACTTGGCCAGTGGTGGGTTCAGGATTGTTGGCGACTGCCTCCTGAACAACAGCCACGGTTGCAGAGTTTATAGAAATAGGTGAAGAAATAGAAGAATGGTCTGTATGAGACTTCAAGCATGAAAGAGGAGAAGAGGGGAGAGAAGGAAATAGAGATGTAGAAGAAGATGGTCTGCTGTAACTTTGTTCGGGTGACCCGGTAGGAGCCCGCTGACTCAACTCACTACCACCGATGGTTCGTATGCTGGAGCGCCCAGCATCGGCTCCAGGCGCGCCCCGGCGATCGCCCCCGGGCAGCGATCCTATACGTAATTTTCTTTTTGCTCTAGTCTCCATTTCGTCTATGGGTTACTATTGCCACGTTAGCCACCCAGTAATATTATATTTGCGTTGCCCGCCCCCCACGTGATCTGGTGTTCGATCGGGACGTGTGGTTAGGTTTCAGGGGGCTTATTATTATTATTATTATATTATTATTATTATACAGACACAAAACAAATTCACCCAGCAAATAAAGATTTGTCCTGGTTGGGAATCGAAACCACGACCTCCAATCAAGGTCTCTAACCACTAGACCAAGAAGTCAGTCAAAATTAAAATCGCCCAATTTTGTGAACCCCGGACTTTTATTTTAAAATTTTCTAATTAATTTCTTATTACGCGACGTTTAATTAAGAGAACTTAATTATTCGGAAAGAAGAAAGGTACCTGTGCTTTACGCAATAAAATAATTAAATAAAAGGTCAGTAAGCGTTATTTAATTAAAATGTAGGTGGTAGGTTCTTTCAGTTATAGATAGATAGGTGTATATATATATATATAGATAGGTAGGTACTAAAAAGCAAAGTAAAGCAGAAAACCCCAAACTTATAAAATACTAGCTTTTGCCCGCGACTTCGTCCGCGTGGATTAATAGTTCCCGTTCCCGGGGGATTTCCGGGATGAAAACTATCCTATGTCCTTTCCTGGGTCCCAGACTATACCTGTACCTTTCATTCAAATCGGTTTAGTGGTTTAGGCGTGAAGAAGAGACAGACAGACAGAGTTACTTTCGCATTTATAATATTAGTACGGATATATTAGTAAAGATATTAGTACGGATAGATTTCGCTCCATCTTCATCAATACATAGTATAAATAAAAAAAAGTCGCTCCTCGCTGTCTGTTCCTATGTAAAACTACGTAACGGATTATATGATGCGGTTTTTTTTAACCTTTGAACACACGTGATTCGAGACACAATAGAAAGACGATAGCGCGACAGCCAGCAGCTGTCACTTGGTCCTCGAAAGCTAGAAACTATCTATTGAAAAAGCCTCGATAGAGTGACTCTGTTGAGTGGGAAAGTTTAAAAAATCCGGGATTCTCCAAGATTTGCGACACCTTTGCAAAGCTGGGGTTGGTCGCTACTTGGAGGTAGAGTGGGAAATCATCAAATGACTGCTCCCGTCCTGGGTGCGGCGGGAGGGCGTGTCACACTTTTACTGACTAAAACCCACTCATGTTCCTTTAGTTGCCCTTTATGTTCCAGGGTTACATGGTTACGGTCATCATCATCTCCCTAGCCTTTTTTCCCAATCGTGTTGGGGTCGGCTGCCAGGCTAACCGGATTCAGCTGGATACCGGTGTTTTACGTGGAGCGACTGCCTACCTGACCTCCACAACCCAGTAACTGGGCGACACGATACCTCTTGGTTAAACTGGTCATAGTTTCTGGCTAACCAGTAACGACTGTCAAAGTTCTACGAACGACAACCGGGACCAACGGCTTTACGTGCTTTCCGAGGCACGGGATGTCAGTGATGTTCCAGGGTCACGGTAACTATTATAAACATTCCGCAACATTCTACTATACATTCACTGTTAAGCTCGTAAAATTGACTGTTTAATTATTACGCTTTAAACCGTTCGCCGACCAACCGACAGCCGGCTGTCGCGTTGCTATTAACTTTCTATTTTGTCTCGAATCACGTGTGTTAGAAGGTTTACGGATGAACTTACGGCAATTTGGTTTAAAGTAAACTTGTACACAAAGGAAAATAATTGTGCTACTTATTTTCCACTCATTGACCCCTAATTACTTTTAGGTACTTGTAGGTCGACGTGGACCCCCGAGGATCAACACTTTGGGAACCAGTAGCCTAAAGGAAATGAGCCCAGATAATACGGCTACGCATAATTTTGTACTTATACTTTTTATTAAAAATATGTAAATTAAAGAAACCTCCCTCTTACGGGAAGCATCGTAAAATTTTAAGGACCACTTTTAGTACGCATTAAAAACCCCACAGAATACCTATGCACTTCGACAAACAAAAAAACACTCATCAAAGAAATGTTTTTATTTTTAAAACGTATTGAAACACGTGGCCTTAACAAAAACGAGCCAACTCACAATTTGTGCAATGATTGTAAACTAAAACTAAATGCGTACCATGTGGTCATTCCCGGTCATACCATCGCGGGTCCGCTAACTTCATTCTAATCTCGCATCCCTTTCCCGCAAATAGTTTTCCATTCAAATTTTATCTGTGTTTTCTCTCGCTCTCGCGGCTCGCGCGGCCGTCAGTTCGCGTCGAAGCGTTGAGAGTGGCGGACGTACGTCTCTTCGCCGGCACACGTGACAACTTTCGTAAAAAAACGTTGTGAATACTTTTTTTAAAAGTACCGCGGTGTTTGCGCGAGTTTTAAAACTGTTTCTGTGTTTTGTGATTTGGATTTTTGTGAGACAAATATTTTGTTTGTGTGTTTTGGAATGTCGCTAAGATCACAGGTAACACGCTGTTTGTGAGCGCAAAGTGAACGGATTTACTTACGGTTGGTATTATTTTTGCCTTATCAATCTTTGTCAATACTATTTCTACGTGACGGTAACAAGTTTTTTTCCGATAAAACAGTTTTTATCGTTATCTGAGCGAATTTGTTGATATGTTCTGATGAAGTTTATCTGTTTACACAACTGCATGATACGTAAATGCAATAATACTAAAGGTAGGTTATAAGTATCTACCCGCATATTAAGTTTTATGAGAAATCCAAGGTTTTCCATCGATTATTTGTTGCACAATTGTGTAAATAGTGGTTTTGATTTAACATTTTATTCATGTTTCTAACCGCCAAGTAAAAACTTCAAGGTTGACTCTTAATACCTTATTTGTGCCTGTTCACGCAAAAACTTTTGGCTATTCACGATGATACCTCGTTCTTAGACAGTAATTGGCTGGGGTAATGTTTTATTTAAATATTTTTAGCCGTAGATACCTTGTACATTTACCTATTAAGTCCAAGGGTACTTACCGAAGTAGAAATTACTCTTCTATTACTAGTATAATCGTACTCATTTGTATTCTAATAACTAGCTTACTACTGGATCAAGGTTTCTTCTTAAAAACAGAAGGCACGAACATGGGGAGTTCCGCTATAAAATAGGTTATTTAACCTTCCGACGACCAAACGACAGCCAGCTGTCGCGCTGCCAGAAGGTTTAATTACACAACATTCGAGGTCAAATAACGCTATGGATATGTTTATCTATTTGGAATCGGGTTATAGTTTACATTGTTTTGCATTATATGTGAAATAATAAAGGTCTTAACATTCGACACAAACTTATAAAGTGTGAAGGTGTGAACGCATCACTTTGCGGAATATTACAGTAGGTATTACCTAGGTACGTTCAATATACACACCAGACCAGCTTAAATAAGACGGAAGATAGCTAGGTATAGTAGGTACCTACACTACGGGCCATATTTCACTAGGAAATCGGACATGGTCATCATCTAAGATAGCACGGTCAATAAATAGGTTGGTCGATTATGTTAGTTACTTTAAAACATACCTACGTTATATTAGACGTAAAATACCTAAGTCAAAATTCTATGTTTACTAGCCAGATAGATAGCTATAGGCTATTTAAAATGCCCGTCACTAAATATCGTCATTACAAATAACGATGACAAAATAATTTCACAGCATCATGCTGCTATTGTTTCTACTTAGCTCACAAATTGCGTAAAACTGAAGGAAAAACGAAGACAAAGTTTTATTTGAAAACGTTTCAAAATAAAAATTTTAAAAAGGAATTCGTTGCAAAAATGCACGCTTCAATTTAGAAAATGGTGCAACTCCAATTTTGCAATTCTTGTGACTGTTTTTGCTAAAGGTTGGTAGGTACTAGATTTTTAGTTATTCTTACTAGTTAGCAACTGGGTTGCGGAGGCCCGAAAGGCAGTCGCTCCACGTAAATAAATAGTTGGAAAAAGGCAAGGGAGTCATTTATAATGACTAAGTTTTTAGTTTTTTTTTTATTATAAAATCTAAGTTAAGTTGAAGAGTTTGTTTGGTAGGTTTAACGCGCTAATCTCGGGATGTAGTGGTTCGAATTTAAAAAGTCTTTTTGTGATGAATAGCATATACATGCATATAAAAAATATGCAAGATTAATGATCGTGTTACTAATTATAATAAAAGGCACGCCATCTTATCTCTATTTGTTTTCGTGTAATTAGAAAGATTACTACACACTCCACATAGCCTTGTCTATTGATTTGATAGGCACGTCTTAAGATAACATCGGCGCCGTAATTATAACATACTCATCAGTTTTAATTGTAACAAGAAACTGCTATTACAGCCTTTGTTTCTTGTCTAATTATAAAAAAAGAATATGTCTACTGCAAAATATTAATTAACAGTCGATCTTTGATCTTTCAAATTATTTTAATTATACTTTACTTCTACAAATTGTTGTATACCTACTTACTTTGCAGGTAACCAAATGAACTAACAAACTGAACCAAACAAAGAATAAGAAACTGTTATAATCCTTTATCCTGTTTATGAGTAAAATAAACCTTCGAACACACGTGATTCGAGACACAATAGAAAGTCAATAGCAACCTGACAACCGGCTGTCGCTTAATCGTCGAAAAGTTAAATCTAAAAAACCACACAAATTAACGTCTTTCAACATCTCTGTGCTTCAAGGTCTTAAAACTCATTGTGTGTGACCTTTGTTTTACCGTTTCTAGGTACTAAAAATCGGAAAACACAAGAACTAATTACCCACTTAAACCTCAAGTTTCTACATACCAAGAATTTGCTTACTCAGAGGGACGTAAAGCAAATTTTGTACGAAATTGAAACTCTGAACCCAGACTCCCTAAGGCCTTAATATGAAGATACGCATACAAAATCCATGCTTAAAATTACATATAGAGAAAGTTACTGTCTGTCCGTCTTTCTGTCGGTTACACTTATCCCGCTAAAGCATTTAATCGTCTTTGATGTTTCTTTTTCAAAGAAATGTACTTAGTTGGCCATTCCAAAAAGGTGTTTCGTGTAGGACAGAAAGAAACCATACTTACTCTTTTAAAGTAAAGATGTCACAGTATTTTATATGTTATAGAAATTAAGAAAAAAAGACTATGTTATGTTTTAGTGCCATACAAAAAGAATTTTGTATTCAGGAAGCTGGTTTTTAGTTTTATATGACTATCGTATGCCTCCACGAGCCAACATTTAGGCGGGCATAGTTGCGGGCGAAAGCTATTCTATTTAATAAAACAAAGCCAACCCAAATACTAAGTCCTCATATTAGGGACGCTCATAAAACACGGGCTGGCTTTGTAATTAGTTTTCTTGTTGCTTCAACCTATATAGTTTACCGTTACACAATGAAATAACGTCCCTTCGCGACTGCCAAATATCACCATTCAGTCACCATTTACGACTTGTGACAAGATGGGGTCTTTAAACTTGATTTATGTCGTTGTAATTAATATAAAAAGGTTTTTTTATTGTTAAAAAATGCTGAATTAAAAAATGGAGATGATTGAACAAGGGGAAATTAATCAAACTCAGCTGAAAATCTTGCGCAGAAAAATTTCGTGTCGTTATGTTGGTACTAAATGCCGCTCGTGGCTTAGTCCGCGTGTTTGCGTTGTTTTAGTGATTTTTTTATTTTGGATCCTCATATTATACAATATCTTTGTAAATTATAGCCTATCAGTTATTCTGACGATTCAGTACAAGCCTTAGTATTGTAAGGTGTTCTCGTAGCAGTAGTTTTTGCGGAATACAGTTACAAACAGATCTATTCGCCCATTATCATACACTTTCTCATTTGTAACAGTAGTTCCATAGTTTAATTTTATTGGTTGGAGGTATTACCCTAGATAAAGATAGATACGCATACATATTAATTTTTCTGAACACAATGTTATAGAAAGAATGTAAAGTCAATTCACCAATGAATTGAACCTTCTCTGTATGACTAATTCGCAGGTATTTTTTTTTACCATTTTTCTTCATGAAATTCTAAATAGCCTCTACAAATAACACGACTAAAGGCGTTAATATTATAATACACTTTGCATATTATTTTCAATTAACCGCAGAGGTTTTGCGGTTCGTTCGCCGATCAATATGTACTTGTATCCACTTCAACTAGGAAACTAATATGCCTTTATTAGCTTTGTTATTGTATTTTACATAAGTGCTCGTGTTATGATTTGTTATTTTGTTTAAGTGCTAACCTAGCCGACCGGCTGTGATATTAAATTATTTGTATGATAAAAAAAAAGGAATCTACGTAATAATCTGTTTTTTTTAAGTTATGTCATCATCATCATCTCCCTAGCCTTTTCTTAACTATGTTGGGGTCGGCTCCCAGCCGAACCGGATTTAGCTGGATACCCGTGATTTACGTGGAGCGACTGCCTATCAGACCTCCACAACCCAGTAACTGGGCCACACGATACCCTTTGGTTCGACTGGTCAAACTTTCTGGCTTCTGAATACCCGTAACAACTGTCAAAGTTCTCCGAATGACAACGGGGACCAACGGCTTGACGTGTTTTTTAAAGTTTTGAATCCGAACTTATTCGAAGGGTGTCAAAGGACCATAAATATTATTACAAAGCCTTGGATGTTTGTATCTCTGTTAGCGCACTGTATGTCATAAACCATAGTAACTAGAATACGTTCAAGAATTCAGTGGTAGAGAATCAAAATTTTAACAGGTTTTCTGACTATCCATAAAGGATCAAATAAAGGACAAAATCACAAGCAAAAGCTAAAAAAAATATTTAAAAAAATCCGGCTCACTCTTGCTTATTTTTATTATACAGTTTTTATAACATTAAATAAATAACGTCTTTCTAATATCGAGATCGTTATACCTATAACTACTATACTATTCAAAATTTAATTTCCACATGCATTCAAAAACATACCACAATTGAACTACAAGACTAGGATCCCAATCAGCTGATCGGAATTCTTCAAGTACAAAAAAAAACTTCCAACCAGAGGTAGTTACTTTTGTTAGAAATTCGAGTGCCTTTTACAAAGTATTTTTCTATAGAAGCAATATAATAAACAGTTCGTTGAAACAAGTGGTTAGGTAGAAGTTCTAAGAATTCGCGCCTCGGGTTTCAAAGGTGCCTCAGTGCAATGTTATTTATCAAAGTCGACTTTGTGGGGTTTTCAAAACTAAAATATGGTGTTTCCTTGTGGTCTTTGCTGAGGTTGAAGTCCATTTTGTACAATATTTCGTGTATTTAAGTCAAGTTTTGCCGGAAACTTTAACCGCTTGGAAGTTTTTACTTCTCAGGTAGGTAACATGAATATTTTGTTTTGTGCGGAACTCTGATTAAGAACACTCTTGATTCGAGACACAATAGAAAGACAATAGCAGCGCGACAGCCGGCTATCGCGTCGTCCAAAGGTTAAAAAAAAAAACCGATCAAGTGCGAGTCGGACTCGCGCAACGAGGATTCCGTAAATTGCTTTTTTTTGTGAAATACCTACATAGTTATTCCTTTCGTCGAGTTTTTCCTTTACTTGTGCTAGATGACCTTGCTTCTTGCCAAATTTCATGATTCTAGGTCAATGGAATGTACCCTATAGGTTTTGAATCCCTTGCAAATGTCTAAATATACATATAAACAGCCGTATGTTTTTATTGCGTTGATTTAGAAATTTGATTTTTTCACTGCTTTGAGAGATAAGCAGACCTGAGTAGTTATGTGATATTAATTTCAGCTTGATATCTCGACGCGTTTCTGAGAAAAAGGGTCTTGACAGACGGACGGACAACAAAGTGATCCTATAAGGGTTCCGTTTTTACATTTTGAGGTACGTAACTCTAAAAAATGACTACAATCATCATCACATTCCTCACTTACCGACCAGTGTAAGACTCGTCAAAATAGCCGGAATATACAGACAAAATAATATAGACATATTGCTTTTCTATTATTTGTTTAGTGATTCTTAAATTTCATTTATAAAAATACTTATGCCATTTTGCCATTGACGTAGTATAGTTGTATGTCTTCTCTGTTTACGAAAACATTTTGGAGCATCTAAGTATTTTACCTGTTCATCATTTTCAACGTAATTTTGTAAATGTTAAAAGAAAATATATTCATAATTTGACTTTGAAAATGTTCCAAGAGAAAATAAATTCATAATTTGACTTTGACTTACGTCTTCGACATATTAAAGTTAAATCTTCATTAAAATTAAACGTACGTACGTTAGAAAGGAAAATAAATTGCCTTATTAGCTGTAACCTTGCAGTACGCGTAACATGAAACATAAAACTGATAAGAAATTACTCGTGAATACATACCTAATTGTATACGTTTATACTTTTTCCTTTTTTACTTAAATAACTGATTTTATTGAGTTACGGATTTTGTTTTGCTACTAAGGCTAGGAAATGTGACCCTTAGGCCGTTTGTCAACGGGAATGAGATGACGGCGAGCCGAGGTTTGTATAAATAAAATAAATATACTGGGACAACTCACACACGGTCATCTGATCCCAAGTTAAGCTCTGCTTAGAGCTTGTGTTATGGTAACCAAACAACTGGTATACATACTACCTATATAATTTACTAGCTTTTGCCCGCGACTTCGTCCGCGTGGAATAATAGTTCCCGTTTCCGGGGAATTTCCGGGATGAAAACTATCCTATGTCCTTTCTCGGGTCCTAAACTATGTCTGTACCAAATTTCATTCAAAATTGGTTTAGTAGTTTAGGCGTGAAGAAGAGACAGACAGACAGACAGACTGGCAGAGTTACTTTCGCATTTATAATATTAGTACGGATTAACTGTGGAACTATCTTGAGCGTACACAAAAATATTATTGGGGTTGTATAAGCGTGAAAGAGCTACATTGACCATGGTAAAAGCATCCAAAACATGACTTGTCCCGCCCCTGAAGAGGGAAGGAAGGTCAGACTTTTACTGACTAAAATCCAATAATGTCCCTTCGGTTACCCTTATATATTCCGGGGCCGCGGTAACTATTAGAAGCATCGACACGCCGTCGACACAGGTCTGGTCCTAGTCGGGCGGCGAGCTGCCTACCGCTAGCCTTCCGCAGGCCCACGCCTCCAGTGGCCATCATCTTGTGACTCTCGACAACTAAGCCTGGGTCTCTGTCCGGGGCGTGAAGCTTGACGCTGCCTCACGCGCCCCACTGCTTTCGTCTCCAGCGTGTCTGCTTCGCAGGAGGCGACGGCTTCCTATTCAGTCTCGCCCCGAAGCATGGCCTGAACCAGCGCCGATCGCCTCTGCAACGACACGGTGGTGGTTCGCCCAAGCGGGGCCTACCTCCACCGTATGCTAAACCGTGTCACGCAGGCGTCACTTCCGCCCGAATCCGACATAGGAACCTCCCGAAATGTCCGTGTGCGGTGAGGAGGATCATCATCTCCCTAACCTTTTCCCAACTATGTTGGGGTCGGCTTACAGCCGAACCGGATTCAGCTGGATACCAGTGTTTTACGTGAAGCGTCTGCCTATCAGACCTCCACAACCCAGTAACTGGGCGACGATACCCTTTAGTTCGACTGGTCAGACTTTCTGGCTTCTGAATAAATCAAAGCGTCAAAGTTCTACGAATGACAACCGGGGCTTAACATGCTTTCCGAGGCACGGGATGTCAGTGATGTCCAAGATAAACTATAGAAAGTACATATGAATTGAAAAAGTCACATTGGTACTTGCCCGGATTCGAACCCGTAACCTCTTACACGCGCCTTTATGACGACCCAGATGTGTTATTCTGATGTATAAGCTACGAATATCTTACAAAGCCATCGGCCAATATTCTTTATTGTACACCAATAGGACAAAAACAGTAAAGGACAATACAAACAAATATGCAAGAGTACAATAGGCGGCCTTTTTTCGCTAAAAAGCAGTTTCTATCACATACTATCATTTATATTGCTTGCTGCGGAGTAATTTTAAAACTGTGAATATCTTCAAAGGTATTTTTTGAAATTATAAATGACTTCCGCGCAATGAAAATTACGCTAGGGGTTTACATTTTGCGTTTTAGTAATTTTATATTATCTCCAAAACTATATGATCAATTGACATACTGTAAATGGCAAATCTTATTGTTCTTTTGATACTGAAATAATTTATTGTCATAAGAATCAATATTTTGTTGCTCAAATAATCAACCAAACGTAAGTATGCCAAAAAATCATTTTTTTAATGCAATAAAAGAAGTATAAAAGATAAAATATAAAAGATAGAGATATGGTATCGCGGACTTTTTTGTAGAAATAATTAAGACAAACCAAGTTGCCATACATTGTTTTTAATTTTAAGCAACTGTTTAGGCAGCGCACGCAAATAATTCTGTTTTATGAGGTATTTTTTCCGACTTGCTAGACAAAAGTTGCGATAGCTCAGTTAATATACATGTTATAAAGATAATTTATAGCCTATAGCACTCAGGAATAATGTAGCTTTCTGCCAGTGAAAAAATTTTTGGAATTGGTTCATTCGTTCCAGAGATTACCCCAAACATACAAACTTACAAACATACAAACTTACAAATTTTACCTCTTTATAATATTAGTATAGATAAATACATACTATATACCTATTATAGATAAATTACACCCAGACACAGAACAAACAATCATGCTCATCACGCAAAGTTTGTTCTGGGTGGGAATCGAACCCACGACCTCCGGCTTAGCAGTCAGAGCTACTAACCACTATACCATCAGGCCCGTCAACGTATGAGGTGATGTGACGTGCGGTGGACACGCGACTATAGAAAATGTATGTGTCACTATTTCGGCGCTGTCATCTCGATCTCGTTGACGTGACGGTGACGGCGGCGTGGACAATCGGCCTTACTTACGTAACAAGTGCTATAACTAAACTAAGCGGTATCTCTGTCTCTGTCGCACAACTGACAAATTATGAGTGCAAGATAGAGACGGGACATAGCTAAGCCAAAGTGCGAGACTTGTATTTTTCGGCCTAGGTGTTGCAACGTTGATCAAACGGATACTAGGTATACTATAACAATAACGTGCACTTTTATATCAGGAGTAAAATTTAAAAAATCAAGACAATATTCGCAGGTAGACACATAGTATACCCCAATACAATTAAGACATTACTTGATTGGTCTCCGCAATTCAAGTGACATAAAAATCAAAATGGCGGAAGATGCGCCCTTAATTTTTTCTCTAAACCAGGAGGATCAGTAAGTCTGTACCCTTCTTATACATGTTATTTATTTCTTCAATCATTTATTCATGCACATACATAATTACAGCAATGTTATAAACTTCAGAGCATTCACCTCTTTCTCCTTTCCATTGTTTTAACGAAATGACGTGTACGCATTGCTTATCGCTTAATGCCGATTGAGTGAAAAACACACTTTATTGGGAGTTCGTTGCCCCTTGTCATGGTCTGCCGAATTATTATGAAGTTAGCCGAACTTAAAATAAACACTAGAGGTGGGCAAGAGTGCAGGCCGACTGGGACCCTAGACTGCTATTAAAATCGTGGCTCAATGATCGATTTTTGACATGTAACGTCAAACTTTTGGCACATTTCCCATACAAAAATTGTCAAAGTTGTCAAATATCCGGCCGATGACTGGTAATTGAGACACGATTGTAATAGCAGCCTAGGGCCCCAGGTTAGTTGGTAAAAAGCCGACTAATCTGTCAAGTCGGCTTGACCGATGATTGCTTTCGGTGATTTTTCATTCGGTAAACATGCACATTCGCATTAAAAAATGCGACAAATATTAACGTATCCATACTAATATTATAAATGGGAAAGTGTGTCTGTCTGTCTGTATGTTTCTCTTTCTTTCACGGCAAAACGGAGCGACGAATTGACGTGATTTTTTAAGTGGAGATAGTTGAAGGGATGGAGAGTAACATAGGCTTCTTTTTGTCTCTTTTTAACGCGAGCGAAGCCGCGGGCAGAAGCTAGTTTTTTTTTAAAGACTTTTCTTTAATGTGTTATTAGTTCTAGAAATGTGTAAGTACTGTATTGTGGCCTGTGGGTGCGTTAACAAACATATAAACTCACATACACAGACAATCAGTATCGGAACAAATACCTAGGAGTCATGGAAATGTTTGTTATGTGCGGATCGAACCTGCGACACGTAGCACAGAAGCCAAAAACTCAAAAACACGAATACATGTCACTAAATACTAGTCACCCAAGATTCAGTCGGTAATTTCTGCCAACTATTCGCCGACTAGTCACCAAGTATTCGGCTTCCCGACTAACTACTCAGTACATCACTAACAAACACCATTATTTACATAACATCAAACGAAGCCGCGTGCTACCACTTGTCTTAACAACAAAGTCAATAATAGTTATTTTTTTAACTAATACAGAATCAATATACTTTACATAGCAAACTTATTAATCTAGTAAATACTGAATCTCATTACATAATGTGGTCCAGTTATTCTCGAAATATAAATAAAAATGTACATACATAATTTGTACTGGTACTTCGAAATTCGATTATTGTCAAAGTGCAAATTCGCAATGTTTTGTGGATTAAAGAGAATTTTCATGAATTTTGCGTAATCGCCCTGAGCTGAATGTAGGTGCTTGTAATTGCAGTTCCTACTTAATTTATTGTTGCAATAATTTTATTATTGCCGTACTTAAACGTATTGTATGTTTTCAGAAAAACTTTAAGTATATTTTTCTCTCTGAATTTTAATAATATAATAATACAACGTTTATTCAACAAACTGTACTACCTATACCTAGTACCTACCTATTATAACAAGCTCAAACAAAACAACAAAATTGTGAAAATAAAGAAATAAAAGTCAAGAATATGTTATTTAACATTGACATAATAAAGGAACGTTTTCTGTCTACATTCGTTATCAAGTCTCGATATTTCTACAATACATAATCTTGCTATATGTACACGTATTATTTCACTAGCATTACACACACACATATACATACATAACTGATACATAACTACACCGCTTATCGTATGGCTTTTATGACGTCATGTAACATGACCATGGTACAGTCAGCTAAGCAAATAAGTATTCAGAGCCTTCAGATCTATTTGTACTCTAAATAATTTATTGATTCCACAAACATACGGAGGACTATGATAGACTATTTTTGAGCGCGGTAATTTCAGGTTTGAATTTAAAAAATCTTTTGGTGTTGGATAGCCCACTAATTAAAAAAGGGTTAAATTCCATACTAATATTATAAATGGGAAAGTGTGTCTGTCTGTCTGTCTGTTTGTCTTTCTTTCACGGCAAAACGGAGCGACGGATTGACGTGATTTTTTAAGTGGAGATAGTTGAAGGAATGGAGAGTAACATAGGCTACTTTTTGTCTCTTTCTAACGCGAGCGAAGCCGCGGGCAGAAGCTAGTAGGCTATAAAACATAAAACATCACGTAACTACCTCGGAACAGAGCAAAAAACAAAAGCCGCGCTTGCAGTTGCGAAAGATTGCGACAGCACCAAGCACCAATACTTAATATATTTTTTCTTAAAATTAATTAAATTTTTGTAATCTAATAATATACGAACTTAAAAAAACATATCACCTAATTCTTTTAGTAATTCAATATTTATTTGAATACATGTTGATTTTCAAGAAAACTTTAATGGAGTACATCTGACAGCCCTGTACACTTATCTGCTATTCTGTTTGTACAGCGAAGGTCACACAATATTGTGCAGGCCTCAAAGGTTTGCTTTTGGCCCTTTGTAGTACAACAAATTAATGGAACATCCATTATATTGAATAATGAATTCGTATGTATGTCTCAATTTAATTCGACCCAGTACTTCCTGAGATTAGCTCGTTTAACCAAACAAACTGTTGAACTTTATAATTTTAGTTTGAATAACAAACAATTTTCCTAAAGAAAAAGAAACTTGTTTGTGGTTGCACCACCCTGAGTAGACTTGTAGAGAATGCCGAAGGCATTAAGTCCGCCATTGTACATATATGTGCATGTAGATTTAAATAGATAAATATATAAGTTACCTTTAAAACCCGAATTATAGTGATTCAGTTCGTACCTAACTAGTTTCCTAACGTGTTACCCAGTAATTTGGTTGTGGAGGACTGATAGGCAGTCTCTCCATGTCAAACACTGGTATTCGGTTTGGTCAAAAAAGCTTAGAAGAATTGTTTCAAATGGGAAAAAAAATGCTAGGAAAATAAAACTCAGGTCGTAAATAACAAAATCATCGAACTAATAGGTAACCTACTCTTCCTATTATTTTTAATGTAACAAAATAACATAATCTTTAACATTCTAGCTCTTACAAAAAAGCAAATTAGCTTAACAAAAGGAATAACTCGTGCCTGACAGACATTCACAAGTCCGTTAAAAAATTTAAAATAATTTGATTAATTGCCTTTAGTACAATCACGAATGATTCTAAAAAGAATTGCGATTTCATAGTCTTGATTTTTTGAATGGCTGGCGGAGACTTGAGAAAAAAATTGGGCAAGTGCGATCCGGGTTTATCTCGAGAGGTTCCATATTGGGTGCTACTATCAATGGACAAGTCAAAAGAGTCTTTGCATGGCATACTGAAATTAAGTATGAATAATTTATTAAATAACTAGCGACCCGCCCCAGCTTCGCACGGGTGTTACAAATCTTTAAAAATCCCGACTTTTCTCTACTATAATAAGCATAGATTATACTTTAAAATCTTCTCCTTGAATCATTCTTTCTATTAAAAAAACCGCATCCAAATCTGTTGTGTAGTTTTAAATATTTAAGCATACATATCCCATAACATAGAAAGTGACTTTGTTTTATACTATGTAGTATAATTATTTAGTTTTACCACATTGCATGTCAGTGTTTCGTGCTATTCTATGACGTTTCCTAATGGTGTCATTGCAATATAATATAGCAAAACAAATGTGTTTATTGTTTGGAAACCTGTCTTAGTTTTTAACTTAATAAAAATTTTTGATTTGCGATAAAAATACAAACACTACCTACATATTACGATTCACGAGACACAGCCCGCTGACAGACGGCTTAGTAAAAGGGTCCTATTGGCACCTTCGATTACGGAACCCTAACAATTCATTGAAGATATTCTTCAACCACAAACAGGTTTGAGAGGAAGTCGCAAATAAATAAAGACTCGTAGCCTAACTGGTTAAGTAAGACAGACATAATTAAATGTGTGACATTGAAGAATTTTTGCAATCAACCAAAAAGATGCGCTTTTAGTTTGAATAGTGTGATGACGTTTACAATGTTATTAATTCTCAAGTTTATTTTTTGGCTATGTATTTCTTTACTATTTTGTTGGTTTAATAATTGAAGAAAAACTAATTTTAATAGGTATAGATATAATTTTTGACGAGAAATATCAGCTGTCTGACGTTTTTACGCTTAACCTTTCAACGACCAACCGACAGCCGGCTGTCAGACTGCTTTTGTCTTTCTATTGTGTCTCAAATCACGTGTGTTCGAAGGATTAAACCACTAAACCGATTTTGATGAAATTTCGTGTAAAAAAAGACACAGCTTGGTCTTTGACTTTTTCGTTTGCACCCACGGGATAAACTAAAAGAATTTCTAGATAATACTAATAATTCCAAACTAAACTACTTTATATACAAATCACCTACTAAAAGTTATATCAACAATAACATTATCTAACATAAATCTCAAGCTAATATGTACATTATATACTATGTACACATTTCTTGTTATCGTTTTATTATTCAGCAAAGTAATTAAGAAGTTAATAAACTTCACTATTTGTAAAGAAGCAATTTATTACAAAAGCGTGTTAAAATATCTGTTGAATATTTATTTTAGAGGGCAATGATCTTCTCCAAATAATAATACCAGCCTATTACGACCAGCTGCAGGGCAAAGGCCTCTTCTCATACAGAGAAGGCACGAGCACTGATCACGTTTGCTCAAGGTGGATTGGCGATTTCAGACTACACCCTACTAAGTAAGTACTAATATTATAAATGTGATACACATGTACCTACTTCTTCATTTAATAGATTTCTTAGTATCCATAATTACAGCTTTTTGTAAAAAAAAAAACTGGATTTTAAAACGATAATTTTTTCCAGTCTAAACTGTAGACTAATTTATATCCATTAATTACGAACCTATAATAGTAACATTCATTCACAAATACGAATAATTGCCGAAAGTAATTACCTACGGCATTCAGACAGACCCGGATGCAAACCTAGTATATTATTATGTAACTGATTGATAAAGTCGATATATGAAGCAATCACTGATTGATTGGCATTATTAACAGTAATGAGAAACTATTACATTTAAGCACTATTTTGTTGTTGTAGCTATGTAATATTTTTGGTTATGTAATTGTAGTAGGTATTAGGTATAAAATACTAGCTTTTGTCCGCGGCTTCGTTCGCGTTAGAAAGGGACCCAAAGTAGCCTATGCCACTCTCCATCCCTTCAACTATCTTCACTTAAAAAAACACGTTAATTTGTCGGTCCATTTTGCCGTAAAAGACGGACAAATAAACAGATACACAAACACACACACTCGCACACACGCACGCACACACACACACACACACACACAAACACACACACACACACACACAAACACACACACACACAATTTTGAAGTTAACGATCCTTTATTCATTAACTTCTGCTACCCCTGCTGAACTGTACTAGAAAACCGGATCTGTAAGCATGCCTTATTTTACCAATTGGGCCAATGCTGAGAACCGTGATACTTGGACTCGTGAAACCTTCCTATATACTCTAGTTTATGACCAAATTCCAGCCCTGGAACAGTCAGGCCCAAGTATGTATGGAGTTTGGATTTGTCCCATGAACTCCTTTGCCAGGTTACCAATTCCAACCTGCAACCAAAATCTACTACCAAAACTTATAAAAAACCTTTAAAACTAGTTTCGTCTCCAGTCTTCATTACCATCCATTCTCCAAGGCCGTATGAGGCACCCAGGCCCAACTCAAAGCCTGGTATTGCCTCATTAGTGGCCTCACGACTTAAGTTTAAGAACCTTGTCGTGAACTCATTATTGGAATGTCAATTCAACGTCTTTACTAAGTTAAAGGATTTTGTACTTGGTAGAGTACCATTCTTTAATTCGAGTGAGAAAAATGACATTTCAAGTGTTGCAGGTTTTTAGTCTCAAATAAATAGTGATGTGGTGCAATCGAGTCTTTACAATTAAATCTTAGTCGAGAATATTTTTTTTATTCAATATCAAATTGCCTTTAATTATAAAAAAAGTATTACATGTAATTTACGGTAATTAAATAGAAGACATACACGGTAGGTAATTTAATATTACGTAAAACACTGTTATATTATTTGTTTTTGGTAAGGTTCATATTTCTAAAATTGTTTTATTCATGACGGTATGTATTCAATATTTACAATAAAAAAAAAACGCTTTGGTACCTAATAAAACAAAGCATGACTAAATGTCTGAGTCTATCGATTGCGGAACATCACTATTGTAGCGGGTCACCCTTTTTGGTATCAGTGACAGTTGCACTTGTCATTTTGACTCGAATTAAAAATCGTACTATAGTGTGTGTGTTAGGCAGGGACAGATAGTGAATTTGTGGGTTCTCGATTGTCACTACTTACTTACACCGATTAGTCTAAGTAAATGAATGGCCAAATTGACAGTTTTTTTTAATAAATTGTGTTTTTGTGTGTGTTAACTTGTCTTTGTTGATTGAAATGTCATCTTTGTAACCTACTATGGCATCCCCCATCTGTGCTTACAGTTTAAAACACGATACCAAGTCGACAAGCAGCAACAATCTACAAATTACCAGAAAATCGTTAGGATTATTCAACACACAACCTTAAAATAGGTATTAAATAAGACTAGTCATAACATGCCCATATAAGAACACGGTTACGTCATCAAGTCCTGAGAATACTACCAGAGGTCTGAGGAACGCTTTATAATTTGAAATATAATGTAGATGACGTGATAAGTTGGCGAGTCCTTGAGCTTAGAAGTTCAGGACTAAGACGGCCCGTAGACGTTAATTCGATCAGTAAAATTCAATAATAGCGATCCAGATTGCCAGTTAGATTGACGAAGATTTTACCGTCAGTCAAATTCGTACACCATCAATCTGGATCGCGATTATGATTTTGAACGCGGATTGACTGACCGGATTGGCTGTGTAGGGGGCGCCTAAGGTGCTTGGATCGCGATCATTGATTTTGATCGCGGATCGTGATCGAGGTTGTCTGTCTACGGGGCGCCTATCGGTCAGCGGAAGATAATTAACAGTGTTATTTTTAGCTATCATCTAAAATCATTAATAGTCTGGCAAAACCTAAATATGGTCCTGTTTCAACCTTTTCATTATTTAGCCTCTTAAATTACCACATTGTTAAAAGTACTTTTGAATTTTACCATTCTATTAAAATTAAGGTTTTGATTAAAGATTAACCTTGTTATAAATTCATTTGTCCCTGAGGTTGGCAACCACTGATCCTCACTGATCTAAAAATAAATACTAAGTTAGTTTAACGACGTGATGTTTTTCTTACTATAAAGATATAATATATCTGATACAATTTTAGATTTAGTTCTTTTAGTTTTTTTTTTAAGTTTTTCATTACAATTTTCATAATAAACTGTACTTTGCCACATAGATAGATATTATTAAACTTATCACACAAATCCTTATCAATCAAGGTTCTAATTCATATTCAAGACACAAACTTCACATCTAGATCTAGCAAGGTAAACGAGAACATTATTAAAATGTCAGTCTGTCTAACAGTTATCTAGAATGTATCAAAAGTGAAGGCAAGCCTAGATCTTACTAGCCTAGCCTCCCGGAACTTAGGAACAAAGATATTATTTGTCATACGCTTTATAATTGGGTTTAACCTTTCGACGACCAAGCGACAGCCGGCTGTCGGACTGCTATTGTCTTTCTATTGTGTCTCAAATCACGTGTGTTCGAAGGAACAAACTTGGTGACAGTTGTGACAGAGCTTAGATTAGTGAGTATTGAAGTTTTGACTATCTACTTAGTTAAACTTGACCAAAAAAATGTTTGCTATTAGGTCATGCCCGCCGTACTTCGCCCGTAAATATGTAAGTAGCAGATTAAAAAGTAATCTATACCATTTAGGGTTCAAGCTTACTCCGTCTGTATCAAATTTTACCAAAATTGATTATATGGTTTAATTGAGAAAACCTATGTAGTGAAAACAAATGAGAAAAGAAAAAATAAGAAAACGTTTTGCTTTTTGTGTTAAATTGAAGTAAGACCTGCTTATTTGCCATTACTGTACCAAACATAATTTCAAACTGCTTGATAATCAATAGAAAAAGTACTTAGATTCCTTCAGAAAAATAACGACAATACTTCCAAATATAGACCACAGCCGCTTGAAGGTCGTTCAGCGACACCCAAACACAAGAACGATCGAAAAACTATAATTAACTTGATAATTAAAAGAAACGAAACGGCAATGTGACACCGAAATAACTCCCTCACGCCTCGACTAATGGGTATGCACAAAAACCTTATATACCACCCCAAGGAAAAGGCAACCTTACTGGTAATAAAAATAAGGTAGCTTTTCAACTGCCTGGTGTAAAATCCTCTAGAGAGAACACAGTTGTGTGAAAATCAGCTTTACGTCATAGTGACAAGGTTGTAAATCATTTGTGGTGTAACAGAATTCTCATGGGAGAAATATTGGCGTTTCCCAAATCTTTGGCTTGAATGTTTAAGTAAATAAAACACGGTCTGTGTTTGATCATGTGTACCATAAATGTACGCGATCGTGTTTGCTCTTATTGGTTATTTTGTTAAGTAATATTTATGGTAACTTGAGCAAATTCGCCAGATCTGCCTCCGATGAAGCGTGATTGGCTGAGCTGAATAATTCGTGTATTTAAGACAGATTTACAAATGTTGATGTGAAAAAATATTGTTATTTTCTTTGGGAACTCACTGAGAATCCTGTTCCTATGCCATTGAAGACATACTTTTGCATTTTTTGGCATTTGTTAGGAAATGCGCATCTTAATTACTTATAGGTCCAGGTTTCCTCACATTGTTTACCTTTACCGATTCCGATGTTTAAACTTAGAAAATACTTATGGACTAACCTTTGCCTGTGGATTCGAACACTTGGATTTTGACGATTAACGACCTCGATTTCGCATAAAAAGTATCCTATGTGCTTTCTCAGATTATGTACTATCTTCGTACCAAATTTTATTTAAATCGGCTCAGTACCTACTTTCGTCGTAAAAGCGCGAGAGTAACAGACATACAACAGGAGTTATTTTCGTATGTATAATTTGTATGGATTGACAAAGTCGCATTCGTACTGGCTCGGTATCCGCAGGCGCCATAACTACTCTATCACGACTTCTATAGAATTTTAAACCATAACGATAAAGCAGTTATGAACCTTTCAACGACCAAGCGACAGCCGGCTGTCGGGCTGCTATTGCTTTTCTACTATGTCTCGAATCACGTGTGTACGAAGGTTTAATAAATTATTTAACCTATCTGAATCCCAAAATGAAGCGGCCTTTAAGTTATACTTGCGTTATTAATACTCCACGAGTACCGTCTTGTCCTAAGTCAATACATTACGTCCTTGGCAGGTTGAGGAACGAGAACTTGTTCAAATATCAACAGGTGTAACCAATGGGTTCAACTTACTGACTATGCAAATTATAGGTGAAATGTTTAGCCCTCACATTTATGAAAAACTAGCTTTTGCCCGCGACTTCGTCCGCGTGGAATAATAGTTCGCGTTCCCGGGGGATTTCCGGGATGAAAACTATCCTTTTTTTTTTTTTTTGGTGAGTGGAAAATCATATGTCCTTTCTCGGGTCCCAGACTATATCTGTACCAAATTTCATTCAAATCGGTTCAGTGGTTTAGGCGTGAAGAAGAGGCAGACAGACAGACAGAGTTACTTTCGTATTTATAATATTAGTACGGTTTAATTTATTCAGCTTTATTTCTGACAGTGAAAATGAATAAGTTTTTAATTCTTGCCGTAGCTTAAAAAAATACCGACCAAAACCCCACTTGAAATATTAATAACTCTTCAGCTTTATAATATTACTATAGGTAGAGTGGTCCAGGAGGTAGGTTTGTATGTTTATTATAAATGCTTTGTATGAAATTGTAGTACAGCAGCTATTGCTAATTAAATCGTTAACAAAATTTGATACTACAGCGTTGCACTCTTAAATTATATCACTTTTATTGAAGCTAACAAATAAACTATGCAGCATGCAGTTACAATGAACACATTCTTTAAGCGTTCTGCGGAAAAAATCTATGGAATCCTTCACAAAGTGAATTTCTGTCTACATGATGTATGGAAAAAAACGTCATCAGTAAATAAAATACAGAAACGTGCCATTTAATTGTCAAGAAATATGAAACAAAATGCACTTTCACATAACTTCACGTAAGTCAAAACTAGGGTTGCCACCTGTACTCTTAGCGTCTTACTAATAAACGCTGCATAAAGTTATGACAGGTTTATACGTCAAAAAATGTATGGTTACACAGGCTTTATTCATGACATAACTTTACACAGTGATTATTAGTAAGGGCATTAAAGTATTGTTTTGTATGCATTTTGATGTAAGTGTACTGTAATCTATAATACTCAGAATTAATGAAAAATACTCTTTTTTATTTTACTTTTTTATTACCAGCCATTCAAATATCATAAGTTTATAATCAAGATAATTTGCTCCGATATATTATCCCCAAGCAAAATTCAACTTTTTAAAAATTTGGACTTCTAATTTTTTTCTCTTAGAAATCAGATATATTTAGCGCCTATTTCACATTCTTCTCATAAGTTCTGATAAAAATATCTGGCAGATGAATTCATACAAAATCTGTTCCATTTTTTAATTTATCTTGTAGATAAGGACTATATCGAAGTTATGAAACAGGCCCTTACTCTATTGCCGAATCTATTTATAACTGTACTAGCGTTTGCCCGCGGCTTCGCTCGCGTTAGAAAGAGACAAAAAGTAGCCTATGTTACTCTCCATCCCTTCAACTATCTCCACTTAAAAAATCACGTCAATCCGTCGCTCCGTTTTGCCGTGAAAGAAAGACAAACAGACAGACAGACAGACAGACAGACACACTTTCCCATTTATAATATTAGTATGGATTGATATTTGACTTTGACTTTCGCCTTTCGCCTTTCAAAAGCTGGCAACCCTAGCCAAGCGCTTGCGCCCGCGCAACCGCTATAACTCAACGTAATTGGAGGAAAAAATCGAAAGTGAACGCGATTGGTCAATCTTGTGTTAATCTTAGTTAATTAGCGATTGAATGATTATAGTTTCCATGGCAAGTGATGCTGAGTAAATTGCTGTTGAATTATGGATACCGATGGTAAATGTGTAGTAGGATAGGTAGAAAGAAGATTTTTCTCAATGCGAACTACCTACTAGTCGAATTAGTAGTTTTTAGGATTCAAGCATAGAAATAAAGTCCTGCGCTTTATAATATCAGCATACTAACGCTTCAACTAAGGACGGGTGTTACAAATCTTCCAAAATACCGGCTTTTCTCTACTATAACATGTATCTATGTATTATATATATGTTACAGTTAAAACTAGTTTTTAGATAAAACGCGTTTTTCCTAGTTAGAACTAGTTTTTACTAAATGTCTTTGTAAAAACTAGAAGTACCTAATGCTCAAAATTTAAATCAGTCAAAACTAGTTATTACTAGACAAAACGCGTTTTTTCAAAGCTAGTTAGTTAAAACTGTTTCGACTCATCGTATAAGCATACTATCCCAAACCATAAGTTTACTTAAGCATAACAAGGCATAACCATAACTCTTAGTCGACGGAGCTCCGCTACGCGGGGCTCCTACTTCTGTGTGGCTTATAAAAAAATAACCACTATCCTAACCTAACCGGTTCGGGGTGCCCTAAAGTCCTGATTGCATCCAGTTTCTCCTGATAAAATAACCGTAAAGTACGTTTCCTTTATGACAACTATTAAGCAAATAAACAATATGCGTTTTAACTTTATCCATATCAAAGTTATGAATAAAAACCACAGGATATACAATATTTATACTTAATAATAACGAAAAACGGGTTATAACTGTGACATATATAAACCTTCCTCTATGAATCTCTCTAAAACATCTATTAAAAAAACCGCATAAAAATCCGTTGCGAAATTTCAAAGATCTAAGCATACATAGGGACATACAGACAGCGGATTGGACTTTGTTTTATACTACGTAGTGATTATAATATGTAAATTACATGTATGAAAGCGATATATAGCTTTCAAGTTCATATATCATGTTCGAATACATAATGTTCACATATTTCATAGATCTGCCTAGCCTAGCTTTAATGTTAAGATGGTCTTCAAGTCCAACCGGTTGTCAGACCTGTCCTCCACAACTTATGAACTAAGTTAATGAGTAATACGACTTTTCCTGGTCTCTGACTATTAAAAATCTATGAATGATAATAGTTTCTTCGCTGACTATTCAGTTAGGAACACCAGTCCTATGAGAACTAGGTTCTGCCGCGGATTTGCCTAAATTAATCGGATTATATTAAACTAGCTTTCGCCCGCGGCTTCGCTCGCGTTAAAAAGAGACAAAAAGTAGCCTATGTTACACTCCATCCCTTCAACTATTTCCACTTAAAAAATCACGTCAATTCCTCGCTCCGCTTTACCGTGAAAGAAAGACAAACATACAGCCAGATAGACACACTTTTCCATTTATAATATTAGTATGGATTGTAAAAAACTGTCGCTAGTAATAGGTAAGTATGGGAATTTATTTTATAAGCTTATAATAAACTACAGACAACGAACATATCATCAAATATTTTTTCCACATATATATATAGCTAGGTCTTGAATAAACTTCTCGGAACTAAAGCCTTCTAACAATCTTAGCACAGAAACAGGAAAAAACATAAAAAATCGCTTTTGGATTTGTGAGGACATTTTACCTTACATGACGTCAACGGCCTAGAATACCAGTGTTTTGATAAATTATAACTCCTAAAATCTAGACAAAATTAAATCTTAAAATGGTGCTGATTTTCTTGTTCACAAACTTAACTAAATTTAAGTTAAATGCATCTTTCTATTTCCAAGTTATATAGGGGCAGGGGAATGAGGTAAATAAATAGATTGTTATTTAGTCGAGGAAATTGAGATATTTTATAGACTTACAAGTTTATAGCAGGTCTATTAAACGGCTAGGTCTATTAAATTTAATAGTCCAATGTCTAGGTTTAAATTCTAGTCAGAATCTATAAAGATGCCTATATCGTAATTAGTAAAAGTTAATGACTTAATTAACGTTAATTTATCTTTAGATTCTTTCATCTACAAAAAAAAAAACTGCCAAGTGGAAGTCGCACATGAATGGTTTCGGTTTTCGTAGGTTTATTTGTACAAAACACATAAAAATTGGTAATATATTAAAATACAAGAAACGTGTTTTAATCCATTTTTTATATTTTTTGCTGTTATAATGACAATAGAAAAAAGATTTAATAATGTTTAGAAACTATGTGTGTATTGAAAAGTCATATTTACTTGCCCGGATGCGAATCCACAACCGCAACATGAAAGACATACAGCAGGCATAAATTGACCATATTATTTATTTATTATTTATTTTATTTATTCAGGAAACAAACAGTCTCATACATTTTTGTACAACGAAAAAATATGACTTAAAGACTTAGAGTTCCATACACTTAAAAATAACGTGCAGCAAATTACCCATTCGTGAATAATCTACGACTAAGAAGATAGAAGCTTTTTGAGTATTTTCTTTTTAAACATAGCCAAACTATTGTTAAAAATATCAATATCTCCAAATTGTTCGTTATATATATCAACGCTACGTCTGAGGAAATTATTACCTGTATATATAGTTTTATAAAAAGGAACAGAAAATAGTTGATTTAGGCGAGAGCCAGGTCTAGGTACTCTTAAGCTAATTTTTTCTAAAATGTGAGGAGCGTCAACATAATTATTTAATATTTTATAGAGAAATACCAGATCAAACATTGTTCTACGGTTATCAAGGGTAGTTAGTGAGTAGTGAGCGAGTGAATCTTCATATGAGATATGTACATGGCTAAAACGATAGTCTAAAGATTTAATAAATTTCTTTTGAATTCTTTCAATACGAGAGATGTGACAAGCATAATATGGATTCCAAATTATACAAGCAAAATCTAAGATTGACCGGACAAAACTAAAATATAATATTTGCAGCGTATGAGGATTCCTAAAAGGCTTAGTAATTCTTAATATAAAACCAAGTTGGCGAAATGCTCTATTAACTATGTTATCCACATGTAAGTTAAAAGACAAGCTATGTCCATGATTACACCTAAGTCACGTACAGAAGTTACCCTAAGTAAAGAACTGTTATTAATTTTATAATCAAACTAGCTGCTCCTCGCGGTTTCACCCGCGTTACGTTAGGTTTTTGGTTACTCCCTCGCTCCCGTTGGACATAGCGTGATATTATATTGCCTATGTTAATCAAGGATAATGTAGCTTTCAAATGGTGGAACCTAGTTACAAAGTTTTAAATGAATCCATAAAGATTTAATTTCCCCCCCTTTCCTCCCCCATGAGGGGGAATTTCCAAAAATCCTCTTGCAGTGCTCAGTTGCTTAACTGGTGGAACCTACATGCAAAGTTTTAAGTGAATTCGTAGAGACAAAAAAAACAATTTCCCCCCTTTTCTCCCCCATGGGGGGAATTTCCAAAAATCCTTTCGCAGTGCTCAGTTGCTTCACTGGTGGAACCTACATGCAAAGTTTAAAGTGAACTCATTGAGGAATAAAAAAAATCAGTTTATCCCCCTTTTCTCCCCTTTGGGGGGGAATTTCCAAAAATCCTGTCTTAGTACGCGCCTACACCCCCCAACAAACACACATGCCAAATTTCAGCTCTCTACGACCAGTAGTTTCGGCTGTGCGTTGTCTGTCAGTCACTCAGTAACGGAAGCGTTTTATATATATAGATGTAAGGGGGTCGCGTTTACGAGTGTAAGATATTATGGGCATACAGCCGAAAATATAACAAATCTTTTTATAAATATTCTCAATACATTTTTGAAACTCTAGTCATCACTCGATGGTCCAAATAAAGTCGAAAGTACCAAAAAACCCTACAAAAAATTGTACAATTGAGAACAAAAACATTGACCACCGAAATCCCAATCAAAAAGACACGGCATCTTAAAATCCTTAAAAAAAAACAAGTACCACAGCTCGACCACCTGCTGCCGATGCCGTAAAAACTCCATACAGGACAGGTGGTGGCTATGTACTGCAAAAAACTATACACCTGGTAATAACCGGTTGGTAATCTCTGACTTACAGTTAACTTTGGCGCTGTTAAATGTAAATTAACTATGAGTTTACCAAGCGTTTATTTCTTAGAAGAGTTAGGACACGGCTGGCGTAATGATTGAGTGATTGACTGCAACTGTGATTTTCTTAAGTTCGATTCGAGCATGAAGTAAATAAAATCAAAACTCAAATTTCTATTTTCCTACCCAGGACACATTTTTGTGTGATAAATATGATTGATCTGTGTCTGGATGTAATGTGTATGCGAAGTAAAAAAATAAGTATGTTCAGTTGTCTGTTAACCCAGACTCTGTCCACTTTGGGATCGGATGACCTTGTAAAAGTTTCCCAAAATATTTTTTTTTACACACTTGTCTAGGATCTGCTTGCCGCAAACTAAGCAGTGCCTACCTTACAAAAACCCAAAATTTCATACATTTTCTTGCTAGTCGCAAAAAAACAACATACGTGACAAATTCAACACTGCATTCCACTGATTTCCAATCTTCTCTATCAATCAGTACATGTCAACAGCCCGACTCGAACCTGGGACATCCATCTAACTTACTAGCACCATGACATAAACATATCAATCATGGGTGAGCTATAATTTAGTGCTAATTAAACTTGAATTATTGGGATTTATGTGTTAATACCTACTTGTAATCTCGCCCGAGATTATAATGACAGAACTGGTTTAATTTAGGAGTAAATTAAAGGAGTTCAATGGACAAATATATATATTGTTTATTAGGTTTTGAAGATAATCTTCTTTATTTGATTTTACTAAGTGGTGTTGTCAGGTAACAAGTAGGTCAACACTGCAATTATTATGGTCAAAACGAGTTATTTTCTCCATAACCTTTTTTCTGGCTATTTTAAGGTACTAGACCTTATTGGGTTCATCAATGGCTTGCACTAGATACAGATAAGTGGAATAAGGGAAGGAAGGCTTTTGCCACAGACGACAATAATAAAATGTTGGGGTCGGCTTCCAGAATAACTGCCTCAAATGGAGCAACTGCCTATCAGACTTCCGCAACCCAATTGCTGGATTACATGATGCCCATTGGTTAGACTGATTGTCAAATTTTCTGGTAATACTAAAACAGTGGTCAACCGCAAACGTCATCGACTGCAGATCATTATTGTTGTGAGCCATAAAAATGGTCAACCTTAAACGTCGTCAAGTGCACATCATTATTATTTTGTAAAAATTAGCTCTTCACATGACGTGGGAATGATTACCTCTAACGTGATGCCTTCGTGTCTATAAAATATTACGACAGCTAGATAATCAGGTTTATCAGGTTTTTGCATTAATACTTCGCTACAATGTTAGTGTAGCCAAGTTCAAAGCGCCTAGCATGAGCGTGCGCAGAACACGGAAAGGCGATCCTTCATCAGAACCATTGTTTATGTCCTTGGCAAGAGCTAAAGGCATATCTTTTGTTAAGTAAATAGTCATCTTCGCCCTTTTCTGGGACAATCCCTCCGCTCTATTCCCAACCACTGCAACTTTGAAGGCCAGAATTAACAGTGGAGTCCGCCAGAAAAGCTCCAAGCAATGAAGCTCGACGAGCCCCGGAGAAACGATTCAACTGTTTTGGATAGTATTACGTGGACTGTCCAAGATATAAGAAATACAACCGCGACCAACGGCGCGGCGTTTCGTACTTCCAAACTCACTAATATCCAAACTGCCGAGAAATCCGTAATAGAAACCTCAATAAAACTTTTTTTTTTTTTCTTTTGTTGAGTGGGAAATCATCCAATGACTGCTCCCGTCCTGGGTGCGACGGGAGGGCGTGTCAGACTCTAACTGACTAAAACCCACTCATGTTCCTTCGATTGCCCTTTATGTTCCAGGGTCACGGTGACTACTATACACATTCCGCAACCCCGGCAATCTTACACACACCCTGGAATCTTACACAGAACCCCACACTCCGATTAAATTGTACCATCCGTACTAATATTATAAATGCGAAAGTAACTCTGTCTGTTTGTCTGTCTCTTCTTCACGCCTAAACCACTGAACTGATTTGAATGAAATTTTGTACAGATATAGTCTGGGACCCGAGAAAGGACATAGGATAGTTTTCATCCCGGAAATCCCCCGGGAACGGGAACTATTATTCCACGCGAACGAAGTCGCAGGCAAAAGCTAGATAATATTAATAGGACAGTCGCAATGGGAATAGCACACTAATCTTATATTAAGCCTTCTTTACTACAATTATTATTGCTTTTATGAACTAACTAAGACATCTTTGTATCAGGAAAAATTAAATGTTATTGTGCAGAGAGGAAACTTAAAGATTTTATTTGCTTCCAAGGATTTATGAATCATTTCCTTAACAACTTAATTAACTCTTGTAGGAATTGTGGTTAAACTAGTAGCCTGTCAATATTTAGAACTAGCTTTTGCCCGCGACTTCGTCCGCGTGGATTAATAGTTCCCGTTCCCGGGGGATTTCCGGGATAAAAACTATCCTTTGTCCTTTCTCGGGTCCCAGACTATATCAGTACCAAATTTCATTCAAATCGGTTCAGTGGTTTAGGCGTGAAGAAGAGACAGACAGACAGAAAGACAGACAGACAGACAGAGTTACTTTCGCATTTATAATATTAGTATTCGACCGTAATTATTATATTTTTTAGCTTCCTGCACACACACAACATTGTAGAAATACGCAATATGCTTATTATAGTACAAATAGTGTTTTCGTTACGTTCTATATAACTAATTTACGAATAAAAACATTTCAATATCAAATCGATCTCACGACACCGGTCACCAACCACTAGACCAACAGGCCAGTCTAATGGTATGGGGATTAAGGTCCCATAGAGAAACACGCCTTGTCCAAAGAAAACCGCTTTAGGAATCAGACCTGTTGTTTACTTCCCGAGTCAAAGCTAAGCAAAATAAGATCATTTTTCTTAGAAAAAAAAAAGTGAGCCGTCACGGGACGCCTAGCAGATGTAAAACATCGACATTACATCATCGCCACACAGTACACAAGACTGTGACTGTATATATATGTCACCGGAAAATAACAAGATCCGTAAGTTTATAACTAGGAAGTTTATAAACTTCCGTAGGATTCTAAACCGGAGATAAATTGTAATATTTTACGTCCACGTTTTCGTAAATTGATAAACTTACTGAACTCACTCGTAAAATAATAAGTAAGCAGTAACCAAACGCTACGCGCGATCTGATTGGTTGACTGTCACGTGTCACTTCTCCTTCCTCGCGGCCGCCATTGTTCGCAACGGAACATAAACTATGAACGTTGACCAATCAGAGAGCAGTGTGTTATTTTATTTGTATGTATTTATTTTAAAAGAGTTTCTGTGATTGGTCGAACCATATAAAATCTTACGAATAGATATCCGTTAGTTTATAAATTTACCGTATGACGTCGGAAATTGATAAATTTTTTGACGTAAAATTATTGACGTAAAATATAACAATTTATCTCCCGTTTAGAATCCTACGGAAGTTTATAAACTTCCTAGTAGATTGATAAACTTACGGATCTTGTTATTTTCCGGTGACATATACACCATCATATAGGGTGGCGACGTGTCGCCACGGCATGCGTCGCCACGCCAGAAATTTGTTTTACGTGCGGCTATAGATGTTTCACATCAAAAATGTGTAATTTTAGTTAACGCAGCAACCGCCACTCGCCGTGGAGTTTAAATAAATTGGAATCTTAAAAACATCAATAGTCATTCATTAAATTCTCTTCAATCTCTTTAAAGAAGATAAATAAATACTTACATTAATATTTCAAACCGATCAATGCTGTCAATAAATTGTATTTAAGTATTAGAAAACCAGACTTAAGCTTTTGTACATAAGCGATAGCCTTCATATTAGTTAGTAGCCACAATGGACCACATTTGCCCATAATGACTATGTTCCGGAGAGAGCTGTACAAAAACATGCATTTCTAAGCTTTCATTATATATTCATTAAGGTCAAAATGATCAGAGAGAATTTATTATATCGACAGGTGTGTTATTATTATGTTTATCTATACTAATATGATAAAGAGGACAGAATTGTATGTATTTATGTTTGTTACGAATAAACTCAAAAACTACTGGACGGATTTAGATAATTCTTTCACCATTAGAATGCTACATTATTCTTGAGTAACATGGGCTATATAACATCACGCTATGAACAAAAGAAGCTGACAGTTGATAAAAACCTGTCATTACGCGGGTGAGACCGCGTGGAATAGATAATTTATTTATATTTGAGATAGATTTATAGATCTGGGCATGTTTCTGATGCTGAAATTTAATATTTCTTTATGATGTTGTAACATGGTTTTTTAATTATCATGTTTGATATGTGTTGAGCGGTTTCACTTGCTTTGTGTTATGTCTTTGGTTTGTGATCTGTTTACATGGGTCATGGATGTTATGTATAAGATTATGTTATTGCAAAGTTTCAACAAAATCAGATCAGTAGGCACTCAAAAAGTCCGGTTAAGCTGAAAACCGACCGACTTGTGAAAAGCTCTTTAGATAATGATAAGGAAATTTAAGAAGTAGAAGTTACATGTATGTATAACTAGCTTTTGCCCGCGACTTCGTCCGCGTGGAATAACTCCCGTTCCCGGGGAATTTCCGGGATGAAAACTATCCTATGTCCTTTCCCGGGTCCCATACTATATCTGTACCAAATTTCATTCAAGTCGGTTCAATGGTTTAGGCGTGAAGAAGAGACAGACAGACGAGTTACTTTCGCTTTTATTATAATATTAGTACGGATTGTACAGTATTTTTGATCATCACTCAAGTTCACAACTAAATGTACAATTTTAATAATTTTATGTGCTCCGAATAGCTTATCTGGGTAACGGAGTTGTTACAAAAACATTTAATTCCTTACATAAATCAATTGGCCACGGAGCTATTGCGTTTAATTTAAGTTTCAAACTACTATTCGATTAAAACTCGTGATCTAAAACCATGGTATTACTTGCCATAACCATAAAAATAATCTGTTTCGGTTACGTTAACTTCCAATTTCGACAAGGCCATGTTTTAAAACTAAAATAATAATACCAGCCTATTACTGTCCTAGTACAAAAGCCTCTTCTCATACAGAGAAGGCATGAGCATTGATCACCACGCGCGCTCAAGGCGGTTTTTTTTTGGTGAGTGGGAAATCATCCAATGACTGCTCCCGTCCTGGGTGCGGCGGGAGGGCGTGTCAGACTCTTACTGACTAAAACCCACTCATGTTCCTTCGATTGCCTTTTATGTTCCAGGGTCACGGTAACTATTATAAACATTCCGCGACCCCGGCAGGCGTGGCCCTGTTGGGCCCCTGGCGATTTCGGACTCATATTAACTACAAGTCCAGGTTTCCTTACGATGTTTTCCTTTACCGATGTCTGACCGATGTTTTAAAACTAAACTTATATAGGGTGACTGGTCTTTAGTGTACGATACCTAATCACGTGATTGTGCTCATGATAACAAACCATTTTTACTATGAGAGCAACGCCGAAATCGCGAAAAAAGTATTAGCTGTTAGGCAAACATAAATGTACTGAACTGCTGATTTTTTTTTCGCGATTTGACGTTTGTTCCCATAGTAAAAGTTGTTGTTTATCATGAGCACAATCACGTGTTTAAATATTTTACACTAATTACCAGTCGCCCTGTCTTTTAAATGCCTGGGCCATATACATCCATACTAATATTATAAATGGGAAAGTGTGTCTGTCTGTCTGTCTGTTTGTCTTTCTTTCACGGCAAAACGGAGCGACGGATTGGCGTGATTTTTTAAGTGGAGATAATTGAAGGGATGGAGAGTAACATAGGCTACTTTTTGTCTCTTTCTAACGCGAGCGAAGCCGTGGGCAGAAGCTAGTCAAATAATATATCCATGGTCTTAAAATAAAAGTAGTCCGACTGCAAGATTTTCTCTTCAGTGGTTCTTCCAGACAGTTGGACATCAAACTGATCCACATTTTACCATTCGTCTGACCCAGGGGTTTCTCTTCGGTTATACTGCTCTTGTGAAAGCGTGACAATATACCTACAATGTGTAAATGAATTAATGCACTTTGAGAAAATAGTTTGTTCAGAATCGTTTACTGAATCGATTTTTGTAATTAAAACTACGTAAACTGCTGTCACACTTCCGCTGTACAGTCAAATGGATGAAAACCTACTACGCTAGACCCTTATGCAAGTGCGACTGTGTGCATGCGTAGATTTGTAATGTGACTACAATTTTCTCCCACAATCTGTACAACTAATTTATTAAAAAAAACAGTGTTTTAAACATACTAATAAATATTCAGTGTATGTATTATGATTATAACATAATATTCTAATTGGGGTGCCTGGTGGTGTGCGTTTATTCCGGGACATGTTGTATATCGCTTGGTCGTCGAAAGGTTAAAGAATATGACTAGTAATTCCAGAGATTAGCACGACAAACAAATAAAAAAATCCCATCAGTTTTATTTTATTAATTGTTGCCTGCTAATTTTAATGATTTTAATTTCTCGTTTTTCTTGGGTGCTTTTCGAAGAACCTATATGTCATACAAATATTTGTCCCAAGTGGGATTCGAACCTAAGGCACACTGCCAAACAGCCAAGCCGCGCCTTGTCATAAAACTATTATGTTAGTGTAGTTTAGATGCTTACGAAGATTGCAAAGCTATGTTGAACCTTATGTGGAGTCTAGTAAAGTCTATTATCAAACAGTCATAACAGTAGTACGAGCAAGTGTCCGTTTCAGTATTTATTACTCAGGCACTCCACATAACCTCTTACTAAAACATTAATCACTTTTATAACATCTCGAAAAACGATGTCAGACTATAAAAAAAAACATAAAAAATTATATCTTCGCTTTTATTACGAACAAAAACAGCGTACAGCGGAACACTTAAAATGATTATTGTATATTAAAACATTACGCCTCGCTCAACGGGTGCTTGCAGTTGCCAAATAACCTAACAAAAATAATCTCAAATATTACTTCAGTAGGAAAGTTCGTGTTTTTAACGTAATCTCGAAAACTGCTCTGCCGTTTTGTATGATTACCTCGTTAAGAGATTGGCAAAGTTTGGAAAGGTTAAGTTGTCTTGTGAATTTTTGGTGTTTTTCCGCTGTTCCGTAAACTTCTTGCTTTTAAGGAAAATTTGTGTGCTAGACGGGTGAACGGTGATGGTTATAAAAGTTAAAATAGTTTACTTTGGCTATGTTATAATTTTCATAAAAAAACTTATAAAACTTAGGGTGGGAATACACGGGCTGTTCGAGCAGTTAGTCTGCGATCCTTATAAAAAAAATACATAAGAAATGATAGGCATATATATTTTATTTTTTCATATTTTATTTTTGATTATATATATATATTAATTTATATTTTTTTTAGTCGAACATATTTGCGGTGAATTTATATATGTCGTGATGGCCCAGTGGATAAGGCGCCCGCCTCTCGTGTAAGAGGTTGTGGGTTCGAATCCGGGCAAGTACCAATGTGACTTTTTCAATTCATATGTACTTTCTAAAGTTTATCTTAGACATCACTGACATCCCGTGCCTCGGAAAGCACGTAAAGCCGTTGGTCCCGGTTGTCATTCGTAGAACTTTGACAGTCGTTACTGGTTAGCCAGAAACTATGACCAGTCTAACCAAGAGGTATCGTGTCGCCCAGTTACTGGGTTGTGGAGGTCAGGTAGGCAGTCGCTCCACGTAAAACACCGGTATCCAGCTGAATCCGGTTAGGCTGGCAGCCGACCCCAACACGATTGGGAAAAGGCTAGGGAGATGATGATGATGATATTTGCTATGAATTTGTGTTTTGCGTTGACGTTGTATTTGGGCACGCCAAACGTTCAAAGGGCACGGTCAAAGGTTAACCTGCCTGTGTATGATCAGCCTCAGATTTCATTCCACTACATACAGTCGTTTTTATAATTTAATTAAGTACTGATACCCTCATAATCTTAATCATTTCAAAACACTTATTCAAATGACACCTAGTTTGAACAATCTAATCAAAGAATGCGTTATCTACCCATTCTTCACTTCACTTAAAAACAAAATACGACACGATAGCCACATTCTTTGCCTTTCACTTGAGGGTAATTATTGGCTAATATTTTTAAAAAGATTGGTAAGTATATCTATATAGCTTTCGCGCATTTATATGTATATATATTTTTAATAGTTTTTAAAAGTGACAAAGACAGCAACAGGACGGCTCACGATGAAAAACTCGCCGCCCGGCTAGGACCAGGCCCGCGTCGACGGCACGTTAGCATAACGTTAGTGTTCCATGCGCGCCTCAAAGAGAAGTCAGCACGAGAAGAGGCCCAACAGGGCCAACGCTTGCCGGGGTTGCGGAATGTTTATAATAGTTACCGTGACTCCGGAACATAAAGGGCAACCGAAGGAACATGAGTGGGTTTCAGTCAGTAAAAGTCTGACACGCCCTCCCGCCGCACCCAGGACGGAAGCAGTCATTGGATGATTTCCCAATCACCAAAAAAAAAGGTACTTAATTATTGGCTAATCTTTCATAGGGAAGTATATTTATATAGCTCTCGCGCTTAGCTTTCTATATCCCTTAAAAGTGACAAAGACAACAACAGATTTTAGAGCGTCTTAAAGTTAAGTGACGTTTAAAAGTATTCGGCCATTTTAGTATTTGTTGTTAATTTCAACTTGATACCTCGATGTTAATTTCAACTTTTTTTGGAATTTTTATACCTCGATTTTTTAAAGAAAATGGTTCTTGAACTATTGACAGACAGCAAGGAGACTTCAGCCATTACTGAAGCCTTAAAAACGTTATGACATTAATTGACAAGTAAACGTGATCGAGTTAGACTGAAAACGAATAGCTAATTGTCTAAACCGGGTCTAAAACGCCAATGTCCATTATAATGCACTCTAATTTTCCTGTGGCTTGGCGCGCTTGCCAAATCGCGTTTCGTACATCTGTTTGGTAGTTGTCACAAGCTTTAAGCGATTGTGAAGCAAAAAAAACTGAAGTAACCACGAATCTACCTTTGTAGGGTAGGGGTTTGTCTTTGTAAACAAACCCTACTTTTAATTTGGGCAAACTGTATCCATGAGAATTTGAGCAACAGCAAGCAACCAAAGATGAATGGATGAATTTAAGACTTAAAAGACCAAATACTTCTTTCGATTCCTTATCTCCTTTTGAAATAGCCACATCTGTTAGATTTAGAATACTTGATGACTTATTTTTTATTTTGGGACTTGTGTTTAAATCCTGATTTCTCATTATGTGAAGTCTATAATGAACCCGCTGTTTTGTATTCGGTATTACATCTATAAATCCTTTTTAATCGTCATAGAACATAATATTCTAACTCATTCATTTATTATCTCTGCCCTCTTCTATATTTTACCACAGACAACCATAGACATGTTTCTACAATGTCTGTCAGTTAATGAGGTGTAACGTGGATTGCCAACTTAACGATATTATACAGTGGAGTATACTCAACGTCATTACAACAAAAAGGCCAAATTATATTTTGCCTTTTGGTTGGTAGTAATGATCTTGTGTGTTGTCGAGTGGAAAGATTGTATTATGCTGTAAACAAAGGAATTTAATGGGTCGAAAAGTATTGCCTTTTTTCGTGTAATCTAGAGAAGGTTATACAGAAAATGGTAGAAGGTCTCATGTTAGATGGTTGTTTATAAAATGTAATAAGTAATAATTCATGCTGTCATAACTTTTGGAAGTCGTTATGTAATGTCACTTGTGATTTTGACAGTTGACATAACTGTAGCGTGCCTTTCAAACAGGTCAATAAACGCAGCTTGCAATAATATAATATGATCATAAAATCATAACATAAGCATAACTTTAAAAAATATAATAAATAAGAGTGAAGTGTCTAAGCGACTTACAGATTTTCGGCTTTCGTCTAACTTTGACCCCTAATTCATCATGTCACACAACATAGTTTGACGACAGAGGAGAAAAAACCTTTTGATTATAATTATCTGTCATTTTATAAATAACATTTTCTACTACCAGGTTCCTATCAAATTACATGAATTCTTCAATTAGCTGAGTTTCATTTCATGTAAAAATCACTAATTGTCTTCCTAGAACCCTTATTGTTTTTTCTCAGATCACTTCCTCAACATTAAAAAAAAAACAAAATTCAAGGCATTTATTTTTCTTAGACCATTTACAGGCACATACGATTTGTCAAAAAGTCGGTCGGTTAGTCAGAAAAATGACGCTAATTGCCTGTTCCAAAACGTAGAACTCTATCGTCTCAAAAGACCAAGGTTTAATACTAGCTCAAATCACGAAGGTCCATCAGCCCACAAATCACTACACCCCTAATAACTCCAATACAGCTCCAAAACTCAATATCCGGTTTCCAAGAGCTGGTAGACTTAACCCGGTTAATACCGGACTCTGTCCGGTAGTGTCCGAACAGTGTCCGGTGTCCGGCAAGTCCGGTTTAATTGCTGTTTAGGAGATATTACTGTAATAACGGTACCGAAATTGCATTCTGAATGTTCTTGATAGAAGCTGTTGTAGCTAAATACCGTTTTTTTACGGTTTATAGTCTTCGTGATGATTTTGAACTTTGAACTAGTAGGCATAGAAATACCGAATGATTATGTTAGGTTGTTATTGATGACTATTTTTTCCAGTCAGTCGTTAAGGTCGAGATGCTACGTCATTCAGGGTAAAATACTCATTATAACAGCTTTTTGTTAGAATAAAATTAACCTATTGAATTTAAATGTAATCATAAACCATTTATATAAGTTTTCTGTGAAAATATTTGTCTAAATCTATTTATGTTTAACCTAGAAGTAGTCCATGCGGTTTTAGTTGACCTATTCGATTACTGACAAATGCTTGCACTATCTGGACAGGTCCCCTCAAATGTTTGTGCTTATCGATCTTGCTTTGTGCCTCTCTCCATCGTGAGATCAACTCAGTCAGCCTGAGTTATCATTTTAGTTCAGAAGACAATAAATCCCTACCTAACAAAATCCTGAATGAAAGTGGTCCATTTCATTTCTAAAGGTCCAACCAAGAGTAACATATTAAACCTGGCATTACAGATGAGAACACAGCATTAAAAGATTACATTCAAATTCATCACCTTATCCACTATGACAGAGTCAAAACAGTCAAAAACCAACTCAAACACGAAGAGGTAGAGTGTATTTTTCGCCAGCCGTTTCTAAGGCTGACCGCAGGACGATTTGATCTGCGGACGGCATATGGTTAAAGGTTTTTGTACGGTTTTCGGTTTTTGATTACAAAATCATATTTAGAACGTCATGTTATGAGACTTGTTGGCTTTGGGCGGGGCTCTTTGGGTACGAATGGTTTTTCTATGTTATTCTTGGGCCGTATGTTCGAACGAAAGCCAGCCGGATAGAAGGACCAATATTTTGTTAGAGGTTTAGTTTGAAAGAGAAAGATATATTTTTTTGTAGTATCGCCTGTAGATCAGTGCTCTCTGCAATTTTCTAGTAATATGAACCAAAACTTGTAGCAGTTTCTTTCAATAATGTTATTGATTTCCAAAATAAAATTGATGACATATTTTTCTAGTAAGTCGTTAGACCCCAACTGTTAGAGGTCAAAATGCATCGTAACATTTAATAAGCCACAATATTTTTTGGGAGAGCAAGTTATAGAAGATACAAAGAAATCCAAAGCTAATTAAATCTAGGAAATGTAATCACTAAATACCAGAATGGAATAAACAGGTTATGCATTAAACATTTAATGATAAATATATTAAATATCTCGCAGATCGCAGTTTTTTTAAAGCGATTAGATGTTTACATCGTATAGTCAACAAAGTATTTATTGTATTTACATATAAAGATCATCAATACTATTAATAAAGCCGAATGGATTGCCTGTTTGGTTAAACAAGCTCATTTCTTGAACTACTGATCCGATTGAGCAAATTCTTTCGCTGTTTAGGAAGCCGAGTGCTAGGGAACGATAGAAAACGCTATGGACTAATAGAGAATAATTTAATATTTAAAAAGTACGCAAATATAAGCAATGCATATTATTATAAAGCATTTATTTTTGCCGCGCTAATAGCTGTCACATTTTGTTGATGAAATCACAGATGACTACACTCTTTATATAATATGTACAAAGAGGTTTTTTTTTGTTAATCATCACACAGCCGAAAATACTGAAAACATTTGCTCAGACGGCAGTAGTTCCTTTTTATAATGGTAGGCGCACTAAGAAGCTCACTTATCTTATGTTTAAAATAAAAGAGAAAATTGGTATGAAAATGGTCTAGCGAAACCGCAGTGAACGGCTAGTCTAGTATCTTAAGGCGCTCCTAAACGGGCAACATAATTGCTGCAATTTTATTGCAGCAATTTTTTGAGCATGGCCGGCAACTCCGGCAATATTGCCGGTGTTGCTCGGCCATATATTGCAGCAGTTTTTTTTTCATACAATAAGTGTTGCCCGGCAATACCGGCAATATTGCAGAGAGTTCGGAAACATTGCCGGGCAATGCCGGCAATGTATTGCAGCAACACAATTGCAGTAAAAAATTGCCCGTTTAGGAGCACCTTAATGAAAATATTGCGTTAAACTGATTATAATTTATAACACAGCTGTCAAAGGGTCAGCCAACATTATTAATATTTATTTACTTAAACGACGTCAGATGTCTAGCAGTGTAAATAAATAAAATATCCCAAAAGTATTTTTGTTAGGAAATCGTTATGAAATCAAATCTTTTTGGTACTTTATACAAAGCTAATGAGTTTGTTGTGATCGCAATATCAGAAACTGCTCATACCGATCCGATATGGGGGAAATGATTAGCCAATATTGTTGTTGTTCGTGAGAACAGATGGATAAGTGTTTGTTACTCTTTCACAAAAAAACTACTGAAACGATTTTTCTTAAACTTGCAGTAATTAAACACATAGGTTATACGACATCACGGCATGCGGCATACTCCACAGGAATGGAGCAGTAACTCCATTATCTAGTGGAACTGTATCCATACTAATATTATAAATGGGAAAGTATGTCTGTCTGTCTGTCTGTCTGTATGTTTGTCTTTCTTTCACGGCAAAACGGAGCGACGAAATGACGTGATTTTTTATTGGAGATAGTTGAAGAGATGGAGTGTAACATAGGCTACTTTTGTCTCTTTCTAACGCGAGCGAAGCCGCGGGCAAAAGCTAGTTGTATATATTTCAAATGATTTCATTATTTCGTTCTGTTACTCTGCACAACGCGACCGAAGCCGCGGGCTTAACTTAGTAATGTTATAATAACCACGCGATAGGCAGGTGGTCTTTGCGACCGCATCGAGTAAAACCGATACGATACCCATTGTAGGGCTGTCACTCAAAGGTTTTCAACGAACGGTTTTTGACATTGAGTTTTTTTTATTGCCATTTATGTGTATAGGGCATCTCATGTTCTTTAGAAAGAATAGATTATTAGGCTTTTAAATAGTTGGCGTCAATGATTTTAAAAACATATTAATAATGTTATTGAAAGTACCACGTGGCGTTTAACTATTAGATTTCTTCTATGACCTTTTATATTGTAGGTCAAGTCATGTTCTTTGGAGAGGAAACTTTGGAGAAAAAATTAAATAGGTTTTTAAATAGTTGGCGTTTATACTTTTTTTATGTAGGTGTTCTTTCATATTTTACTTGTCAGCAGAAATCTATGTGTACATTCAATGGGTGTAGATCAATGATGTTATAAGTAAAAAAGTGTAGATAGGTTACCCAAACGAAACTCTATCTTCAAAAACGGCACACTAACGCACACATACATTACACGTCAAAGTAGGATGACATGATTGAAGTAGTGCGAGTGAAAAAGAGATAACGTCAAATGTCAACGCGATACTCAGTATCATGTTGGTCAATTGGCAAACTTTTAATGTGCCACTTTTTGACTGCATATAACCTATCTACACTTTTTTACTTATAACATCATTGGTGTAGATAGTAGAACTTAAAAGTGTAAAACCCACATCTGTACCATAATAATAATTAAAACGCTTTTCTTGTTTTGATATTTGTTTAAACGGGGATCACTATCTCTAACAGTAATTATTTAATTATTATTATTTTATAAACAATGGCCTGATTTCTGAGCAAAAGTCTCACTAGACCTATGGGAGCGCATCAGCAGCAACCAAGGACGAGGGAGAAACCAATAGGTAATTAGAATGTTTTGATAATAATACTCAAACGTTTTTATTATATACTTAAGTACCTACATTAAACAAAAAAGTTTTGTCTTGTCTGAGTGTCTTACACATCAGAGATTGCAATACAGAATCAAAAACACAAAGAGCCGATGTCGGCTGAATAAACTTCATATTCTTACTTTCGTTACTAACAACTGCAACAACAAAAACGTAAAAACCCCGATTAATGCAATATTACCTCGCTCTATTAATCACAAGTCGTCCGATATCTCGCAAAAAAAACGGTGAAGCGTGAATCGATCGACACGCGAAGGGTGTCGTAATACAGTGCAATGTTACATTTTCCTCATTGTTAAGACTATCTTTATTTTATTTTTTATTTTAGCTTTAGCACTTGTATGTCTGATTTAAATACTATGTAAGACTACTTACATACAATAGCAATTATTATTAAAAAAGTTAGCCAACAATTATTTGCACTATACATTAAAAGTAATTTCACATTATATTTGAACTAGCTTTTGCCCGCGGCTTCGCTCGCGTTAGAAAGAGACAAAAAGTAGTCTATGTTACTCTCCATCCCTTCAACTATCTCCACTTAAAAAATCACGTCAATTCGTCGCTCCGTTTTGCCGTGAAAGAAAGACAAACACACAGACAGACAGACAGACAGACACACTTTCCCATTTATAATATTAGCACAGTTTTACGATCCATACAGTTGGAAAACGCCTTTGATGTCGGACGACACCGCCGCCCGTGTAGGTATTTACGCTACCGCGTGCAAATGTGCAAGGGTTGTCAAAAAAGACAAACTTTATTTTTTTCATAATTGAATATTACCTACATGTGAGAATTACGTGGCTGACGGTTTTATAAAGGGGGGCAAATTTTTCATTATTTTTGCGATAGGACACACCGTTTTCGAGATACAAGCTTTAGAAGAAAAAAAGACAGGTCACAGCGGCATGCGACTACGGTCATAACCTGGAAACAGACTGTTAGGTACCTTTGCTTATTGTTTTATCCGGGTTTTTTCGTTGTCAGGTTTTAGTTTTTTTTTACTTTTGTATAAATAAATAACCTAACTGTCCATGTGCCTGAGATAGCCCGTTCGCAAAGAGTATATACCTACAATACGAAATATAAATGATGCCGATTGAAATGTTTTTCCGATTGTAATAATATGAATGACGTATACGAATACATGTATAACTTAACTTTACTCGTACCTACTATAATTATATACGTAACTATAAACACGGCGGGTATTATTAGTTTATACAAAATAAATATTAGTAGGTACCCACTTGTTTAATACGAATTTATAAGAATAAACTTACCTCGCGGCACGGGGAAATCTATGAAATCTTAAATCCTTATTGTCTCGTTGTCGAGGTACATCCGTACACAGAACAAGAAGTGTGCACCATTATAATTAGTTTATTCAATGATTCTTGAAAACTCGCTCGCGATTTACACGGATGCGTTAGCCCCACAGAGTTTGGCCCGCCAACTACGCGCTCTCGCGGGCAGCGATCCGCGCCGCCCACTTCCCCTCGAGATCCCCGCCGTTGCTCTATGCAAGTACATTCGTTTTACAACTGTATGGATCGTTAAACTGTGATATTAGTATGGATTAATTTGAATAGTGCATTTTCATTTAAGTGCAACAATTATGTAAGCTATTATGATGGGCAACTAGATTATGTTATTTTACTTGCAAATAACGTTTCAAAGTGCCTTTTAGAATTAGTTATCTAAAGGAAAAAAAATATCATCATCTTACTTGTGAGTTAAGTGTTTTATATTAAGTTGTATTCGTATTAATATGTTTCAAACTTTTGAACACACGTGATTCGGGACACAATAGAAAGACAATAGCAGCCCGGCAGCCGGCTGTCGCTTGGTCGTCGAAAGGTAATAAAGTGATTGGCTTCAGCCGTTCTATTTAAATAAATAGACGTACGGAATCCTAAAAACGAACATTATATTTGGTAAGTGACTCGTGACAGCCCTGGCCATCTGCCTACAGTTGCAAGCAAGTATAATAGTATCTTTGTCCCAAAAGTGGGTGCGAAGTTAACAGTACTGCTTTGTTAAAAAAAAAGATTTCTTCTACCTCTTGTAGGCAGATGTTCGAATTTCGAAGATAGAAAAAAATATGCCCGGCCAATCATGTTTTTGTAGATAAGTTCGTATGCTTTCGTTTCGTTCTTTGTTTGAATTTGAAATGTGACTTTAAGAATGTTTGGGACATTCGAAATTTAATTTGGAAATATGCGTATTGTTGGCTGGCAGAAAAACTGAAGTGGCAAACTTATTTATTTTTGTTAGTTCTGTAACTATTGCTAACTAAGATTAAAATATTGATAAACAATTACAATTCGCGGCTAGATAGAGATGGAAAATAGCTAAGCCAAAGTGTTAATTGCCGTATAATTGTTACTGCCTTAGATATTTTATTTTAACCTATAGGTATATTAGCGAATTCTAGATGCGGGAGCTACTAAAACGACCGACTTACTTCATTATTATTTCTTGGCCTTAGAATTATTTAAAACATACGGCCTCATAAAAAGCCTTAAAGCAATCAGCAAACGAAAAAGTGATATAATTATAATAAAGTGCTATTGGCCATCGTTACCCTACATCTAAATGGACAGACATTAGGGGAAAATTATTAAAATAAACGATATTGGGGCGAACATTAATATTTTTGTCGAAAACGTTTGCCGAATATAAATAATGTAAGTATTAAATATTTAATGTACAGTGTGTTGGTTTTTGTACAGGTTTTATTTCGGGAATGTACATTTAACAGAATTTAACTCTCGTTAATAGAGAAATTTAATAAATGCAAGGATTTTTTAAATGCAGACAACCATAAAGAAAAAAAAAATATAACATTATTGTATTAATTTTGCGAGTTTTCGGTGATTCCTGCCAAAGTCCAGTTTGGAAATAATATTTTTCAGCTTGAATGGCAATGTACGTTAATGAATAACAGTATCGAGATCATACACGTGTTTTTAAATTCAAAAACATGTGATGACTTCAATAAAATAAAAAAAAATTCTATAGCGAGCACTTATACGACGTTGCTAATTGCTATGTCATAAAGTATAGATGGTTTTTTTTTTCAGAATAGTCAATTAAAACGTAATCCGAAACGCCAGTTTAAACATAAAACATAATAAACGAACACCTATCTATTAAGTTTTTAACCTGTCTTTCTTGTTCCTGATCCTCTAGACACGAATGATTTGAATGCGTGATACACGCAATTGCTGGACTTTTTACAACTTCCCTAATAGGGGAAAGTTATTTTATGTCATGTACTTTTGTGGATTAACGTTGAGTTTTATTTGATTTTATGTTTTTTGATAGTCCTGTAGCAGGCTATAATTGTGCAATTGATGTTAATTAAATTTAACATTCATTCCCGAAGCTGGCTTTCCTGGCTTTTTCTTCTCTTTTTTTTAATAATTATTAATAGTCGAAATAGTGCCCTTAAGTGGATAGGAGAGAGAACTGACACAGTCCTTCTTAAAAGGTTCACTGAACTTCACGTTCGGGGAGTTCGATAAGACTACTGTGTAAATGATATTGTTCACATTTAAGTTATTAATTTTATTATGGACTTCATTGTCTGAAAATAAACGATTTTTATTTTATTTTTTTATTAATACAAATGTAATCTACATTATAAGTTCTATTTGATTTTATGTTCTTGAATAATCCTGACGCTCGCTAACGCAATGGTTATTAGGCAATGATGTTATAAGTAAAAAAGTGTAGATAGGTTACCCTAACGAAATTCTATCTTCAAAAACGGCACACTAACGCACACATACATTACACGTCAAAGTAGGATCATGATTGAAGTAGTGCGAGTGAAAAAGAGATAAACGTCAAATGTCAACGCGATACTCAGTATCATGTTTGTCAATTGGCAAACTTTTAATGTGCCACTTTTTTACTTATAACATCATTGTTATTAGGTAATTCGTATTTATTAAATTAACACTCTTTCCCCTAGCTGTTTTCCTGTTTTTATTTTTTCAATATGAAATGAATTAAAAGCGTTTTTTTTTTAGTTTTTATTTAATTGTTCAATAAAAGATGATAGATGGAGGTAGATGAGTTTAACATTTAAATTATTAATTATTTGTTGTTTTCGTTATTAATGTTCTTTGTTTTAACGCATTGTACCACCAGTAGTTATACCACTAACCTTGTACCACTAAACTTATTTTAAATATTGCGGTAATGAATACATTTTTTCTTTGTTCTATTCCACGGTAATTTCATGAACAATATTGGTTCGTATATTATCAAGCAGCTGTCCCCTGCGGTTTCACCCGCGTTACCTATGTTTTGTTTTTGATTATTGCTCAGCTTCCGTAGGTCATAGCGTGATGTTAAAATTTTATTAAAATCCGTTCAGTGGTTTTTGCGTGAAAACATACACATACACACACATTTACAAACTTTTTAACATTCATAATTATTACTGGGATTTTTATATTAGTATAACAGCTGTATTCATAAGCAAAATTGGCTCGGACATTGTCAATAAGTTTTGTCCACTAGCCTAAAAAAACCACATGCCCCAGTAAAAAAGAAAAAAAAAACACCCATCGCGTGTTCATTACATCACTGACACATTTACACGAATCCTTATGAACACCACATGGCTATCTCAGTAATTAAACCTACTATAAACATCACGTAATTTTTACTGCCAATAAAACATCCTGTATACTCAATACGAGCAATATTTACACAGTGTATTATTGATGGAAATCCCCCTGTATTCCAAACACATCTGCAATACATTTTATTGTCCACTAGGGTACCATTCGTGTATTATTGAATCCTTGGTGCCAGAGGTACCCTCGGATTAATTTTTCCCGCCTTTTTTGGGGCCATTTGGTGTTTATTTGGGGAAACTGAATTGGTGCAAAAAGGTTTGGGTTTTTTGTGTTTAATAAATTATTCATGGTTGTTGTTTCTTGTGTTTTAGTTTGCTTGTTATTATTGGTTTTATTTGTTACTAGATTTCGCCTGCGGATTTGCCCATGGATGTCGAAAATTTAATCGCTCATTTTGTCCCTCTAGGGTTGAAATTTCCAAAAACCCTTTCTTAGTTGTTACTTTCTCTTCACAAAGAACACACCCTGCATGTTTCATGTCTCTAGGACCAGTGGTTTGGGCTCGTAGATATAAAAACAGTTATTCAGTTTACCATTTTATTTATATAATAATACCAGCCTATAACTGTCCCACTGCGGGACAAAGGCCTCTTCTCATACAGAGAAGGCACGAGCATTGATCACCACGCTTGCTCAAGGCGAATTGACGATTTCGGACTTATATTAACTACAAGTCCAGGTTTCCTTACGATGTTTTCCTGCACCGATTTACAAACATTAAACTCTGTGTAATGAACATGATTGTTTGTTCTGTGTCTGGGTGTAATTTATCTATAATAAGTATATGTATTTATCAATTATATAAGTATGTATATCAGTTGTCTGGTTACCATAGTACCAGTTTGGGATCAGGTGACCGTGTGTGAGTTGTCCAGGGATATTTATTTATTTATAGAGATTTCTTTAAAGAAAATATTAAATACATTAGTCCACAACGCAATACCTTTGTTCTTTACTATCTGTCTCCGTGGTTTTATTCGCGTCAAGTTAGACCTTTGGTTACTGCTCTGAACCCTTGAGTCATAGAGTAATGTTATTCATATAACCCATTACTCATAAATCTGACTGTAAAACACAAAATATTGTTTTTTTATAATCCTGTTATTAACGCTTTTAAAAACTAAAATAAAACTGGAGCTTTACAATATGCATATTTTTGAAATGTATCTTTTTAAATTGACACAAACGCTGTTTTTATTTTTCTGCTGAATATAATTATGTCTAGACAATATATTATTCACCCTTTTGACCCTAGAGAACGAACAAAGTCACACCCATTTTTATTTATTCAAACTCTATAACTGTCTGGGCAAAGTCTTGTTAAAGTTTCTCTAAGCATTCTTTTTTCTAATGGTACAAAAGCGAACTAGAGAAAAAAACTAAAACCATTTGCTTTTATTGTTCCCTTAGAATTTCTTCTATGTCTTGGATGCGACATCAAACAATATGAACTGACAAACAATCAGACTTGGAATAAATAAATAAAAATTCTGGGACAACACACACACACGGCGATCTAAAAAACTAGGCACTTCCTGGCCCTGTACTATAGTAGCCAGACAACAGACAAATGTACAAACTTATGTAATTTATAAACACATACTTACATAATGTAAACAAATTACACCTGGATACAGAACAATCATGCTCATCATGACACATAAATTTGTCCTAGGTGGGAATTGAACCCGGCCTCCGTTTCAAGTTGAAGTCACTTATAACTGGAACAACAGGCCAGTTAAATAACATAATAATATGTCATACAAATACATATTATTCCCGGACAAAAAACCGTACCGTCTGAATCTAATGTTATTTCTATCTTTTTTTAGTCGTTAATCTAAAAACTTTTTTCATTTCCAACTAAACTATTCAATACGAGTCTAAACTAAATCGTTTTGATTAAGACTAAATATTGTACCTTTTTTAAATCTTCATTTTGTTTCAAGTATTAGTTCCAATCAGAATTTATATTAAAACTATAGTTTTTACGTCAATATGACTTAAAGAAGATATTGAAATGGAACCAGTTGAAATATATTTTTCTTTTATGAATTTCTCCTGGAGATTGCAAGTTTTGATTACACGATATCCTACAAAATGAGGTACCTAGTTAAATATATAATATTTTTATGAAAACTGGAGTTATTCTTTTGGTCCTGAGATAGGAGTAATGTAACCTTTTTATTTAGAGCGTGGACGGTACACAGTGTAATAAAGATATGTCAGTTGAGAATATTTTTGTAATAGAGTTTTAAAACTTTTGTTAGTAAATTACAATTTCAGATTGTTAGAGTTTTTTAATACGCTCTGAAATTCGTAGATTATTGTGACGACTTTCTTTGAAATAAGTTGTTTTTTCCGCACTGGTCACAATGATGTGATTAATTATCGAAAAAAATAAGTATAAAGCCCTCAAATTGTCATATTCATTCACATACATATAGTTAATCATATTCTCAAATACATATAGTTAATTTAAAAAAAAAAGACGGGTTGCACTCCGGGAGTGCCGGCAGAAGTGAAAACTTGATTATAGCTGTCTACTATCCATCCGTCCTACGCTTTTTCGATCAGGTCACGTGTCCTGACGCGAGTTTAAGATTTAATACCCATTACAGAAAAAGTGCTCAACGCCGCTAAAGAAGTTTTCACTTCAAAAAGTTTATAAAAACTGCAATATAAAATTATGATCGCGATCGCGACGGTGAAATTGGCGTGTAACATCAAATTAGCTTTGCATTCCTTTTTTGAATTTCGTCGCATCATTTGACGAAACAAGTTTTTGTCTTAACTAGACGTTCTGGTTTCTGGACCTGGTGACCTCGTATGACGGACGGCCTCTTCCCATATTTCATTTTCGTCCATAAGTGCTGAATTTGCTGACTGCTACAGTAGCTAATATACTATACCTACAAAACCTCGGTCGTTCAGCATCAGCACACCACAAAATCACCACTCATAAGTTTTCGTCTCAAAACACCAAAATTACCTCTTTCAAAAGCTCTAAAATCAAAAGTCGAATATGTAAAATGGCACCCGCATAAACTCGAAATAAATAATTCAAAGTCGAAACTTTGACGGGAACCTTTCTTCGTCTGCTAGTAAACTAGTAACTTAAACCTTTGGCGTCGTTAAGTTAGAAATACTTAACTAACTTGTAAGTTAGAGCTTACTTAGGATATTCGAGTCCACAATATCTGGGGAACCCGGGGAACCTCACTAGATGTGTACTTCGAAGTTTCCAGAAGTTCTTGCTCTTTTTAACTGCATTTTTAGCGAGAAGCCGTATGAAGTTTCTGAGAGTCGCAACTTGATTTTAAATTGTTTTTGTAGTTTTCTGAGATTTAAGTAAGTGTTCTAAAAGTAAATGTACTAAGAGTAACCTCTACTTCATTGATTCTCCACTGATAATAAAGTACAAAACACAATCCTCGCAGTTGAAATATGGTACCTAATTAAGAAGGTCAGTTTCTTTTTAGTAGATCCTCCCGAAAACAAAATACCAACGTCTCTTTGGCTTTGAAAATAAATAGCCCCCACGTGCCTACGGTAGTCTATCACTATTTGGCCACAGCTGTTCCTTTGTAAAGGTAATTATCTGTTATGGTATCCACAATATTACACACAATGTAACAGATAATAATGTGATATGCACATACTGATACTTAAATCGAGTCCATTTTAAATCAGCAGTCCAAATTAAAGCTAGTCACACGATCAAGCCCAATCAATTCATATTCATTCGTTACACCTTAAAACTAGACGAATAAACTAGTCATGGGAATATTTCCCAAAACGATTTACAACACACTCCAGATTTTTTACCATCCCACAAAGCTTTAGACCGAAAATAAATGTAACAATTAAACCAGACCAAAATCCGCCATTCGCAATTTTTTATCCTCGTTCTTACAATTAAATGTTTTAAGCGTAAAATTTTCCAGAATTAGACAGAGCCAAAAATCTAGACGTGACCAATGGCTTACGAAGGTCAGTGGCTATTACATCATCGGCCATTTAAATCTTAAACTAATGAAATAAAGTTTAAAATTGCTTGACAGTAATCATTATTATCTTAAGTGACCGACTGCATTTGGTAGCAAATTGATAACATTAATTACATCCTTGATTTTATAAATATTATTAACTTGAGACTGTTTACAAGCTTGTTTAATGGGTCATTTAAAAATGTTTTTATTTACCACGTAGTTAAGGTTTATAATAGTTTGTTTAAGTTTGGTCCTTTTTGATTTTCACACAGTGCAGTTGGTGCAGTCTTGTAACTCTTCTATTGTTGAAAGGTTTTGTCATAATAATTATACAGACATTTCGGCAATACGCGAGTTGCGATTAAATTATTTCGTTCTTGTATTGAACGGGAATGCTTTTGTGACAAATGAATTTTTTCAATGTCTTATTACTAATTCTGATACTTTTCTTTTTCATTCAGGGCGTTTGATAAACGGTATTTTTAAGAGGTTTTTGATTGAGTCTATCTCTGGCATCATTAATAGCCAATTTTTCCAACCTTTTTATATTCTAAACCAAAGACTAAGATCTCCGAATACTTGTATGTGTCTATATACTTTACTTACTATCTTTAGTCATCTTGAACTAACCATCGTGAACCTATAGGTGAGCGTCTCCGTCTAGCTAGGTCAACTATAACTTGAATATTGTTATTATAGATTATAATTGCTTAAGCCCTTATTTAGATCCTAACGTAACTCATCGTGTTTAATTATGATTGGTTCAGTGGATTTATTGTGTGAGGCAACAGACAGACAGACTGTTAATTTTGTATTTATATTAATAGTGGCAATATGTAAGGTGACAGTGAAGCTGACTGTACTACTTAATAAGTCTATTTTAAGCTGAAATTATTCCTAAGGTTAATAAACATAGTACTAATAATACTAGAAAGTTGGTAGCCTTCTATCTAAAGCCAGCAATTAATTAGTTCATTAAAAAACTCGCTCGTAAGCACATAATTTACATTTTAATTAACTCAAACTTTTTCTTTGTTGCAGATATTAAGTGAGCACAGTGTACAGTGGTGAAAAAAGTTAAAGTTTAGAATAGTTATAAAGTGTGAAAAAATGTGTTAGTTCATCATGTCGCAACGGTGGCGCTGCGGTCGCATCACGTGACGTTTACAATCCAAGATGGCGGACTCCAGTCCCGCCAATTCTATCATCGAGGGTACTGTGAAGTTTCGCGATGGGAAAAAGGTGGGTAATCCAATTAATCAAATTACTGTCTTTTTAACATCAAGGCTTAGTTTTTTATGGCTAGACTTAAATCGTATCTTGGCATAAAATAGTTTTTTCTGCCTTCTTATTTATTAGTAAAATTGGAAGTAAAAATGTATGTTAAAATTTATAAACCTAGAGTTTTTTTTATATAAGCTATATAAAAAAAAAACTCTAGATTCATATTTGGGGCCAAGAAAAGGACCATTTGACCTTTAACTAGCTGGTCCTTTTGTTCAGACGATAGCTCTATAATGCGTAGCTTGGACTTATAAGTTGGCAATGATGGCATCTACTCTACCTACGTATTCCCAAATAAATGATACTCAGGGCTGCCAATTTTAGGTCATCAAAGGTTTTCGAAAGCACTAGACTATACTACGGTAGAGTAAAACGACTGTATATTATATGTCGGAGCGCATTTATTTGGTTGAAATTTGAAACGCCTTGATTTTGATTACCTCTCTGTGGGTACCCGGTAACCAAACAACTTTGCCTTGCATGAGGCAACGTCAGGGCAGCTGAGAAGCACATGGGTTACCATCTTTACTGTAATGTATCATCTTTATCTTTTGACTCTTAAAAAATCTGCTTTTCTTAAAAAAAAAATACGTTGAAGTAATGAACAATTTAACTTGACTTTGAATCGATCTAATGCAAGCCGGATTGCAATAGACTAATTCTGAGATTTTTTTAACTTTCTACCTACTTCGGTTCAAAATCATGAGGTACAGTTCACAGTTAGACGGACAGACAGTGGAACCTTAGTGATGGGGTCTCGTTCGTGAACCCTATGAAGCCGTAGTACTCTCCAAACTAATTCTTCGAACCTTAAAATAATGTACATAGAAACATTTGCCTTTAATTGCCCAAATTGAGCATTAGACCCGATATCTTTACTTATCACAAATTCGGACTACACCTAGCTACTAGTAGTATAAACGTGCGTATCTTATCGATACGTAGAAATGTGTCATGTCGATAACGTGTGTTTACGGACATACTACGTCCAGTAGTTTCTGGGAAACGCTTGACGTGTGTTGTCAGTGATTTTAAAGGTAAAATATGTAGAGATATTGAAATAGGAGTGGTTGAAATCCTGGTATAGATCTATAAATAAATATAATTAATTATCCTATGACAACTCCTACAGGGCCATCTGATCCCAAGCTAAGCAGAGCTTGTGTTATGGTAACCAGACAACTGATAAACATACTTATATAATTTTTTAATACATACGTATATGACTTATCAAATATAGTGACGGGCCTGTTGGACTAGTGGTCAGTGACCCTGAGTGCTAAGCCGCAGGTCGTGGGTTTGATTCCCACCCAGGACAAGCCTATTGCCGGCTGCTGCACGTAGCCCTCCTCTCAAGACCACAAACCTTTTCAAGTCTTAGGAAGCTCGTATTCACCCTCTGTCCGCCTTCTTTAAATTGACTCTCACACGCGCCTCCCACATGACGTTTGCTTAAACGTGCCATCCACTCTAAATCATGGGAAACAAGGGATTAGAAAGTTCTATCTCAAATGCGCTTTGTTCAAAATGTATCCTTCTGTGTGCCTTCTTCTTCAGTTGCGGTTACATAATATTAAATAGTTAAGACAAAGAAGTATTTATATTTTGTCGTCTGGTAATAGTCGTATGGTCGCCTACCACGTGTTGCTTTTAATAAACCTGAAAGTTGCCAAAATTCTGCCTGTTCAATTGTAGCCATTCGACTCAGTTTTGGCCCAATTTTTTTTTAATGGCAAACACTTTTCGGATGGCAAGCATAGAAGAGAACCTAACTTATGGCCTATTATGTGCCCAAAACATCCTTCATATCTTTTTCATTTTGAAATAGCCATCCTTATACTACCAGCCATGTCACACTTTGTTTTTTCCTGTAACCAGCTAACAGCGCCTTTTCCTCATAATCTTCTGCCGTCTAATCACAGTTTATTACTGGGCAAAATTACTCTTTTAACCTGCGGCAACCCTGAAATGCCTTCCGCATCACAAAATTACTTACCATAACTGAAGCATCTTGTCTCTTAACTAATGAGCGTCCATTATGAAGCCAAGACCTTGGCCGTAAGCCAACAAGGGTTAGTTCATATTGACGGTATATAAAAAAAAACGATTTTAGGTATTAACATTAACATTTATCAGTTTGGTCATAAAACAAAATGATTTCTATATATATATATTAAACAAACAGGTATGCTTTGATGAGGTCTTTACAAACCTTATCAAGGTTGTGAGTTTGTTTCGGTATTTCTCCTCAGCAGTGGTCATCAGGAAATGCTGACAGCAGTAGTTTATGGTTTAATTTAAAAGCTTTAACTTTAAAAAAAATATTGATAATTCACACAGGGTACATCTGAACCTAAACTAAGCAGCTACAGTACTAGCAGTACTCCAGGCAATTGATATAAATGCTAAAATAAATAAAAAAAAACTTTTTCCAAAAAAAAGAACCGCCTTCAAAAACTAAAAACCCAAAAATAACTAAAATTTCGGAAGTCGGTGGCAGCACAAATTAACTGTTAGAAGAGAAGACACCGACTTCCGAAATTTTAGTTATTTTTGGGTTTTTTGTTTTTGAAGGCGGTTCTTTTTTTTGGAAACTGTTTTTTATTTTTTACTTTTTAGTGTCGACTCCCTATGTCTGACTGTGTATTACAGTACTTGAAGAAACGCACACTTCGTCTATGTAATATACATAGACGATGTGTGCATATCTCAAGTTTTTTGGTTCTTGGTGAATTTTTCGAGAAGCACTAAACCGATCGCCACAAATTTTATATGGGACCACTCCTGAATCATGACCTATCAAACAAAAAAAGAACCATCAAAATCCGTTAACAATTGACGGTATCGCGTAACAAACATACAAAAAAAAAAAAACATACAGACGAATTGAGAACCTCCTCCTTTTTTGAACTCGGTTAAAAAAACGTACCTATTGCAGATACATTACTCCCAGATACAGAACAAAGAATCATCATATTTTTTTTTTGGTGAGTGGGAAATCATCAAATGACTGCTCCCGTCCTGGGTGCAGCGGGAGGGCGTGTCAGACTTTTACTGACTAAAACCCACTCATGTTCCTTCGATTGCCCTTTATGTTCCAGGGTCACGGTAACTATTATAAACATTCCGCAACCCCGGCAGGATCATCATCATCAAAAACAAAAAAATACGAATAATTGATGTGAACAGAACCCTACAAGAGTCCACTCAGCCTTTTCCTACCAAGGAATGCAAATATTAGAAGTCGGAATCCAATATTATGGGAACCTAGGACACAATAGTTGTAACAATGATGTTTTGCAGTAAATAATGAATTAGTCATAGCAAGCAACTTAGTATATAGGAGTTACTAATGCGCCCTTTGATCGTATCTCTCTCTATGCAAAATGAGTCATAGTACACTTCCTGGGTTTTAGTACGATTTTATTGCAATGTGTTATAATTTTAATGATACGCTAATCCGGGAATTTTAATAAAGTAGTTATAGTGTAAGTGGATCATGTTGTGATGTAAAAACGTAGTGTTTATTAGAGATATATCCGTACTAATATTATAAATGCGAAAGTAACTCTGTCTGTCTGTCTTTATGCCTGTCTGTCTGTCTGTCTCTTCTTCACGCCTAAACTACTGACCCGATTTGAATGAAATTTGGTACAGATATAGTCTGGGACCCGAGAACGGACATAGGATAGTTTTCATACCGGAAATCCAGCGGGAACAGGAACTATTCCACGCGGACGGAGTCGCGGGCATAAGCTAGTTTTTAAATAAAACTAAATATATAATAGATTTTAAGTATGAACAAAAACAAATATTTGCATACCAGTGTAATGGTAGAATGTAAATGGGCCAATCTAGATTTAAGACCATACTGTGTACCCCTACATTCTGGCAAATAAATGACTTTTATTACTTTTTACTTTTTAAAGAGAATTTTCAGTCTGTCTAAGGCTTGTGTTTTTTTTGAGAAGTGGGAAATCATCAATTGACTGCTCCCGTCCTGGCTGCGCGGCGGGAGAGCGTGTCAGACTTTTGCTGACTAAAACCCACTCATGTTCCTTCGGTTGCCCTTTATGTTCCAGGGTCACGGTAACTATTATAAACATTCCGCAACAAGGCTGTTGTGTTTACAGTTTTGTTCATTGAAACCTTCGAACATACGTGATTCGAGACACAATAGAAAGACAATAGCAGCCCGACAGCCGGCTGTCGCTTGGTCGTAGAACGGTTAAACGCGCTACTCTTTGAGACCACTAATCGAAATTGAATCAATGCAAAAAGGATCAATGGCAAAGGCCACTTCTCATACAGATAAGGCACGACCATTGGCCATGCGTGCTCAAGGCAGATTAGCGATTTTGGACTTCTATTCATTATATTTCCGGGTTTTCTTACAATGAGTTTACCACTGTCATGTGATAACCAATATGAATTTAGAAATTAGAACAATTATAATCATATTGAGGTTTGTCTCTTTTTTTATTTAATTTGTAAGGAGACATTTCTGCAAGTCCTGGCTCGATTGCAAACGTTTTTTCAGGATTATTCCGATCTGTCACCCCGTTTTGTCCCCACGGGTGACAGATAGGAAAAAAAAGTTCGATTTATCCCCCAGTTAGCAATGTGTGGAATACATTTTCTATTAACCTCTTCACGCTACTGAGCGCCTAGTACTTTTGATTGATTTAAATACTAAGTATCTCAGTATTTTCAGTATTTTACCAACCCATGGGGACAAAACGGCGAGACAGATCGGAATAACCCTTTTTAACCGACTTCTAAAAAAGGAGGAGGAGGGAAACATTCGAATGTTTGTATGTTTTTTTTTTTTTTTTTTATGTTTGTTCGCGCATATCTCCGTCGTTTGCCAACCGATTTGAACAATTCTTTTTTTGTTTGAAAGGGTAGACTTCCCAAATGGTCCCATTGTCATCAGGTCCAGGATCTGATGATGGAATCATGCCGAAATCGAGGGAACTCCTCAATTTTTTTATAGTACATTTTTATGGTACATTTTTTTTTAAAGTTACTCTAAAACGTAGTTGGGACTCTAACTAAAAAGTAAAAAATAAAAAACTTTTTCCTAAAAAAAGATAACCGACTTCAAAACCGAAAAGCTCAAAAATAACTATTTCGGAAGTCGGTGGCAAGGCAACACAATTCGACCGGCAGAAGAGAAGCCACCGACTTCCAAAATAGTTATTTTTGAGCTTTTCGGTTTTGAAGTCGGTTATCTTTTTTTTGGAAAAAGTTTTTTTTCATTAGTATGAACCCCCTCTATTCTTCAGTTTCATAGCCGTTTTAAGGCCTTAAACCCATCTTTCATGCAGACAAAGTCGCCAGCAAAACCTAAAGGACCAATGATTTATTATTGGAAAACATTTTCATATCATTATCTGAGAGCATATACTCTTAGTTATAGCGTTATCTACGTCCTACATACAAATATGATGCATCATTCGTATGACGCTAATGTAGGTAAATATTACAGTACTAATGGCGCCGAATGGGTACCTAGATTATAGAAATACTAGCTTCTGCCCGCGGCTTCGCTCGCTTTAGAAAGAGACAAAAAGTAGCCTATGTTACTCTCCATCCCTCCAACTATCTCCACTTAAAAATCACGTCAATTCGTCGCTCCGTTTTGCCGTGAAAGAAAGACAAACATACAGATAGACAGACACACTTTCCCATTCATAATATTAGTATGGATAGAATGATTAGGAGAAAGCAAAACGTATGTGTGTGTGTATATTATGTACCCTTGTTATACTAATATGACTCCTTCGAACACACGTGATTCGAGACGCAATAGAAAGACAATACCTAGCACCGAGACAGCCGGCTGTCGCTTGGTCGTCGAAATGTTAAAGAGCAGAAGAGTTTGTCTAGTTGAACGCGCTTATCTCAGGAACTACTAGTCCGAATTGAGAAAAATATTTTGGGTTGGATAGTCTATTTATCGAAGAAAGTAATGTTTCTTCTCGCCAGACCCTATGCGAGCAGTGCAGTATCCAAAAACGCGGACATAACCGCGGGGAATGGCTAGTGACTTCTAAATTGCTTGTCTTAATTTGACTAATAATGAGGTATTCGTCAAGATTGTCTGCTGGTCAGGATGTCAAAAAAATCCAAGATGGCGGCCGTCATGTTATTTTTTCATGTAGGTATAGGACAAAAATCAATGAAAATTATTTTATTTAACTTTAGTTAGTTTTCCATTGTTTTATCTACGTTTGGACTGAACCGTAGCGTGATTTTTCTTTCAGAAATCCGTCTATCATATTTGCAGAAAGACTTATCCCATCCCGACTGGAATTAAACAAACAAAAAATCACTTAAGCTTTATTATTTTTTTATTAACTATGGATGACTTGCAGCTTAAACAAACGGAATAAAAATTGTATGTGAGACAAAAAGCCAATTAATTTTATCATTTCTAAATACTCGAAAGAAGTAGTCTAAACAATACTGTCTTGTAGTATTAAAAACGTCTGTTTTTGCGAACAGTCTGTATTTTTTTTAGCTTCGAATATATTATTTTGGGAGGTATTTCCGGAAAAACTCATTTAACTATGAAGATTCATAATAACGTGATATCATAAATATCCGGAATGTGATTTATTTTAGTCTGAATGATTGATCGCTGACAGTTCTTAGAGATCTTCAATCTGTTGTTTTTTATTTAGGCTTCAAGATATTAAGTTAAAATGATATCTAATGTGTGTGTCTCTGTGTGCCAAATAAATATTTTTATTTCTTTAATAAAAGGAGAAGCTGACTGACTGAAAATTTTGTACAGGGGTTGTTTTTGTAAAGTATCGGAGCACTAAGAAAATATTTTTGAAAATTTGACCATATGGGGGTAAAACGGGATTCTAATCTACGCGGGCGAAGCCACGGCCTAAAGCTAGTTATAAAATAAAAATAACGTACCTACTATACCTTATAAGTTATAAGCGTTCCGTATCGATTGTAGTGTAGTGTAAGAGGCTCAGGTGGCCTACCACCAGCCCTTATAGCAGTATTACTTAGATATTACTTTCAGTGGGAAAGAGACGGCGCTAGACAACGTGTCTAGCGCTGTCACTTGCACACTCTGGAACAGGAATAAAACAGTCTTACTTTAAACGTCATGGTAACCCACCAGGTGGTACATAATCTATGTCTACGAGACCTCTGGTGTATGCTTCATAATTATATGACATCATCATGACCCACGGAAATAAAACAGTACTCTAATCCTAAGGCCGTTTGTCCATCACCGCCGTCACCGTCAACGAGAACCGTAACGACGGCGCCGAAGTAGCGGTAATACATTTACTATAGCCACGTGTCCACCGCACGTCACGTCACCTCATACTAAACTCGACTCGCCGTCATTACGTTATCGTTGACGTGTCTAACGCGCGTGAAACCGCGAGGCCCAACTAGTATTGCCATACATAGATGAATCTTGAGAAATGCTCTGAACAACCTAAAAAGATTATTAATTAGATTATTGATAAATTCTCTAAACGGTGAAAAAGCTATGAATAAGTAATAATGGAAAATAAAAAACAATATCCAGCAAGCACAAAGTACCCAACCAACAGTTTTATCCGCCAATAAATTTACCACAGCAAATTATTACAAGAAAAAAAAAATGTTTAATGGCAGCCAATTTGTGGCGATACGAAACACGAACGCAACAGTACGCCGTTGTCATCGCGTTAATTAAAACGCCAGCGAGCAATACGCCGATCCGATACGCCACGCGGTCAATACGCGGTTGGCAATTAATTTTGTTATGGTTCGCTTAAGTAGAGAGGAACTGATTAAAAGTAGAATCTAGCGTTTTTAATGAATGTCTGTAAGAAATAGAAATTGTTTTACTGTTGTATTGTTATTTTATTGTATTTTCTAGGAAAACATGCTAAGTTAAAAGTGTTGGGCAACAACATTACACACGGGCATTCCAAAAACTCGCCATTTTGGCGCGCTTGCCGTGATACTCATAGTTTATGCCAAGCAAACAAACATTATAAAAAAAAAACAAACAAACAAACACTATTATTAAGAACGAAAGAGTTGGCGTTTGCAATATGACATTTGTAATATCACATTCGTCCTCTTTTCAAATATTTTAATTTCCGTATCTTTCTTTAAGTATTTCTTGCTAAAAAAATATTTATGAAGTCATAATTCTAAATTAATTTTTTGCAAAAAAGCACACATTTGACTCTCTCAGTCAATATTTCTGCACACAGTCATTTAACAGAAAACAACAAAGAGTTCAAAGCGAATGGAAACGCATGCCACTGAGTAATTATCACGTTGAGCGTGGTAATCGTACTACGGACTGGTGGAGGGAAAACAATGTCTCTTCGTGTTGAGGAAAATCTGTGTAATTTATTTTAACCAGGAAAAGGAATGGCATAATATGTTGTACTTAATTATTAAAATAAATAATTAAATGCAAACATAGATCGATCGGTACTGATAAAATAAGTAAGGCATCGTTATCAAATATAATAGAGAAATAGAGTTGTTTTATGCAATAAAGATTCAAATAAATGCAAATATAGATCTGTTTTGTTTTCTTAAAGTAAAATCTAGTACTGCTAAAATGAGGCAAGCAATCCATTATCCAATATAATAGAGAATTAAGGTCTGTTATTTTACGTTTTATTAATTGTATTATGGATAACGTATCTCTAGATCGAGTATAATTAACCCAGCTTTATAAAAATCGGTGATAGATATCTACATAATTTATGACTCTAATAAGGTTTAAAAAACTTACATACGAAGTCGCAGTTAAAAAGCTATTGCTAATTACGTATATTTTTTACCTAATAAAAAAAACCTAAAATAAATCACCACTCTTAAATTTAACAAGTAATTACGTTTTCCTTTCCTAAAAAAATGATCAAACGATATTTTAGTCACCTTGCGTTTTAATTAATATTCTTCACCCGCCATTCTATGAATAAATTTAAATTAGTATCACAAATAGCTATCCTAGCCGACAATCCAATATCTCACTTTGATTAAAATTTTGTATCGATTTCTTCGTAGAAACCATAAAAAGTTTTATGCTTCAATTTCATCTCGGTGTGAGTAACAACTCAGGAATACCTACTCAGTGTTAAAACTTAGTGGAAACGAGATTTCAGATTGGAGTAACCTTTTGCAATCATTATTTAAACCTTTGAACACACGTGATACGAGACAATAGAAAGACATTAGCAGCGCGACAGCCGGCTGTCGCTTGGTCGTCGAAAGGTTAGTCAAATAAATTTTCCTAGGACAATTCACACACGGCCCAATCCCAAACTAAGTAGAGCTTGAGTTATGGTAAAGAGACTACTGATATACATACTTATACTAGATTTTATAAATACATTTATATTATAGATAAATTACGCCAAAAACACAGAACAGACAATCTGGCTCATCGCACAAAGTTTAACCTGGCTCATGGCTGGGAATCGAAACCACAACCTCCGGCTTAGCAGTCATGGTCACAAACCATTAGACCAACAAATATTGCTGTCGCCTCTTTATCATGTATGTAGCTTTTCGCCCATAAAAGCAAAAATATCTTATTAAGCCGTGCTAATTCGGTCCAAGCAGGCGATAACTTTGCTGTGACTCGAAAATTATTCTATGTCCTAACTAACCCACATTTTAAGTAAACCTACGGTGATATTATTTCCCATATAAACGATTATTCAGCCGTCCAGTCGGCGTTTTAGTGTCAGTACTAAACTGGAATCACGTGCTCAGTTTTTAGAACGAGAGCGCTATCATTTCAACTTGCATTCAGTTCGCATTTCATACATTACAGGGTTGAATAAACGGCCACATTAAACGTTATGGCTTAGGCTGGGAACATACGTCTCGATTTCTCTGTGCGATTGTCGGATGCGATAGTTTGAAACGTTTGTAGGAAATCGCACAAGACTTAGAAAGGAAACAGAGTTTTTTTTTCATGAAATGGGTTCGTGATGATGAGGGTAAAGGAAAACACGATGGTTAGACATGGATAATAAATGGTCTAACTCTAACTAAACGAGTGACTATGATATACTGGAACTACTCACACACGGTCATCTGATCCCGAGTTAAGCTCTGCTTAGAGCTTGTGTTATGATGGTAACCAGACAACTGATATACATACTTATACAGGGTGTCCCACGGCTATGCCACATGGAGGGAAAGTACCTTAAATCTTGTAGATAGAACATTTTACTGAAAGAAGACATTATATGAATTTTAAAAACAGTTTAAATTGCATTCATAGATTTTTCAATAATTGAATGGTTGGGCCGGGAATCGAACTTGTTCCACGAGAAAAAATAATCACCCCGTAGTTTTATCACACCAATCGAAAGGTTTCATCATAAGAATTATTGTTTGCTAAATAACATAGTGTCACAAATAAAAGGAAGACCGTGAATTTTAACATTTGATGTAAAATTTTGTTCTGAAAAGTTAAAAGCCGTTTGCCGTAAGGACATACAATTGACTATCATAACTACTTATTACTAATTAATCTACCCACTTGAGTAGTACGCATCATTTAAATTAATAAATATCCACCACAACAAGACCAAAAAATCGTCAGGGAACGAAATAATCAAAAGTTATCACTTTGTATTCAAGAAAAAGGGACTAGTTTTGAGCATTTGAAAAATTGACTAATTTTGTATTAAAAATGTTAAAATTCATGGCCTTTCTTTTATTTTTGACACTATGTTATTTAGCAAAAAATAATCCTTGTGATGAAGCCTTTCGATCTGTAGGATAAAACTACAGGTTGATTAATTTTCTCGAGTAACAGGTTCGATTCCCGGTTCAACTATGTAATTATTTAAATATCTATGAATGCAGTTTAAAATGTTTTCAAAATTCAAATAATGACTTCTTTCAGTAAAATGTTCTATCTACAATATTTAAGGTACTTTCCCTCCATGTGGCATTGCCGTGGGACACCCTGTATAATTTACTAGCTGTCCCCTGCGGTTTCACCCGCATTTTTCGTTACTGCTCCGCTCCCGTGGATTGTTACGTAATGGTATATAGCCTATAGCATCCCTCGATAAATGAGCTATCTAACACTGAAAGAATTTTTAGTTTTTAGAAAGTAGTTCCAGAGATTACCCCCTACATACAAACTTACAAAACTACAAACTTAAGCCGCAATTATATTAAGCTGACGCCGCGTGTCACCACGCTGCCTGACGCAACGGCAGGTGATTACATTTGCGTGTCGTGTCGCCGCGCGCCCCCACGAAAATTCGTCTCAGTCAGTACAGTGAAGGCCTTTGGAGTAAACGTCTACAATGTTTTCTTCAGACTCGGCCATTGTTCTACGTCGCTACTCGGCTGTCTGCGCTTGCCCACGCGTGATTACACTAGACCCGGCTGGGCTGACGCGTCACAACCCCCACCACCGACCCCACGCCGATCGAAATCGCTCGGTCTGCGTGGCGTCAGCAGGCTCTGCGACACGCGGGACGGGACTAATGTAATCAATCCAGTACTAAATGTATGTAACCGATAGCTTACCCACGCGTTGCGACACGCGGCGTCAGCATAATATAATTGCGGCTTTACAAATTTTACCTCTTTATAATATTAGTATAGATAAATACATACATATTATAGATATATACTGACCGCACCGATAGAAACAAATGGTAGACGGACTGAAAAAGACTCACAATCCTTCTGAGAACGATTAAGAAGATATAATTCTAATGACACTACTTTCGAAAGGACAGGTGTCAAGAACTGTAATATGAAAGAAAATGGAGTTAGAGATATAAAGACGATTACATCACGGCTGGAAGCGAAGTGAGACCAGGGGCACAAGTCTGCTATTGCAATTAATAGTAGATTTTTGACGTGTAAAGACAAACTTTTGACACATTTTCCATACAAAAACTGTCAAAGTTGTCAAATAACCAGTCAATGGCTGGCAATTGAGACACGATTGCAATAGCGGACTTGAGCCCTAGGTCAAGCTGACCATGCATAAAAAGTCGATATTCGGATATGAGGAAATAATTGGACGTGTATTCCCGCCCTTAGGGTCCGCATGGTCCGAGCTCGTTAGTAGTTAGTAGAATCATGAAAAACAAAGTTAATTTAAATCTTGTTTTTATTGTATTTCTGGGAAGGATTAATGTTTTAATAATACCTATAGTTTTAATCAGTTAGTGTATTTAGTACAGTAAAGATGATTTCGGAAAGACAAATAGTTATCGAAATGACTTCAAAAGTGACTTATGAAGAAATTCACTAAAATATAACTTTTCTTAATTTTAGAATAAAATTTATGTCTGCCACATTTTTATGGAAACACTGTGAACATTTCTAATTTATTTTGCAGTATAAGAACTATGTGATAAGTATTTGGTGAAATTCGTCCATTATATCTACCTCACAAAAGTTAAAAAAAATGTTTTAAAGTGGAAGGTATCTAGTACCCACTTATGAAATCTAGGTCATATTAAAATCATAATTCTATTTTACTGAAACATGACTTTTTTATAACTTAATTATTATTTATAATCAGACTAAACTCTACAACATACTTTTACACATCCAGCTATAAACAAACCCACACTCATTCAATAATTTAAATAATTACGTTAAATTAATTATTTGCCCTTAATTTGCTACATAATTATCTTAAAACAACATAATGTTACTAAACTATTAACTTAGTTAATATATCAGTCATACCTATAAATAAAAACAAATATAGTAAATTATACCGAATCCCTAAACTTATCTAAAAGTTATTTTTGCGAAGTAATTGTAAGTTTTTCAAAAAAATAAAACCCATAAAACACATTTTGTCTTCAAGAATTCTGATATTTCGAAGTACTCGGCTTTGGTTCTTCATTTTCTTGAAAAGTGATATTCTGTAGCACCTTCAATATTTCAATCCTTGCTTCAAACTTTTGCTTCTGACTCAACATTCTAAAACTCGGAACCAATGACAGCATGAACTGTCGATCTTCATCTTCTTCATCCTTCTTAATATCCTTAAGCATATCCAGGATTTTATCTTCTAAATTCTCACTTCTCTCAAACATTGGTCTGAGGAATGCTGTGTTGGTAGGCCCTGGTTCTGGCTCATGTTCAATTTCGAAATGAGTGGTATTGTTAACATGCATTGTGGATTCAAAAGAAGGTTCATTTTTCATATTATCCAGAGGATCAGGGTCTGAAGAGGATTCATCAGAGTCTCTACCTGTGTTGCTATCTCCTTGTTCATCCCCTGGTTCTAGAAGAAAGGAGAGCATGTTGAAGTATTCGTATCTCTTTCTTTTCTTGAAGACTCCTTCTTTTGATTCGCTCTGCTGCCGTTCTTTCTTTTGGAGGCCTAGTTCTCTTGTGAAGCATGTTCGGAGACTCTTCCAGCGTCTTTGGAGTTCGTGGACTGAAATAGAAAATTCTATATAAATACATATTTGTAACACGATTTTTCTTGGTTAGACTGTTTGTCACAATCTCTGGCTTCTGACCAGTAATATACATGCATAACAAGTTCTAAAACGGTAAACCAAGTTAAATAACAATGCGAGAACACTATTTGTAAACGCGTAGATGATTTTGCGACTAGATCTTGATTATTATGGATACTTTAGTTCCAGTGGCAGTCACAACAATAGACTAGTAATCATTGAATTACTTGTTCATAAATAAGCCAATTTAGTTCAATTGTTTTCAGACCTAGGTAACACCTTGAGATGTCTAGTCGTAAAGGCGTTTTCTCACCGAGAACATTCGCTTAAGAGTCCTATTACAAATCGTAAACGGGACTGAGGAACGCGCTGAATCGACGCAGAATTTTAACATTTTAAGCATTTTAACTTTATTTATTGCAATTTTGTTTTTTTAAATTGAGATACGAAAATTTATGAAACGTATGCATTGTAGATTGAAGGATAGAATTATATAGATAGAATTGATATATCATATTAGTTTATTTGATAAAGTTGCGTTAATTTGGAATATAATAGACGCTGAATCAAGACATTTATGGCTTAAATTAGGCTTTCTTTACGATTTTTTCCTTAAAAACTCAAGTAATTTAAAGGAATTCTAAAATTCCAATAAACAAGTAAAACATTCAAAGTATCTTTTAGTAATTTTAACATTAATAAGAATTGAATGTAGCAATGTGAATTTGAGCGTCAAAGTTCCAT